>CM035160.1:61500768-61956890 GCA_020205615.1 Panax quinquefolius
ATTATAGAAGAAGAATTCTCTGATTCTGGTGTGATTTTCAATTCTAACTAAGCATCATATTTATAGGAGAATGGAAAGGATACTATTTGAATTTAGAAAATCACGGACTGCACAATAATTTCATACGAAATCACGGGCATTCGACCGATTGAAAATTTTAAAAATTTTGATTTTACTATGCTGCACTATGTAATAAAATATTCTAATAAAACAAAAACTTTAAATAAAATATAATATATTCTATTTAAAATCAAATAAAACAAAACTTATAAAATATTTGTATATATATATATAATTATAACATTTGCCTTATGACAAAGGCAACTTACATTCATATATATATATATATAATTTATAATATATATATATATATAATAATATAACTCCCTTCTTTTCCCGTATCCTTTCCCCCCTGCCAATTTCAGATTTTCAAAGTCACATGTGGGCCCCACATATGGCCCCCACATGTGGGTCCCATCTTTATTTTTAAAAAAATTACTGAAAAATTTTCTACCGATTATTTTGAAAATTGGGTGAATGGGGGTCCAACAAATACTTCATAAAAATCCCCCCAATATTTTTAACAACCTGTATTCATATTATTATAACTCGCAATATTAACAACCAGATCGTTCCCAAGAAAGAGGGGGCTTTCTAATAAGAATTTCTTTCTATTGGCGCACAATTAGGTGACCAAACCTCTTTCCTCGACAGAACTTTCTAGACATTGTTAATTATGCATATAATAATTAAAATAAATTGTCATTTGATTTAATAATATATAAAATATTGACTATAATTGAATCAAATAACGTGAGATACTATGCAGCAATTATTATAGCAATAATTGAGTAAAACTGAGTGACTTCTCACGTAAGCATCAATAATCGAAACTGTGTGCTACTATGCAACCACACGTATTACTGTACTTTTACTACCGGGTAGTTCAACAGTTTAACGGTAAAACTTCCGCCATTATTTTCATAAAAAGATATTTCTGTCGTTTTCTCATTCTGACAATAATTCCGTTGTGGGGTCCAACAATGATTGTGCCGTCGTACGAATATTCCCCGACCAATCGAATATTTTATGACAACTTGCATACTTTGCAAAATTTATAAATATTACCCACTACTATAACATTATATCAAATTCACTCTATAATATTTTTTTTTTTTGAGAAAATTAATCTTTATTCAAAAAATTCGGGGTCTTACATGGCACGTCACCACTATTCTAAGGTTCCAAGTGGATGATTGGAACGGACTGATTCTCCATCAATGGAGGTGCAGTCTGATTCTCCTTATTGTTGCTATCGTTGTTGTTGTCCTCCACTCCTGCCTGTTCTCCCTGTGAATTGTCTGGGAACATGGCCTTCAAAGCGGGAATCTGCATCAACTGCTGATGAAAATTTTCCATTTCCTCTGCATCTCCAGCATCATAGTCATAATCATCCCTTGTCCTTCTCGTGCTTCCTTCAACACCTTGAGCATCTCCAGTTGCACAGCATTTGCTTGCTCTCAACTTTCTTCCTCGCTTTGCCTTCCCGTGCCTGTCTTCCTGACACTCGTTAGTTGTTGATCAGTCATGTATGGTGATGTTGAACTTCCTTCTGAGGCGTCTTCAAGGATGGGTTGATCGATATCTAGATTCACGCCTTGGAAAGCTTGACTTGCTTGCCTTAGAACTGGACCCGGTGAGGTAATGCTATTTGTTGGTGAAGTTCTTCCTATTGTTCAACCACTTCGAGTTGTGGTCATACCCTTCACGAATTCTACACCCCAGCAGAGTCGCCAAAGAAATGTGGGCAAGGAAATCGTACCTTGCTAGTTTAGGATTTCGTGTTAGCTGAGGAGGAGAGAAATCCACGAAGAGCACGTAATTGGTTGATTGATTGAAGAGGGGAGAGGAACAGGTGGGCGATTACTCCAACGACACGTGGCAGAACCCCTAGAATTCGAGAACCGTGTTAGGGTTATTGGAATTCCAAGAGCCTTCTTGAGTCCTTCAAGTTGAGAGGATGTCCAAACCCTATTAGTGCTTTTAGGTGGAATATCCAAGCCTTGAGTCACCACAAGAGTTCAAGTCATGTGTCAGAAGAGAGGTCCCCCCCCCCCCCTTCCAATGGAAAGGAAGGGGTATTTATAGGGTTTTCTGAAAAGTGGTCATGTGCCAAGCACATGCTTTCAGGGAAATTCTAGAAATACCCTTTAATCATCAGAGTAATGCCTATATTTCTCTGTCCTTCTAGCCACCAATCCAATCCCTCAATCAATTCCCAAAATGAGCCGCCTCCCAAGCCTTCTGCATCGGGACACGTGGAGACTTCTCCCGGGTCTAGCACATTTATTTCTGACTTCTCTATCTTCATTTAATTAGGTTATGCGAACCCTAATTGTGCATTTAATTTAATTTGGTCATGTGAACCCTAATTTTGCACTTGGGCCCACAATTCACAATTCAGTTATGAAACTGAAGAGTCTTCATCTTCTTCCTTCTAATCATCTTTACACAACAACATAAATTGAGATTCATATAGTGACTTGCTATCACTTAGAACTAGTATAGGTTTGACATATATCCTGGAGGTGAATTGCTAGTAGCCTTTAGCAAACCTTAGCGGTAAATGACAATAAATATCTTAAGGACAAGGACTACCTGTGTCAATCCTTGTTCCTAATAGTCTGTGTTCATTTTAGTATTTTACAATGTCCTTTATGTTTCAAACATAAGAAATTTAGCATGATTAGTTATTATATTATGGAAACATATATTTTTACATGTATTTTTAATATTTTTACATTGTCCTCTCTCATATGCTCTCTCGGTTCCGCATTAAATGTCGTTGGAGGCGAAAACTCACTTTTTAAGGAGAGTAATGATCCTCCATTGTAAAGTGTAAAATTAAAATTAACCCTTTTTTGGGAACGTAAATATTCTGGGAGTAGAAGAAAATGTTAAAATTAAATAGGAGTATTGCACTTGGAAAGAAGATATATTTTAGGGATAATCTAGGAAAATAAGAGAAAAATTCTTTTAAAAATTTGGAAACGACAATTAATTAGGAATCACTTTTTTTGGCTAAAGCGACACTTATATAGGAAACCGAGGGAGTAAGAAAAAAGTGAGTCCCATTTTTATGTGACAAAAGAACATGTGAAAATATCAAAAACCCATACAAACATAATGCTCTCTTTCTATTATTCTATTCGTTTTAACATTTGATATTCTTATCCTCAAAAGCATGTTTAAACATTAAAATTTTGTCTTCAAAAAATTGTTTAAAAATACACAGGTTATATAGAAAAAATATTACATAAATACTAATTTACCTAATAGTACGTATATTTCCCGTACAAACAATCTGCTCCAAAGTTAATGTCGTGCTTGTATGAGTCCAAACAAAGAGTATAACTGAAACAAATTTTAAACTCTCTGCTCCAATTTATCAACCTTATTAGTATGACCAATGTACACTTAAACGTCCTTTTACGGATGGAGGTAATATATTTTTAAAATGATAACCTTTTAAGAAAAAAAGTAAATCTATCTTTAACATTAGTCTATTAACAAGAAAAAAAAATAATGTTACGTTATTAGGTTATGAGTTTTATGTCACTTTATATTATAGAATTATAAATGTATCCCTAGTTTTAGAATAGACTTAAAAAGAAAATATATTTTTAATTTTGTTAATTATTTTCAAAATTTTCAAATAAATGTTGGGCGGGTTTATTTTTGTATATGAAGTAGAAAAGGGAAAATAAAATACTTGAATAACAGAAACAATAGGTTTCAGGAATTTTGCAATGCAGTTACAACGAGCCAAAATTTGTAACTACTCATTGTAACTATTATAATAATAAAAAAAAACTAAAGCTTCATAACGGTGTTAATAACATATACATTGACAATTGATATCAATATAACTTTATCTAATATATAATACTAGCTGTGTTCTGTGCCTCCGGCACTATATGGATGGTGGGATTTATCCCAAACTTTGAACGGCTCATATGATTTATTAGAGTGAACGAAAAATTCAAAATCAATTATATTTTATTAGATAGATAGGACTCTTAAAATTAATACTCATAAATATATGTCATAAATCATGTGCACTTGGGCTGAACTATTAAATATCAATATTGCCCCTCAATAAGGTTTCCATTTTTGTAAAACTGACTTAGATATATAGGACTCGAACCATTTTGCATCACTTAGTGGGGCAATTTAAATTATAAGTTCAATGACTTAGTTGTACCTTGAAGTAATTTAATCTACCTATTCTAATTCTATCACTCACAAAATAAATGTTTATCTAACAAATTTTTTAATAAAATAAGTACTTTTTATTGTGTACTTTCGAAGTTTATTAGGATTCTTTTTCAAGTAGTCTAAAATAAACTGTCTAAACAAATGAGTTACTTGTATATAGAATCGTATTGCATTTTAAATGACCTTCGTAATACAAGTATTATATAAATGTAACTCTAATACATATATCCAAATCATTTATGTAAAATTAATCAAATAAAATGTTCAACTTGAACTGCTTGTAATTCAAATCCGTTTATTAGTTGGAGGTACTGGAGGTATGACAGACTCTTTTTTTCATTGAATGCCAAGAGATCTTAATGTTTTGTGGACCAATAAAGTAGATGGCCTGTTTGTAGGACGAGTGTTTATGTGGTGGTTATGCAATAAACATTTATCACAACACTGAACCAGCTCTACCAAACCTGATATGTGATTCTTATATAGTTTTGTGTTTAATCATTATGGGATACAAAAGAGTTTTAAAACTGATATATAATTATTACATCATTTACTTTGTAAATGATGCTTTATTCACAATTCAGTTATAAAACTGAAGAGTATTCATCTTCTTCCTTCTAATCATCTTCACACAACAACATAAATTGAGGTTCATATAGTGAGTTGTTATCACTTAGAACTAGTATATGCTTGACATATATCTTAGAGGTAAATTATTAGTAGCCTTTAGCAAATTTTAGTGGTAAGGAGCAATAAACACCTTAAGGACATGTACTACCAGTGTCAATCATTGTTCCTAATAGTCTGTGTTCATTTTAGTATTTTACAATCTTAAGGTGTTTATCGAAATGGATACAGAGTCTTTCAAAATCATGAACCAGAATTTTGATAGAAATAAGTTTAGTCGTTGACAAGATAAACTCTCTGCTCCAATTTATCAACCTTATTAGTATGACCAATGTACACTTAAACGTCCTTTTACGGATGGAGGTAATATATTTTTAAAATGATAACCTTTTAGGAAATAAAATTTAAATCTAGCTTTAACATTAGTGTATTAACAAGAATAAAAATAATGTTACGTTATTAGGTTATGAGTTTTATGTCACTTTATAGTATAGAATTATAAATGTATCCTTAGTTTTAGAATAGACTTAAAAAAGAAAATATATTTTTCATTTTGTTAATTATTTTCAAATTCTATAAATAAATTTTGGGCGAGTTTATTTTTGTATATGAAGTAGAAAAGGGAAAAGAAAATACTTGAATAACAGAAACAATAGGTGTCGAGATTTTTGCAGTGCAGTTACAACGAGCCAAAATTTGTAACTACTCATTGTAACCAGCTATTATAATAATAAAAAAAACTAAAGCTTCATAACGGTGTTAATGACATAAACATTGACAATTAGAGCAGGCCTGGGCATGGGCCAATAGGGCAACAGTCCAGGGCTCAAAGTTGAAGGGGTCAATTTTTTTTTATAAATTTATATATTTATGTGTATAAAAAAATAAATAATAAAAAAATTAGCGATATTATATATTAAAAATGATATGTTAGAAAATATTAAATATGATAATATAATTTATGATTTTGCATCTAAAAGTGTAACAAGAAGACATTTTAAATGATGTTTTGTGGTTTAGATTTTATTGAACAAAACTAAAGAAATGTTCACTATAGTTGGTAGGTTTTACTGATTAAAACCATTGAACTTTTAATTTTTTTAAATTACACCACTAAACTAATTATTATTTTGAAATTAGGTCATTCCGTTAAAAAAAATAAACGGACGTTAATTTTTTATCTACAAAACTAATGAATTATCCACTGTAGTTGGCACATTTTACAGATTACATCATTGAATTTTTAATTTTTTAAATTATCCCATCAAACTAATTAAAAATAATTATTTTAAATATTTTAAAAATAATTATTATTTTAAGTAAAAATATTAGAAAATTTTTACTTCATAAAATCAATGAGAGTTTCATAAAATATAGATTCAAAAAAATTAAATTGATTTTAAATTAAATTAATGTCTACTTAATTTTTAAAAGAATGACCCATTCTTATTTCTTAATATTATAATTTTTTTTTTAAAACTAAAACTAGAAATTAAATTAAAAAACAGTAAAAGATAAAAAAAAAACTGATTCAATTTTTTCAATAAAGAAATTAATAATTTTATAAATAAATATTATTTTCAAGAAAAAATTGGAAAATTCTTCATATTTTAAAAATGAGTAAAATTTTATAAAATATATATTCAAAAAAAATAAACTTTATTTTCAAAAGAAAAAAAAGATTTTTTTTAAATCAGTAAGTTTCATAAAACTTTAATTTTTAAATCTATATTTTATGAAATTTTACTCATTTTATGGAAAAATTAAAGTTTCTAATATTTTTTACTGAAAATAATAACTATTTTTTAAAATATTTAAAATAATCATTTTTTAAATTAATTTAATAGAGTAATCTAAAAAATTAAAAGTTCAATGATGTAATCAGTAAAACGTGCCAACTACAATGAGTAATTCATTAGTTTTGTAGATAAAAAATTAACGTCCGTTTATTTTTTTAACGGAATAACCCAATTTCAAAATAATAATTAGTTTAGTGAGGTAATTTGAAAAATTAAAAGTTCAATTGTATAATCAGTAAAACTTGTCAACTACAGTGTGTATTTCATTAGTTTTACCGATTTTAATGATATTTTATTTTGTAGGTACATGTGATGAGTCTTTGCTTCGATGACATTTTAAAGTGTTCTTCCTTATTTTTTGTAAATTCTCATAATTTTAATAAAATTAATTAGTTGATAATCTATTTATTTTTTTATCTAGTTTGTATAAAGGGTCACACTTAAAATTTTTTGCCCTGGACTTTAAAAAACCCAGGACCGGCTCTGTTGACAATTAATATCAATATAACTTTATCTAATATATAATAGTAATTTTGTGTCCAATGCGTCCTAAAATTTATATAAACAAATAGAATTTATCCCAAATTTTGAAGCAATTTCAATTTGATTTATTAGAGTGAACTGAAAATTCAAAATTAATTGTATTTTGTTAGATAGATAAGACTCTTAAAATTAATACTCTTAAATATGTCATAAATCATGTGCACTTGGGCTGAACTATTAAATATCAATATTGCCCCTCAATTAGGTTTCTATTTTTGTAAAACTGACTTAGATATATAGGACTCGAACCATTTTGCATCACTTAGTGGGACAATTTAAATTTGAAGTTCAATGACTTAGTTGTACCTTGAAGTAATTTAATCTACCTATTCTAATTCTATCACTCAAAAAATAAATGTTTATCTAACAAATTTTTTAATAAAATAAGTACTTTTTATTGTGTACGTTGGAAGTTTATTAGGATTCTTTTTCAAATAATCTAAAATAGATTGTCTAAAGAAATGAGTTACTTGTATATAGCATCGTGTCGCATTTTGAATGACCTTCGTAATACAAGTATTATATAAATGTAACTCTGATACATATATCCAACTCATTTATGTAAAATTAATCAAATAAAATGTTCAACTTGAACTGCTTGAAATTCAAATCCGTTTATTAGTTGGAGGTACTGGAGGTTTGACAGGCTTTTTTTTTTTATTGAATGCCAAGAGATCTTAATGTTTTGTGGACCAATAAAGTAGGTGGCCTGTTTGTAGGACGAATGCTTATGTGGTGGTTATACAATGAAAATTAATCACACCACTGAACCAGCTCAACCAATCCTGATTTTTGCTTCTTTATTATATCATGAATTGTTTCAGTGACATTAAAATTTAAAATGGTCCCCTTCAACTTTCTATTCCATCACATCTAATATTAATAACAAAAAAAAAATTCAAATAGAAGTGCCAAATGTTTGATGAATGGAATATACGAGTCCTCCTATATATCTAAGTACACAAAATGGAAACCTAATTGAGGGAGCAACAAATTTATGGTTCGGCCAATATTGATATTTAATCGTTCAGCCCAAGTGCACATGATTTATGACATATTTATGAGTATTTAATCGTTCAACGTATATAAATACATGAGATATTAAGAAGAGACAATTTTACGTTATTCGTAATTCAACATTGCCATGAGATTAATTTTTGAAGCATATGTAGGGTTACTCTTCATTTTAATAATTTTATATGGACTGTTTTTAAAGTATAAAATTATTCAATCAGAACATTAGGTATTTGACGCAACGGAATATAATATTTAGTTTAACCTACTAATATAAAGATAAAAAATCTCTGAAGCAGTAAAAACTTACTATGAAATTAGGATTTTCATATATTTTATTATTTATGGAGTTTTAGTTTATATGATGTATTTTTATTTAATATTTAGGAAAATTTAATAGTTTAATTTTTATTTGGTTGGTTTATGTTTTGGGCTAAAACTTTACTAATTTTATTTAGTTTAGAATTTAATCATTTTTTTTTCAACTAGTTATTGGAAAGTAGTTTAGCATTATAAATATATTAACTTAGGGTTTTATGAGACATTCTTTTGATAATTATTATCAATATAATATTGTGTTTTCTTGAAGAATTTTTTATCTTTCCTTATGCGCAAGAAATTATTTATTTTTATTTTAAAAGGTTAAACTAACTGTATTATATTACTTGACTACACATAACATTATTTCATGATCAAAGTACACTTATTATGGATCAACGTGTTCCCAGCATTCAAAAAAACAAACATGTTCCCTAGCTTTAACCAACTAATTTCTAGAAGATATAATTTTACTATATATATCAGTAAGAGTGACGAGAATTTGGAACAGGGTAAATACAAAAACGATTATTAGCACAAATGCTATTATATTCGACGAAGAGGTGGGTATTATTTTTTTCAATCTATTAACAATGTTAAAGGAATAAATATTTGTTTTTTCAAAAGACAACATAACTCATATAAATTCTGCACGTAATGCAGGGGATAATCCATAAAAAAATATGTGATGATAATATTTTGTTTAAAATATTAGATATAACATATATTTAATATGTTGATTAAAAATGGCATAGATTGTAATGGCTTCATTTGAAATTAAACAAATTATTATTATTGTCCCTCAAATATGTAGTTTCTAAAGTTTGGCCAATATGCGATTTCTAAAGTTTTCCCATGTGCTTTGCATCACTAGGTAAAACATAAATTCAATGTTTACACTTTTATGATCAAGATCACCTATATATCTCATTAAAAATACAACAACCTAACAGATGATGTTTTCAAATCACTTAATGTTGTAATAAAATATATATTTACTTTCATTTATATCTTTTATATAACAAACAAATTTATACACATAAATTATATAACAAATAAGTTACATATAAATAACACATGACAAATATTATGAACTTCAAAAAAGTAGTGAATAATGAAATATTATGAACTTCAAAAACTGTATAAAATAGAATCAATTAATAAGGATTTTAAGAGAAAAGTCCAAATCTCCCACTTGCTCTCCCACATCCGGTGAGACATCGATCATTTATTAATATCCATTCCTTTGTAGTGAGATTCAAAAACTTCATTACGAAATACCTTGGTAAATGGATCTGCTTGTAAAGTCTTTCAATTTTGTCAGTGTGGGCTTAAGTGCAAAATTAAGGTTAACATGTTTTAATTAAATTAAATACACAATTAGAGTTTCACGACTTCAGTAAATGCATAAATTAGGGTTCATATAATCTAATTAAATATAGACGAAGAAGTTAGAAATAAACGTCTTTAGGCCGGAGAAGCTTCCACGTAGACTGATAACAGCCAAAAAGCCGCATGGTACCGTCAAATTATAAACACAGACTTGGTAGTATATTTTTAGCCCACAAAACCCCTTACTTTATGGCTTGGCTCGGCTTACGTTGGGCTAAGCCAAAAAAAAGGCGGGCATAAAATGACTTGACCCACAGTGTGCAAGACGACCGCCCGGCTTAAACTTTGGGCTTCCATTTTTTGGCCCGCCAAAACTAGGGCCGTTTTGTCCCGGCCCGCCAAAGGCATGGCCCGTTTTCCAGGTCTACCTCCATATGTCCCGAAGGCGTAAGTGAAGTGAGGCTTCATTTTGGGAATTGATTGAGGATTGGAATGGTGGGCATTGAAGGGCGACATAATATGGGCATTACTTTGATGATTAAAGGGTATTTCTGAAATTTCCTTGAAAACATGTGTCTAACACGTGATTACTTAATTCAAGGAAACTCTACAAATACCCCTTCCATTCTAGGAAGGAGGGGACTCTTTTGGTGACTTAAGGCTTGGATATTCCACCTAAAAGCACTAAAGGGTTTGGACATTCTCTCAACTCGAAGGACTCAAGAAGGAACTTGGAATCCCTGCTGTAAGACCCCGGATTTTATGAAATGAAAGTATTTAATTTTCTTATAATTATTATTTTATTTCGTAAATGGTTAAATTGATAAAAGGTTAAAGTTAAGGGTGATATGTGAAATTTTTTGCAAAGTATGTAAGTTGTTATAAAATATTCGTTTGGTCGAGGAATATTCTTTTTGTCGGGGAATATCCGTACGACGTCACAATCATTGGTGGACCCCACAACGGAAGTATGGTCGTAGTTAGAAAACAATGAAATTATCTTTTATATAAAAATAACGGCCAAAGTGTTCTGCTCAAACTGTTGAACTACCGGTAGTAAAAAAGTACATTAATACGCGTTAGTTGCGTAGTAGCACACACGGTATTAATTATTGATGTTTACGTAAAAGTCACTCGCTTATACTCAATTATTGCTATAGTAATTGTTGCATCATATCTCTCATATTATTGATTCAATTATTGTCACAGTATCATCTGTATAATATGTTATATTATTAAATCAATAATTGAGACGACAAAGTTATTCATATTATTATTTGCAATATTGACAATGTCTAGATGTTCTGTCAATGAGAGGTGTTGGTTTGTTAATATTCTAATCTTTTTGTTTTGATGATGACTTAATATTACAGACTAATTTGTCTATTGTGATATTTCAGGAAGTTGATGAAAGATCATTGATGAAAGACTTTGAAGATTTGAGTCTTAAGAAAAATATGTAAGGTCATTGCAAATATTTGATTTTTCGATACAAGGCTCTAGGACATTTTATTTTATGTGTATTAAAATGTGTGATTAAATATTTTATGCATGCTTAAGAATTTTATATAATATGCTAACTGATTTTAATGCTTAATTCTTAGTGGTTAGTATTTATATTATGCCATGCATGATTATCCTTGAAAATAGCTGTCATAATTATTTTGTTTAAAACTATTACATGATTTATGGAATTGATATATGATATATGGCGATGGGTGTTTTAAAAGTAATGATCACTCTATATTTGCTTTAAGTAGAGTATGGAGTCTTTATCTTTTACATTTCTTGGAACTCTAAGATAATCATTATACTTGAAAAGTTGGTTTATTATACACTTGTTGATATTTACTGGAACTAACACTCATTGTTATTATCGGATATGTTTTCAAAAATGCGATTATTTACACTTATCAGATTAATATGTTTCAACGGTCTTATACATAAGTGTATTACTTATCTTGTTGATTTACATTGTATATGAAAATAAATGTTGATAATACTTTGCGAAATTTAATTTATAAAACATTGTCGGTAATATATTTGGCCTATAAATTCAACTGAGTTATCGATGATTATTTACAACACTTGAATTAATTATTGCATTTACATATTGAAAAAGTTATTTGATATTTTGGTGCAATTGAAATTTGTTGTTGTGCTTCTTATAACTCTACTTATATTCAGCGTAATTTCGTGAGCTATAAATCGGTAATATCCTTCTGTTACTATTTGATCATTGCATACATTAGTTGAGCCTTGCATTGTCAAATTATTTATTTACTTTGAGCATTAGACCTCTATAAATTGTAATCTTATATTTTTAGACTAAGTGTTGTCTAAAGGTTTTTTAATCCGGGTGGATCAAGGTTTGTTTACAAACAGGATCAAGGAAGCTTAGGAGCTTAAAGGGTGCGTTGGTGCACAAGGAGCAAGTGTGCTCAAGTGAATTATTGTAATTCAATTTGATTGAATCTGTTTTGTAACAACAAGGGTCATTTTAAAGAAATAAAAGTGAGTCTCCAATACTAGTTGGTATTGGGCGTGGACTAAACTATTATTATAGAGGTAATAAATTTGAACCACGTAAAAATCTTGGAACTATTTTATTGCTTGATTTTCTTTAATATTTCTCAAGATAATTAGTTTTCTTAATATTTAAAATATAAACTTTTGCTTCATCTTGAGATAGTATATTTACATCAAGTATTTTATCGACTTATAAATTCTCCAAGATATTTTCTTAAACAAAAATTCAATTCGGTAGACTGCATTCATTCAGCAAGAAGTTTGCATTCTTTGATCTGATGAAATTTGTATTTTTAATAGTTTGAATTTAAAGTTTAAAAATTTGTCATAGTTTGCTCCCACACTTATTCAACCCCCCTTCTAAGTGTGCCATATCTGAATTTCATTTGGTATAAGAGCAAGGCTCTACTTACTTGGTCTTAAAGGTGACTTGTAGGAAAAGATTACGACATAGCACGCAGTTAGGAACAACAACAATCAAGAAGGTCGATCAACAAATAGACCTCCTTTCTTTGTATATGGAACGAAAAAATTACAACTTCTGGAAATTCCGAATGAGGATCTATCTTCAAAGAGATCCTTGGGAATGGTGGGTTGTGGAGAACGGACCAGTTATTCCACGAAGAGAAGATGGGACACCAAAGATTATACTAGAAATGGATCCAAACGAAATCTACATGGTCTCATATAATTGAAAGCAATGAACACACTTCTCAAAATGGCATGGTACAATCCGAGATAGATAAAGTCTCTTCATGCAACCTGACCCAAAGAGATGTGGGATACTTTAGTGGTAAGTCGTGAAGGTACTTCAAAAGTTCGAGAAGTCGAAGCTAAGCATGCTCATGCATGATTATGAAATGTTCAAACTCAAGAAAGATGAAACTATAAAGATGGCTCAAGCAAGGTTCCTTGTTCTTCTGAACTCATTAAAGCTACTGGACAAATCTATTCCACAAAGTGAGATTAATCGTAAGTTACTTCGGGCTATGCCCAAGAGGTTTGCTTCTAAAATCACTACTCTTCAAGATTCCTCTACTATATCTACTATGGATACATTAACCCTTTTTGGTGAACTTGAGGAATATGAACATCAGTTAAAGAGGTATGACGATGAGGACGAAACTCCTCGAAGAAAGGTTTTAGCTCTTAATGCAGGGTAATGAAGAAGAGCTTGATGATGATTCGATGAAGAGATAGCCTTGATGACAAGGAGACTCGAAAGACTTCTTCAAAGAAAGAATAAGCGAAAGAATATCTTGACTCAAATAAAAGGCGAAAGAAAACAAAGCGAGGAGACGCGTGTTTGAATGTGGACGTCGGGGCACTTCAAAAGGACTATTTTCAACTAAAGAATAAAGGAAAAACAAGCTTGAAGGATTATAAAAGAAACAAGGCACTAGTCACTTGGAGTGATGAAGAAGAAGATGAAGTTGAAGTTGATGCGAGGATGAGATAGCTCAAGTATGCGAATCGAATGAAATTATTTAATTTTGAGTTTAATTCTTCATGGGAATAGAATGTGAATCAAATGAGGTATCTATTTTTGAAAATATTTCTTTGAAACAAAACGACAAAAAATGAGAAATTGAAAGAAAAGAATGCATATTTGAAAGACTTGGTAAATACATTAATGGTAAGTAGACTCTTTAATAGATGAAAAGAAAGATATTGAAAAGAAATCTATATGTAATGAAGAAAAGGTTTTGATTACAAAGATTGGTTATTTAGAAAACTTTAATAAAATACTTTTCAGTAAGGTGAAATTCTTAAATAATGAAGTCCAAAAATTGACTAATGAGTTAAAAATGAGAGATGTGTGTATTGATGCATTTAGTGATAAATCGCTGTTAAAAAAACATCTCCTAATGAGCGAACTTCAAAAAGAAATAGCTTCACTAAAATTATCTCTTGCTAAATTAGTTCAAGGTGAAGAAAATTTAAATGTCATTTTGGGTATACAAAGACCTACTTTTGAAAGACAAGGAATTGGTTATAATTCATGCATGAAAAGGGTAATATGAAAATGCTAAAAAAATCAAAATCACGTTTTAGATTAAATTATTGTTCACCTTTTACAACGTGTAGAAATTGTGGCATTAAAGGTCATTTGGACATAAATTGCTTTAAGAAAAATAAGATTAAGAAGGTTTGGGTTAAAAGGGATGATTTACCTGCAACTAACGTAAAAGGACCCAAAAGATGTGGGTACCAAAAGGATGAATTATTTTTCTTGGCGGTATGTCTCGAAGCGAGGTTCCATCTCAAAAATGGATTCTTGATAGTGGATGCTCACGTCATATGACCGGTGACAAAACAAAGTTCATGGAGATAAAAATCAAGAAGAAAAATGGTACAGTTACATTTGGAGATAATCGAACTTGCGAGATAATCGAAAAAGGTAAAATTAATGTACACCTTGTTAATGGAAATGGTAAGGATGAAGAAGTATGTTAAAGAAAAATAGTATCAATGTTACAGTTGCACAAAGATGAGGCTAATTTGTTTTGGCGGCGGGATGAAGAAATATGTTTAACATCATAGGATGGGATATGTTCATATGGATTTAATCAATCGAAATTATCCTCGAAAGAATCTCGTCGAAGGGTTCTTAGAAGATCAAATATGAAAAGAAGGGAATTTGTGTTCCTTGTCGACTCGGGAAACAAGTAAAACGTCATTTCTGACAAAAAGAACATGGTATCAACCTCTTCTCCTTTACAACTACTCCATCTTGATCTATTTGGACCAGAAAGACATCCTAGTATAAATGGTAAGTTTTATGCTTTTGTAATAGTAGATGATTTCTCTAGATATACATGGGTATTATTTTTGAGAACTAAAGATGAAGCATTCAAGGAATTTGAGAAATTAATCAGAAACTTGGAAACAAAATATAGTCTAAAACTTGTAAGGATAAGAAGTGATCATGGTACTGAGTTTCTAAAAGACTTTATAATATTTTGTGATCAAAAGGGTGTTAGTCATGAATTTTTTGCTCTTAGAACCCCTCAACAGAATGGAGTTGTAGAAAGAAAGAATAGGACATTACAAGAAACAGCTAGAACTTTATTACAAGAAAGTAAACTTCCTAAAAAGTTTTGGGCCAAAGCTGTAAACACATCTTTTTATGTTTTGAATAGAGTACTTATTCGTCCAATCATTTTGAAGACACCTTATGAACTGTTAAATAATAAGATTCCTAATATTAGTTATTTCAAAGTTTTTGGATCTAAATGTTTTATTCTAAATACTAGTGATAACCTAGGAAAATTTGATGCTAAATCTTATGAAGTAATTTTCATTGGGTATTCACAGAATAGTAAAGCATATCGTGTATTTAACATTAACAAGTTGAGTGTTGAAGAATATGCTCATATTCGATTTAATGAAACTCACAATGATCTTCCAAAAGAAAGAGATGAGGATGCAGGTACATTGGAGATCTTAGTAAATCCAGCAAACCAGAGGAACCTATTCAGCAAACCAAGTGAACAAATCCAGCAAGTTGAATTGGAAAACTTTTAGGATGTAGAACAAGATACAATAGAAGAACTTGAAGCAGACCTTCCTCAACAAGAGGAAGTAATACATGATGTACAAATGCCAAAGACTGCAAGATATCTCAAGAACCATCCACCGGAAAACATCATTGGAGATATAAACAAAGGAATCACTACAAGAAGAGGATTGCAAAATCAATGTGTTTTTTCAGCATTTTTATCCCAAGTTGAACCAAAGAATGCTAAGGAAGCTATCCTAGATGAAAGCTGGCTAATTGAAATGCAGGAAGAACTTCAACAATTTGAACGATGCCAAGTCTGGGAACTTATGCCACCTCCTAAAAATGTTTTTATTATTGGAACAAGGTGGGTCTTCAAAAACAAGCTTGATGAGCATGGAACTATCACTCATAACAAAGCACGGCTAGTAGCTCAAGGATACAATCAACAAGAAGGGATATACTATGAAGAAACTTACGCTCCAGTCGCCAGACTAGAGTCCATCCGCATCCTGTTAGCATTTGCATGTTACAAGAAGTTCACACTTTATCAAATGGACGTAAAAAGTGCTTTTCTCAATGGATACATCAATGAAGAGGTGTATGTAAAACAGCCTCTTGGATTTGAATATGAGAAGTATCCAAATCATGTTTACAAGCTAAAGAAAGCACTCTATGGACTAAAACAAGCTCCAAGGGCTTGGTACGATAGGTTGAGTAAGTACTTGCTTTCAAATGGTTTTATTAGACGAATTATTGATTCTACATTAATTATTAAGCATGAAGATAAAGATATTATTATTGTACAAATATATGTAGATGACATAATTTTTGGTGCTACTAATAATTTCTTTGTGAGTGGTTTTCTAAGTGCATACACAGGGAGTTTGATATGAGTCTAATGGGAGAACTTAATTACTTTTTGGGACTCCAAATCAAACAAACAACGAACGATATGTACATCCATCAAACCAAATATACAAAAGAACTTCTCAAAAGGTTTAGTTTTGAAGGATCTAATTCAAAGGCTACACCAATGAGCACTTCAATAAAGCTTACGTCTGACGAAAAAGGTATAGATGTGGAAGTAACTAAATATCGAGGCATGATTGGTTGTTTATTATATTTAACTACATCTAGATCGGATATTATGTATAGTGTTTGTTTATGTGCACGTTTTCAAGCAAAACCTAAAGAATCTCATTTACAAGCTGTTAAAAGGATTTTTAAATATTTAAGTGGTACAATAAATTTGGGATTATTTTATCCAATCTGCCATCATTTTTGAACTAATGGGTTATTCGATGTCTTGACTATGCAGGGTGTCAATTGATAGAAAAAGTACCGATGGTGCTTGCACATTTTAGAGTCACAGTCTTGTTACGTGGCATAGTAAAAAGCAAACTTGATTGCTTTATCAACCACTTGAGGTGAATATCTAGGCTGCGAGAGAGTTGTTGTTCTCAAATGTTATGGTTAAAACAAACTCTATGTGACTTTGATATTTTATGTGATAATGTGCCTATATACTGTGATAATTCTAGTGCAATAAATATTTCTAAAAATCCTGTGTTACATTCACGTACAAAGCATATAGAAGTTAGACATCATTTTTTAAGGGATAATGTTTCAAAAGGATTAATTAAATTAATTTTTATTCCAACAGAAAAATAGTTGGCTGATATCTTTACTAAACCCTTAAGTGAAGAAAGGTTCTGCATGCTAAGAAGAGAACTTGGAATGTGCATGGTTTAATATGTTTACGTACTAAAATAGTTCATGCATTAATATCTCATAATTACAATATATTTGCATGTTATTATTTTAACTATGTTGATAAACATTATCTGTATGTAACTGGCAAAGAAGGCGTATCTGCACTGGCATGGTTCACGGTATCTATATTTATGGGATTTGATATTTGAATAGATAGACGCTGAAGAAGTCTGTTCGCAGTCCAACACTTTCCATTTAAGCTATAGATACACGTTTCTTTTAAAGATTAATGTCTATCGCCGACTTGGGAAACGTAGAGTTCTCCACCTTGAAATACGGAACAGCAGCCGCACAGTTTTTTGAAATTGAAAAGACACACATCTTTTGGTGACAGGCTCTTAATTGATCTGTATTTTTTGTGCCTTTATATCCTCCGTTTTTCTTAACCCAGACTTCACATCTCCATCACTTATCAAAAATCCTTCATTTTCATCAATCTGTAACACCATGAAAACCCGAGCTATGGCGATCGGTAGAAAAAGTCAAACGACGAAGGATCTTCGTTGAAGAATCTGCCGGACTAAAGATGAAATCTAAGCGAGTCTGAAAAGAAATCTTACATGCATGTGTCGTCGATGCCACAATCTTATCAAGCGATTCAAATTCTAGTTTCTCTTTCCTAAAAGTTTCGGACATCGAGCAGCCTCACCGAGGAAAGTTGAAGCGATCGATGGATGAAGAACAGTTTTTCTCATGCTGAGTCTCCCTCAAATCGGTAAATCCATTCTCATCTTCCTTTGATTTGCAAGACAATTTCTTTAGAGGACTAGTTTGAAACTTCGTTTTAAAAACTCCATTGCTACTGAAAACAATTTGTGTATGAAAAACTTTTGGATCTCTTTTATCTCAAACACTCTATTTTGGAAAACTTTTCACCGAAAGTCAACATTTTTTCTATCTTTGTTTCCCTCTTTGCTTGCCCATCCTCGGTTGGTCCAACAATTTTACACTAATCTTGAGTGTAATGGAGACTGTTTTACCACATTTGTCAAGGGTAAATCTTTATTTTTCACAAGTATAGATTTTGGAAGTATTCTGGGTGTTTCTTCTACTGGACCATGTCCTTTCACTCTCAAAGGAGCGGCCAATATTCCTTTTCCTCCTTTAGAACAACTTCATATAGTCATGAATGACTATTCTCTTTCATCTCTGTCTTTACCAAAAACTGTTAGTGTTTGTCCTAATGCATGTGTTCTCCATAAGTTGGTTCGGTATAATCTATTTCCATGCCTTGGTGGGGGAGCCGATTTTACTTACCAAGATTTGGTTGTTGTCTCCATGATTCTCAAAGGAACGGTTTTTAATTTTTCAAAAATGATGTCATCTCACATGCAAAGTTGTATTAAATCAAACAAAAAATGTACGCCTTTACATCAAGTTTTTAACAAAAATTTTACACATTTTAAAATCTCTTTGGATGATGAAATTTCTGTCACAAATCATGAGCTTATTGACACTGCCAATTTGACAAAATCTCACATTACTTTTCATCTTTGGTGAATTTGTTAAATCTTATCCACGATCCTCCTATTACATCCTCCTATTTTTCCTACTCTCGACTCATCTTCATCCTCTTTACCAAATGCTCTTGGGTCTGATGTTATGATTGTTTTGAATGAGATTTTACAAAATCAAAATTCTATGAAGGCTGATTTGGTCGAAATAAGAAATCGACTTGTGATTCTAAAAAAAGGGAAATTACCAATGGACGCTCCAGAAATTAAAAAATTGTATCATCGAATTGAAGATGAATTTATTGACCTTCAAGTGGGTTTTGAGATACAAACACTAGCTATGTTTGAAGCACTTCAAAGAAAATTATATCGTAACACGTGTCAGTTGAGTCAAGAGGTTAAATTTATTAGTTATCAACTAGGGGAGCTTGCAGATTTCATGGCCACCAGGTTCAATGCTATTGGCCAAAGATTTCATGTTCCCACAATGTATTCTCCAATTCCCGACTGGCCAATGAACAATTGGATGGCTGAGTACCAGGGAGATTTTCTGGATATGGAGCTTCCTCCTACAACCTTTATTCCTAGACCACCTCGACTTGCCAATGATTATACTTTGGAAGAACGTTTACATCGTCTTCGTCATCGACCATACTTTACCAATCGTTCTGCACAAAGGGCCAATCTCGAAGATATTGATTGATTGGAGTCTTTTTCTTTTTGCATGATGTCAAAGGGGGAGAAATTGTCATTCTGTTGTTTTAATTTTTTTTTAAAGACTATGGGTTTCACTTGATTTGGTTTTGATAGGCATGGTTGCCTGGATGTTAACTGTTGATAAGTATGTTTTAAGACTAATTGTGATGCATGCATATTAATGGTTTTAAATTTTCACATTTGGTTTAGTATGATACTAACATGCAGGTTTTACAAACTTCTCCTGAAATGTGTATGAATTCAGGGGGAGTTAGAATTTTTGGTGTTGTCATCATCAAAAAGGGGGAGAATGTTGGTTTGTTAATATTCTAATCTTTTTGTTTTGATGATGACTTAATATTACAGACTAATTTGTCTATTGTGATATTTCAGGAAGTTGATGAAAGATCATTGATGAAAGACTTTGAAGATTTGAGTCTTAAGAAAAATATGTAAGGTCATTGCAAATATTTGATTTTTCGATACAAGGCTCTAGGACATTTTATTTTATGTGTATTAAAATGTGTGATTAAATATTTTATGCATGCTTAAGAATTTTATATAATATGCTAACTGATTTTAATGCTTAATTCTTAGTGGTTAGTATTTATATTATGCCATGCATGATTATCCTTGAAAATAAATTTGTCATAATTATTTTGTTTAAATCTATTACATGATTTACGAATTGATATATGATATATGGCGTTAGGTGTTTTAAAAGTAATGATCACTCTATATTTACTTTAAGTAGAGTATGGAGTCTTTATCTTTTACATTTCTTGGAACTCTAAGATAATCATTATACTTCAAAAGTTGGTTTATTATACACTTGTTGATATTTGGAAACTACACACATTTGTTATTATTATGATATGTTTTCAAAACTTTTCGATTATTTACCTTATCCGATTAATATGTTTCAACGGACATAAGTGTATTACTTATCTTGTTGATTTACATTGTTTCAGCGTAAATAAATGTTGATAAATAAATTTTGGAGCGAATTAATTTATAAAACAGCGGTAATATATTTGGCCTATAAATTCAAATGAGTTATCGATGATTATTCTGACAACACTTGAATTAATTATTGCACTTACATCTTGAAAAAATTATTTGATATTTTGGTGCAATTGAAATTTCTTTATTGTACTACTATAACTCTACTTATATTCAGTAGTAATTTAAATGAGCTATAAATCGGTAATATCCTTCAGTTACTATTTGATCATTGCATATATTAGTTGAGCCTTGCATTGTCAAATTATTTATTTACTTTGATCATTAGACCTCTATAAATTATAATCTTATATTTTTAGACTAAGTGTTGTCTAAAGGTTTTATAATCCGGGTGGATTAAGGTTTGTTTACAAACAGGATCAAGGAAGCTTAGGAGCTTAAGGGGTGCATTGGTGCACAAGAAGCAAGTGTGCTCAAGTGAATTATTGTAATTCAATTTGATTGAATCATTTTGTAACAAGGGTCATTTTAAAGAAATAAAAGTGAGTCTCAATACTAGTTGGTATTGGGCGTGGACTAGGCTATTATTATAGAGGGTAATAAATTTGAACCACGTAAAAATCTTGTGTTATTTTATTGCTTGATTTTCTTTAATATTTCTCAAGATAATTAGTTTTCTTAATATTTAAAATATAAACTTTTGCTTCATCTTGAGATAGTATATTTACATCAAGTATTTTATCTGACTTATAAATTCACCAAGATATTTTCTTAAACAAAAATTCAATTCGGTGAGATCGCATTCATTCAAAGTAATTGCATTCTTTGATCTGATGAAATTATATTCAATAGTTTTGAATTTAAAGTTTAAAAATTGGTCATAGTTTGCTCCCACACTTATTCAACCCCCCCTTCTAAGTGTGCCATATCTGAATTTCAAGAGGTTAGATAATCTAATTGGGCGCCAATAAGGAGAAATTCTTATCGGAAAGCCCCCTCTTTCTTGGGAACGACGTGGTTGTTAAATATTGTGAGTTATAATATTAATGATGAATACGTTCGTGTTGATTAAAGACGAAATTGTTAGTTCCATTGTGTGAGAATTATTAGTGTTAGTGGAAATCGATATTTATTTCGATAATAATTGATGTCTGGAGGTTATATTGACCAATCGGGTAATTAACCGGATAAATGAGCAATTAATTGCTATTAATTCACATGCTTATAACTATGTGTTCACATGTGTGTACTATTGATTCACATGATTTACTATTAGGGGAGTTGGTGCAAGATTAATAATACTTGCATGACTAAATTAAAAATGGAGGTATAGATGAATGCACTATACTGTAATTAGTTTTTTCACATGATTATACTATTGAGTCACATAATTTTACTATTGATTCACATGATTTACTATTAGGGGAGGTGGTTCAAGTTTGATAATACTTGTAGGAGTAAATTAAAAATGAAGAAAAAGAGGAAGGTATTATACTGTAATATTTTGAGCCCCAAAACGTGCAATTATCAAAACTATATTTTCCTATAAATAGAAGCTCATTCTTCCTTCATTTCTCACAAATTCACTAAAGCTATAGAGCAATTATTATAGAGAGAAATTATAGAGAGAAAGAAGAAGAGAAGTATGCTACCTCACTATTCCAGTATCCAGTTTTCTTCTAAGGTAAGGCGTATTATTTCTTTCGTATTCATGAAGAGAGTAATTTTCTTTCAATACTCGTAAGGGTTGTTATTCCATTCTTTATTATTACATTGGAATAACTTTGTCTATCTTGATCTATCGCATGCACCGTGAATCTGTTGTTATTCCATTCTTTATTATTACATTAGAATATTACATGCATGCGGATTCTGCGCGGACTTGGTTCCATTCTTTATTATTCTGTTGGAATATCCTGTCCGTGCGGGTTACGCATGACCTGGTTCCATTCTTTATTATTCTGTTGGAATAACTTGTCTGTGCGAATTACGCACGCCTGGTGAATTCGTTTGTTGTTCCATTCTTTATTATTCTATTGGAATAACCTGTCTATGTGGATTACCACATGCATGGTGAATGATCCTTCGTATTCATTCCTTATTAAATCGTGGAAATGATCTGTCTACGTGGATTACCGCATGGCGGGCAAAAATCCATTTGCGGTTTCATATATTCTTTTATACTCAGTTGGTTAAAGTTTTGGCTTCTATACTCCATGGAATTAGTGGAATATCCTTGATATTTGTGCTTCATCTAGTATCTTTTCATGGAAATATTCTTCTGAGTATTCTTGAATTTTACTCCACAAAACAGTATTATGTTGACAATTTGGACATTATTGATTTATGGATAAATTAAAATATAAATCTTTAAAAATTTATCCTTGAACTTGTTTTATTGGATTCTTATATCATTGTCATCATCCTCATGTTTATAATATGTTGAAAGTCATTTGTGGCCTGTAGTGCATAGATGGACTTGGTATGATTATGACCAGGGATTATTCGGTATAATCATGACCGTAATGTTACAAATGATGTGGTAAAAGTCCTCATTGGTAGTAGTGCATTGATGGACGATTGTTGGCATGATCATGACCATTGATGAATACACGAATATCCTTTGCCGTAGTGCATGGATAAGTTGTGGTCGTGATACTAATGAATATCCTTGGCCCATAGTGCGGGATGATGATGGGTTTATTTATTAAGTCGAGTCTCGGCGATAAAAGTGATGAAAAACCTTTTAAATCATAGAAGATAGTAGATTTTATTCTCTACTTGACTCTTCTAATGGATTGCTTGTTCATTCACTGATTAAACTTGATGGTTGTTATATTTTATCGGTTTAACAACGTTGAAGGCTAACAATAAATTATTCGCATTATCTTAGTCATAATATTTCTTCTTTGGGCTAGTTGATCTCACCTTTCTTTCACTTTTCTCTCTTGAAATGAGAATATAGGCCGGGACGAGAGTCGGAACGGATTGACCGGTCCGGATGGTTGTTTTAGTAGTCCTCACTATTCTATTAAATAGTGTGACAATAATCTGTAATGAGGACTCCATTGAGTGTGGATATTGTCTAGATGACAATATTCTTATTAAAACTCTTAGATTATGTTTTGTCGTATTTTACACGACTGTTGTATAATTAAGTTGTATTTGAATTTTGAACCATGTATTTGGTGATTCAAGATGGGTAATGTATACCTATTTTGGGGGCGTCACACCTTCTACCCTAACATGGTTTCCTGATTCTAGGAGTTCTGCCATGTGTCATTGGAGTAATCGCTTACCTATTCTTCTCCCCTCTTCAATCAATCAACCAATTCCGTGCTCTTCGTGGATTTCTCTCCTCCTCAGCTAATACGAAACTCTAACCCTAGCAAGACACGATTTCCTTGCCCACATTTATTTGGTGACTCTACTGTGGAGGTATAGAATTCGTGAAGGGTATGCCCACAACTCGAAGTGGGAGAACAACATGAAGAGCTTCACCAACAAATAGCATTACCTCACCGGGTCTAGTTCCAAGGCAAGCAAGTCAAGCTTTCCAAGTTGTGAATCTAAATCTCGATCAACCCATCCTTGAAGATGCATCGGAAGGAAGTTCAACATCCCCATACATGGCTGATCAACAACCAGCGAATGTCAGGCAGATAGGTGCGGGAAGGAAAAACGAGGAAGAAAGTGGAGAGCATGCAAATGCTGTTCAACTGGAGCTGCTCAAGGCGTTGAAGGAAGCACGGGAAGGACAAGGGATGATGATGGCTATGATGCTGGAGATGCATATAAAGCAAGAGGAAATGAGAAATTTTTACCAGCAGTTGATGCAGATTCCCCCTTTCAAGGCCATGTTCCCAGACAATTCACATGGAGAATAGGCAGGAGTGGAGGACAACAACAACGATAACAACAATAAGGAGAATCAGACTGCACCTCCATTGACAGAGAATCAGCCTATTCCAATCATCCACTTGGAACCCTAGAACAGTGGTGACGTGCAATAACCCAGACTGGAAGTCAACCAGCCTAAGACAAACGTCACTCCGACTACTACCCCCGCATTTTCACAAGTACAGATACCAACCATCCCAAGCCACGTCCAACGAGCGAGCCAACAAGCACAACCAATGCAAGCTTTACACGATGCAAGTGTGCATCAACCAATTTCTTTACCATACACACCGCCAATGCAGCAATACGTCACAACACCACAAAGAGTCCATGCCAAGAGCCAATACATGACGAAAGATGATATGATCAATGTGATCAATCAACTTCATAGGCAGACAACCCGACCTTCAGATTTAGACTTTACTCCACCTTACCCGACACATATTTGGAGACAACCTTACCCGACAGGATATATTGAGCATCCCCCGCAATTTCTAAAATACAATGGGGAGAAAGGAAATGCCAGGGAACACATTGCCAGGTTTCTGGAGTCGATGTATCCGTGGTTAGGATATGATGAAACGAACAATCACAATTTGTTGATGAGGGAATTCAACAAGACTTTAAAGGATAATGCCTTCAGTTGGTACTACAACTTGGAGAAGGGACCAGTCCATGATTGGGATGATCTAAAATTGAAATTTTAAAGAAATTTTTCTATGTGTAGAAACAGGTAACCATCGTAGAACTCATACGCTTAAAGTAGAAGCCAAACAAGGAGTTGTCAGATTACGTGGATAGGTTCAGGGCCCAAGCACAGAAGTGTGAAGAGCCAATTGAAGAAAAGAACTTGGTTAACATATGCAACAATGGTGCTTTAGACGCCTTCAAGCCCTACTTCATTACCAAAGCTTGTGATTCATTTGTGACCCTATCATCATTTGCACAAGACTTGGGAGGAATCATGACATTGCCCACCACCCATGCGATGGTTACATGGAAGGGAAAGATGACAACAACTGTGGCTTTGGCGGATTCTTAGTCAAAACCATAAGGGGGCAAGAGGGAGAAAAATGAGAAATTTTAACGAAACAGAGAAAAGCATGAGGACAAGTATACCAGAATGCCAGTTTTGGAGGCTATCACATGCAGCGAAAAGGCATTCAAAAGCCTGTACAAACAATTGGTTGAGCACGGAGTGGTGAAGCCTCCAAGGCCCAGACTGGTTGTAACGGAAGAGATGAAAAGAAGACCGAACTTCTGTGTATACCACTAATATGCAGGACATTCCACTATAGACTGGTATAGTCTGCGGAGAATATACCATGAGAAGTTGGCGATCAGGGAGATTAAACTAGGAGAAGAAACGTGCAACACTATCACCCATAGTGCAGTCCCGGAAGTCAAGAACCCAAATACTGGCTCTACAATCGAAAGAACTCTGAACTGTAAATGAATTAAAAATCCACCCAAGATGGTGGTCCACCAAAAATGGTGGTTTAAGTCCTCAGAAATATCCCTTGCCAAGTAATTGGATAACCAAGGGAGGAGGCACAAGAATTGACGAATTAAAAAAAATTTAAATAAAAAAAATCAACCCAAGATGGTGGTTCACTCTTAATGGTGGTCAAGTCCTCGTAGACTGCACTTGCCAAGAAATTGGACGACCCAAGTGACGAGGTACCTGATTTCAAGTCCTCTTAGACTGCACTTGCCAAGAATTTGGATGACCCAAGTGACAAGGTACCCGATTTTATGTCCTCGTAGACCGCACTTGCCAAGAAATTGGACGACCCAAGTGACGAGGCACCCGAGTTTTACACTTTATCATCAAAAGTGAATGGTAATTGAGACACTTGAGTATAAGCTCTCAACCCCAAAAAAGTTACATTTTATCTCTAAAAGTGGTGAACGTTATGCTTTCTTCGACAAAAGTAAGATTTATTATATGAAACGTTATGCTTTTCATTAAAAGCAATTTGATTATGAATAAATTTGTCAAACTGTCACTTATACTTGATTATTTCTTCTGATTTATTTAAAAAAGAAGTATAGATTCAAGTGTTGGTTTGCATGAAATATATGTACGTGAATTTTTTGATACAGAAAAAAACTACAAAAGTGCATGATCTAAAGGCAATGACCTGTCGAATTGAAGAGAGAGGAATACCTAAAGCTTGGTCTTTGTGGCTATCAGGTCTTCGAGGCTATCAGCTCTTCAAGGCTATCAGGTCTTCGATGCTATCAAGTCTTCGAGGTTATCAGGCCTTAAGGCTATAAGGTCTTCAATGCTATCAGACCTTCGAGGCAATCAGGCCTTCGAGGCAATCAGGCCTTCATGGACTTCTTGATTCTCAATGACTTCTTGATTCTAAAGAAAAGAGAAATTTTAAGAGAGGGTAAGAAAGATTAGATTGAAGATTTTCAAAATATCCCAGGAGAGCTCCTCTAAGGCTCGCCCTTCTAGGGTTTGCTCCCCTAGAGGTTCCCTCTCCTAGGACTTTTTTTGAGGCTTGAAAAATATCAAGCCCCACAAAGTATTCAGACACTGGAATCAAGACTTCAACACTTACAATATTTTGCGCGATCATCTCACCAAAGGTGTGACTCACGCGCAGGGGGCAAATGCTTACTGGTAGATTGGTAGATGACATAGACGTTTTCTAGAGTAGAGGTGCATTCCCCCAAGCTGTGACAAATGAAGAATGTCCTGTTGGATACGAATGACATATAGAGGAGCACCATGGTCTTATTGGATACGAATGTTCCTGCATAGCTTGATGTATTGAAGAATGTCAGCTCTTTTTTAGTATACCCACATAGTCAATATTCCCAAGTACCTCGTCGATCCAATGACGCCATTCATGAAGGAGGCTAGATGAATCAAACAAGAAGTGAAGGGAATTGAAATGGTACTCTTGTTTCTCTATGCATAAACGGGGAATGCGATTGGAATGGGGAAGGTCATCCCAACCTCCACAAGCCGCTGTATATAGGAAAAATCATTCCTTATCTGGCAGAGGAAGAATATTAAAGTCTAATATTTAACCTTAAATACACCTGAAAAGAAGAAGAAACAATGTTATAAGGAGTTAGGAATCACAATTATGCAAGAAAAAGTTTCCTGAAATTTTTTGAAAAAATTTTGGACAGCCCAAAAGCATCCTTCGGAGCCTCTTTTGGACTTATAATGACATATGTCATGGTCAAAGGTGATGATTTTCGTAGAGCTTTTCGTTAGCTTCGTTTTGATATATTACGGGCCCCGAAACTCCAAACGGATCAAAAGTTACGATCCAAATAGTAACTGCTCATCCCGAACTTAATTTTTTTTCGCCCAAACATAGATTTCCCCCTAGGGTTCGCCCCCCTAGGATTAGGCCTCCTAGGGTTCGTCCCCTTGGGGTTTGGCCATCTGGAGTGGTTTCGCTGCATGTAGAGCATTGTTTTTCTTCCTTCGTGTTCTTCGTTGACAAAACGTCAAGTCTTTCTTTTTTATCCGAGGGAAAAAACCGAGACGTAATCAAGGTAATGGGGTTCAGAAGACAAAAGAAAGATTGGGGGAGTCCTGAAAAAAAAAACTATGTAGGGTTTGGCCCCCTAAGGTTCAACCTTCTAGGCTTCAGCCCCCTAGGGGCTGTTCCCTCTATTTATTCTTTTGAGGTCCTATTGCTCCATAAATCAACCGCTTGGATAGAGTGCTCCTTCGCCGCGAAAATTATAGCCTTCTTTGATGAATTTTGAGGGAAAAAAACCATGATATGATCAAGGTGATGGGGCTCAGAAACAAAGAAAGACTACAATTGCCTGAAACAGAAAAGAGAAATAGAGGAAACAAGTCAAGAGAAATTCTAAAGAAAACATGCAAGTAAGCAAATTGAAAAGCGAAGACGAGAAGAAGGAATGGAGCCTCAAGGGTTCGGGTCCCCCATAGGGTTCGACCCTATAGGGTTCAACCCCTAGAGTTTGGCCCTATAGGGAGGAATCCTCTTTGTTACCTTTCGCTCGGATTGAGGAATGTCTTCTTGCTGCTCCCTTGAGGATCTTCCTGGCTCGTAGGAAGAAAAAAAATCCAAAATGAAGCAAGATAAGCAAGGAGGCGTGAATGGCTTGGGAGATGCATACATATGAATACATGTATAGCCCCCAAAGTATGTTTGCAACGAAAAAGGAAGCAATAACTTTTTTTCCATTAAGGGAAGGATTCAAGCGGATTTCAAAAAGATAAGTATCTTTGAATTTATTTTAGAAATATATAAAGATATTATTTTCTAAATATGAATAAAAGAAGCTTTGATTTTCTCCCAATAAAGGGAAATTTCGAAATTTAATTTTTTTCCTTCTAAATAATAATAATAATGATAAGGAAGAATATTGTCTTCAAAATCAAATAAAGAAAAATTTTATTTCCAAAATAAAATTAAGATTTGATTTGATTTGATAAAAAGGAAATATTTAGTTTACCAAAAGAAAGAATTTATTAGGTTGAATTTTATTTGGTAATATTTGATGATCTTCCTTGTCTTAATTTCTAGAAAAATAAGGAAACAAATATTGGGCAAACTATGGAAAGATTTTCAGAAGATTTTTCAGTATGTTCATGGAAGAGCCTTGCTAGGTTTTGCCTCCCAAGGGTTTAACCCTAAGGGTTTGGTTCCATAGGGGTTCGGATCCTTGTCTTCCAGACCTGTAAAGTTAAATTCCACAAAATCGTTCAAAGTCTTGAAGTATTCTTGCACGATCGTCTATTTGGGAATGTGACTCTCGCGCATGGGGCAAATATGGGCCCAAGTGCAAAATTAGGGTTCACATGACCTAATTAAATTAAATGCACAATTAGGGTTCCACGACCTCATTAAATGCGCAAAATAGGGTTTGCATAACCTAATTAAATGAAGACGGAGAAGTCAGAAATAAATGTGCTAGACCCGGCAGAAGCCTCCACGTGTCCCGAGGCAGAAGGCTCATGGATGTGGCTCATTTTGGGAATTGATTGAGGGATTGGAATGGTGGCTAGAAGGAAAGGGCAATATGGGCATTACTCTATTGATTAAAGGGTATTTTTGAAATTTACTTAAAAACATGTGTCTAACATGTGATTACTTAATTCCAGGAAACTCTGTAAATACCCCTTCCATTCTAGGAAGGAGGGGACTCTTTTGGTGACTTAAGGCTTGGATATTCCACCTAAAAGTACTAAAGGGTTTGGATATTCTCTCAACTTGAAGGACTCAAGAAGGCTCTTGGAATCCCTGCTACCCTAAAACGGTTTCTGGATTCTAGGAGTTCTACCACGCGTCATTGGAGTAATCGCTCACCTGTTCTTCTCCCCTCTTTAATCAATAAATCAATTTCTTGCTCTTTGTGGATTTCTCTCCTCCTCAGCCAATACGAAACTCTAACCCCTAGCAAGACACGATTTCCTTCCCCACAGTCAAAAATTCAGTAAGATGTTGCTGGGGGTTTCATCAATTTAATTTGTCAAAATGAAAAACATATTGAATGTAGGAGCTGGTTGAAAATTAAAAGGTGGGATTTAAAAAAAATTATTATGTTATCATTTTTTATGTTTAGGTTTTTAATCTGCTTGGTTTTATGAGTTATGTTTTGTATTTTCTTTGTGCTAGAATCCAACCCAGTTGGATTCCGTACTTTTGTAATGTTTTTGTGTGCTAATAAAAAAAAATTGTCAAAAAAATAAAATGGGTCTGCTTTATTTTCTGTTCCATTTTCTCACAACCTAATATATCTTCTATCCCCACATACTCCACCATTATCAGGCATAGGAACTGTTAGGACGTGATTATTAGGTTTAAAATTATATGGTGGTTCACAGTTTATGTGGAGGTATTTATCACATATAAAAATTTTGACAGTTGAGTATTTTAAATAATCAAACATTCTTAGTTACATTTGATTTCTAACTCTTAAGAAAAGTGTCATGATATGTTCTGATTTCCTTTTTTTAAGAAGATTTTGTTCGATCACATTGAAGATTCATACCTAATGAGGAATCATATTTCTATACGGTAAAGGAGGTGTGATCACTATAAATACAAGGTTATACTTTGGTTATCAGGTACACAAAACATTATTTTATAGCACTATTACATACAACTTCCATTATTAAACCTTATCCAGCATGTACTTATTCTCACAACGGATCTATCCCCCGGCGGTCCAAGCCGACAAGCTTTGCGGTGACTTCATATCTGTGCAAGAATTGACACGCTATTGGTGATTGAGGCGCGTGAACAAATCTTGACATTAACATTGGCGTTAAAAGAAGGGCTCTTTAGTGCGACATAATTTTTCAATCACAAGAAATTGTTCCAGGAGTAATGGCGATAAGTAAGACAGTCTTCAGACAAGGAAAATCCACGGCTGGCCTATCTACTCAGCCAAAAGGTTCTGTTAAGGGCAAGTTGGGCCTTTCCAAAGAAGTCCTTGATAGACTTGGGCCCCGCAATCAGTCCGTAGGTCAGAAGAACACTTAGGGGTGATGTCAAGCGTTGGTTGTTCCCGATGGTCAGGAAGGAAGCAAGACCCAATGAACGTGTCAAGGACAACCTATCCCGAACACGAACCCAGGATGATCACGGCTCTAGGCGAGATGACAAAGACGAAAGGCGGACCATTATAGCAAAAAAGGTTCATGAGGCCAACGATGTCGTGAAGGCCTTGCTCCTTCAACAAAAAGAGTGGGATGCTCAGTTGGCTTTATTGGATAGTGAGGACTAGGCTTCCATCCATAGTCGAAGGCATGATCTTTTTCCAGGGAATCAGTCTGGGACACATCGTTTGGACGATTCTCGACGGATCGGGAGCTAGCGTCGAAGCCGCTTTCGGGAAAGGAGCAAGCAACGAAGCCGTTCGTAGGAGATCGAAGAGAATACATAAAAGCAGTAGACACTCAAAATATTTGCATTCTTGTTACTAACCTTACAGGAGGGAAAAATCATCTTCCAAAGATAACCTTAGAAGTCAAATCATCACAGTCTCGGAGATAACCCCTGGATACTCAGTTTGCCATCTCGGAGACAACCCCGAGATATTCAGTTCGAATCTCAGAGACAACCCTGAGATATTTAGTTCTAGTCCCGGAGACAACCCCAGGAGACACAGTTCCAACCTCGGAGACAACCATGAGGGATGCAATTGGAGTTCTAGAGATAACCCCGAAAAAGTTTGTCTCAAACCCCAAAAGTCAGCTTCAACCTCAGAGATAACCCCGAGGTCCTCGGTTCCAACCCCGGAGATAACCCCTGGAGGTTAGACACACCTCAGAGACAACCCTGAGGACATTCAACACTTACAACAGCCCAATTTTAGAGATAACCTTGAGCAATGACTGCTAAATCAGCCCAAAAATCGGAGATAACCCCGGTGAGGGGCAAAATTGTCATTTTGCCACCTCAATACCACATTCACGCCGTCTCAACAACATTTCAACCCACATGCTACACAACAGTTTCCTACGAGAACCATAGCTCCAATCTCGAGTGACTACTACTCAAGACAACACACCAGATAGAATTTGAAGACTTAAAGATTTGGGCATGGACCCATCTTCCCGACTTCGTACAACCACTTATCCCATGTCATTGCGTAGCTATCGATAACAACATTCCCGAAAGGTATTATACGCCTCAATCGGATGCCCAGATTAAAAGTTATGAAGGTTCAAGCGGACGACGCATTGCACGAGTGCACGTACTTTGAGACGGTGGGTCCCATCCGAGGCTGGGAACAACCCGGGTAGCCATGGTACATTTCTGGGTGCCTCAGTACACTCATGCTCCCCTCTATAAATAGAGGGCTTGGGGTGGCCATTTTGAGAAGAGAAAATGTGAGGAAGCCCTGTCTATTTTGCTTTGTACACACTATAAACTGAGTGCTTTCTCATTTCAAACACTTGTGAGCTTGTGCTTTGCTATATTTTACCGGTGAAAACCGAGTATTCATTCATTCAAAGCTATTTGAAGTCTTCTTGGCAGCCCACTGTAAGACATCTCACATTACTTAAAGCCTTTCTCCACTTCTATTCACACACATATATTCACGTTGAGAGTCGTGTTGTGTGCGTATTCCCAGACCGTTGGTCCGTGGCTTTTATTTCTTTTATATACTTCTATATATATATATATATATATATTATTATCGAGTTATGCCTTGATTGAGCCTGGATTTATATCCGGTACGTTTACTATATATATATATATATATATATATATATTCTCAAATTATCGACTGAGCTTGGATCGATATATTCTGTGCTTTTACTGCTTTTATACATATATATATTTCCTCAAATTCGAATTATTGATTGAGCCTGGATCGACATATCCGGTGCGTTTACCACTTATATATATATATATAAAATTATTAAATTATCGATTGAGCCTGGATCGAAATATCCGGTGCGTTTACATTTCTGTCAGGCCTGGAGATCACTTCGTGGCCATTTACCGCTTATATATATATATTTATATTTATATGTATATATATATATATTTACATTTTAGTCCTTCCTGGAGTTTACTTCGTGGCAGTTGATCGTCACACACACACACATATATATATATATATATATATATATATATATTTAAATTTCCGTCCCGCCTTTAGTTTACTTCGTGGCGGTTTATCGTCCATATATATATATATTTATATTTTCGTCCCGCCTGGAGTTTACTTCGTGGCAGTTGATCCTCCATATATATATATATATTTTACATTTCCGTCCCGCATGGAGTTTAGTTCATGGCGGTTGATCGCACACACACACATACACACACACACACACACACATATATATATATATATATAACTGTTTATAGCTTTCATACATCCTGCATCATAATGTGAGCCTAGGAATCATGTGATCACAAATTCAGTTCCTGAATCTAGATTCGGTTCCCGTGATGGACATTTTCAGTTGTAACCAGCTTGTAAATTATTCACGGTGTTTGAATTTCCTTAGACGGATCTCATGTCCACAAGGAGTTCGGCACTGCTATATATCTTATTTTCTCGAAGATGATTCGGATCTCGAAAATAAAAGTAATCAAGCCGAACACATAATAAAATGGAAGTAACAAAAGCCTCAATTACTATTGAGCATAAGGGTTTGAAAAACCTCTTTTACAAAACATCATTGCTATATCTTGTTAAAACTAAACTTTTATACAAAATTCAAACCCTTTGAATATAGGTGCAAATGAGACATATCACTACTTCCAGACAACTTCACATAGACCTACACACACAAACACATTCATATAAATGTTTAAAATGAAAAGTAGCGATCCCCGTGTTACCACAGATGTCGGGGGGTGCCTAACACCTTCCCCCCCGCATAATCAAGCCCTCGAACCCTAACTAATCTCAGTTTCATAGACCAGTTAATCAATGCCACATCACTCGATCTATGTGCAAACCTTTTCTTGGTTGAGTTGGTGCAACCATTTAAAAATACCAACTGGAGACTCTTACAGTTCAATCGTCGACATATACATGTCGGACCTTTTCACAACTTATTTTTTCAAACAAATCTCACCTAACATTAGAACACCAAAAGACAAGAATAGAAAAATGGATAAATAAAAATCCCGACGTCGACAGAAGCCACTCAAAAGAAGGTAGATTAGAACGAAGAAGGCGGGTTGCCTCTTCAGAACATCAAGGTCGGGACAGGTGAGAGTTGTCCCATCAAACGGATGGTGTCGAGGCATTGGCCCGAAAGTTAGCAGATTTGGGAAAGAGGTTAACTGAAGACAATAGGGAGAAAGAGACTACAATCAATTCTTCATCACTATTTTCCTCAGAAATAGATCAAGAAAGGACCGACTCCAATATAAAGGCCCCGCACTTGGAGAGTTACGACTATTTACGAGATCAGTATGAGCACAACCAGGCATATGACCGGCTGATGAACTACTATGAGTATTCTGATACTTCCAAATGTTAGGTATTCATCATAACTCTTAGAAAAGATGCTCGGCAGTGGATGACATCGTTGCCTCCGAACTTAATCTCTTCGTGGAAGGAGCTCTATAAGAAGTTCAACATCAGGTTCAAAAGTAGTAAGAGATGAGGAAAGTCGACAAAGTCCTTAGTTCAGATAAAGAAGTATTAAAATGAGACTTTGGGCCAGTATGTTAAAAGGTTTCAAGAAGCGGTCTGTCAAGTCAAAGATCTAAATGGAACTCAAGCTCTGGGGAACTTTAAGATGGGACTGGACATGGTAAGATCAAAGAAGTTGGTGAAAGATTTGATGTTTAACCATCCAAAGGACTTGGCTGAAGCATTTGACAGGGCCAAAAGATTTATAACCGTGGAAGAGACGATGAACATCTTGAAACCTAGTAACATAGAGAAACCGAAGGATAAGGAGAGGAAACATTACTCCAAAAACTAAAATAATAAATCGGATGGATAGCATAAGAAGTATAGCAACACTAATAGTGGTTCGAGAAGAGGACGCCCGCCTTTCTCGAACCAGAGGGTTAAAAAATTTACACTCCTCTCAGTACTGATCGGGCCAACATTCTAGAACAAATAAAGGATAAACCATACTTTGAAGTGACATCAAAAATACAAAATTAAATAAAGGAAATCAGAATAAGTGGTGTGACTATCATGGGTCGGTTAGGCATTCTACCGAGTCTTGTTGGAGTCTAAAGGACTTGATTAAGAAAAACGTCCAGAGTGGAGAATTGGTTTATTATGTTGCAAGTTACGATGCTTTGGGAGCGCAGAAGATAAACCTTCCTCAAGTGCAAAACCCGACCACCCAGCCCCAACAACAAGGTCAGACTCAGGCATCACACCAGGTGGTGGATGTAATCACGGGCTGGTCGGTCAGAAAGTTCACGGGGAAGAAGAGGAGATGATTGTTGGATGCTATACTTTCTATGTCTGATCAACTTGTTCGGAGAGAATGACATTATCCAAGAAAAGTTATATCTTTCTCTGATGAAGATTACCCTTTAGAGTCTATCGAACCACAAGAGGGAGCACTGGTCATTACTACGCAAGTGGGTTCGATAGATATGAAAATGATGATGATCGATAACAGCTCATCGGTGGCTATACTATATGCTCATGCATATTAGTGGATGGATTTAGAAGGTAAGAAGATCGAGATCAGGCATGAGCCTCCCCTCTATAGCTTTGGCAATGATCCCGTTTGGGTAGCAGGGATTATTGAACTGCCAGTTGTGTTCGGGATAGCCCCACATCATGTTGAGATTATGTGCAGATTTTTTGTGGTTCATACAGACATGATCTACAACACCATTCTTAGGAGTCCTACTCTAAAAGCGTTGCAAGTAGTGACATCGATTCCACACTTTAAGATCAAGTTCCCTATATTGAATGGATTTAGAGAATATACTAGGGACCTCGACTTGGAAAAAATGTGTTATCAGAATGTATTGATCTCTTCTGGGGTAGGGGTCAACAAGTATAAGCAGACAATGGCACTAGAGATGGAACCATTTACCGAAGGCAGTATAGAGCCTCTCGCCATGCTTGTTGAAGAGATAGAGGACATTGAGCTTATCCCTGGGAAGAAAGATAAGATAATTAATATCAGGTTGGGGCTGCAGGAAACCTTTCTGACAAGCATAATAGAACTACTTTAGCGCTGCGCAAACATATTTTTCTGGGTTCCTAGCAACATGCCCAGGATCGATGAAAATGTTGTTGCACACATATTGAAAGTGAACCCTGCCAGGAAACTAGGTAGGTAGAAGAGGATGATCTTTGCCTCTAAAAGGTAGAAGATCATTGACAATGAGATAACAAAGTTGTTGGCAGCAGACTTCATATTTGAGATTGACTATCCGGAGTGGTTGGCGAATTTGGTGTTGGTGCAAAAGTAGAACGGGAAGTGAGGGATCTGCATTGACTATACATATCTGAACAAAGCATGCCCAAACAACTTTTATCCCCTTTTACACGTCAAAAAACTTATCGATGCTAGTTCGGGGTAAACCTTACTAAACTTCATGGATGCCTTTTCAGGATACAATAAGATTTTTATGCATAAGGAGGACATACTGAAGACTAATTTCATAACACATCGGGCAATTTACGCTTATAAGAAGATAGTGTTCGGATTACTAAAAGTCGGTGGTACTTATTAGAGGATGATGAATTACGTGTTTTAGAGGCAGTTGGGTTGAAACATGGAAATGTATATAGATGAAATGGTCATCAAAAACATGTTAGTTTAGAGTCATCTGGATGACTTGGAGGATTGTTTTCAGACTGTTTGACATTACAATATTCGATTGAACCCGAGGAAGTGCACTTCAATCTTGGAGAAGGAAAATTTTTGGGTTACCTGTTAAGTAAAAGGGATATCGAGGCAAACCCTTGAGAAAATCAGGGAAATTATGGATATGAAGTCTCCTCAATCTTACAAGGATGTTCAATGATTGACTAGTCGAATTGCTGCATTGAGGAGGTTTATGTCCAAATCGCCAGAAAGGTGTTTGTCGTTCTTTGATACATTAAAAGGGCCGAAGAACGAGAAAACCTTCCAGTGGACTTTAGAATGTATGGATGCTTTTAGGGTATTAAAAGTTACTTGTCTTAGACTCATTTGTTGGTGAAATTGATTCCTTCGAACCATTATATATGTACTTAGCAGCCAACTCATGGGCTGTTGGGGCTATTTTGGTACAGGAGATAGGGGAAAGTAGTTCCCAGTATATTATGTGAATCATTCTCTTTGGGATGCAGAAACTAGGTATTTGAACCTTGAGAAGTTTGCCTATGCCTTAATAACGGCTTTTCAGAAGCTTATACATTACTTCCAAGGTCAATTGATTGTAGTGTATACTGATCAGCCATTGTAGAAGATTTTAAAAAAGCCAAACATCTCGGGTCAGTTAGCAGTATGGGTGATGGAATTAAAATAGTTTGTTTTGGAGTATCATCCTCGGACATCAATAAAGGGTCAAGCCTTGACCGACTTTGTAGTAGAATGCTCGTTTTCTATTCTGAACCCGATGATGTAGATCAAGAAGATGAAATGGTTTGATCGGTCTCATATGTTCAGCCAGTTTAGATTTCATGGATAATGTACGTGGATGGTTCTTCAACTTTAGATGTTAGTGGGGCTAGTGTTATCTTGACAAGTCTGGAGGGGTTCAAATTCCAGCAGGCTATTCGCTTCGGATTTAACGCAACTAACAATGAAGCAGAGTACGAAGAAATTTTGGCAGTCTTTTAGTTGGAGAAAAGCCTTGAGTTACAGAGGTTGATCCTCTTTAGTGACTCTTAATTGGTGGTCAAGCAGATATCTGGGGAGTACGAAGCCCGGGAGCAAAAATGGCTAAGTATTTGGCTGAAGTAAAAGATCGGCTCCATTACTTTAGTTCATTTTCCTTTCATTTAGTTAATAGATCAGATAATACCATAGTCGATGCTTTGGAAAGGTTGGATACAATAGATGCAAACTCATTCAGTGGTTTGGTTTATCTAGAAGTTTTAAATGTACTAAGTTTTCAGTGTTCGGAGGTAATAACGATGGAATGGTCGAATTGTTGGCTTGCACCTTATCTGTTTTAATTGGCTGATGGTGTCTTACCTTCGGATCAGATGATGGCAAAGAAAATCAAGTACATAAGCTCGAACTTTGTGTTCATTGATGGGGATCTATATCAAAGGGCTTATTCTTCCTTTTTGTTGAGGTGTTTGGTGCCATCCGAAGTCGAATATGTTCTTCGAAAAGTGCACGAGTGGATCTATGGCGACCCAATGGGAGTAAAGGTTTTGTCGTACAAGGTTCTTCATCAGGGGTATTATTGTTAAACAATCTTTTAGGAAGCAAAGGATTATGTTCACATATGTTCTAAGTGTCAGTTAAATAGCCCTATTCCTCATCAGCCGCGTGAAGAGTTATACTTTATTCTATTTGCGGTCCCATTTTTTGTATGGGGAATTTATATATTGGGTCCACTACCAAAGGAAAAGGGTCAGGTTAGCTTTGTGGTTATGGCCATCGACTATATAATGAAGTGGGTGGAAGCCAAACCGATTCGGTAGATTACAGAGCAAGAATGTTTGAAGTTTCTAAAGGAATTCATTATTTTTCGATTTGGGATTCCAATGGTATTGGTTTCAGACAATGGAAGGCAGTTTGTGGGCTCAAAGTTTGAACAATTTTTAAAGGATCTAGGAATTCAACATCGAAAGACTTTAATGGCCCATCTCCAGTCCAATGGTCAGGTAGAAGTCACTAATAGGACTCTACTGAATGGAATCAAATGAAGGCTGAATGATATGAAAAGAAGATGGCCCAAAGAGCTACTTAGTGTATTATGTTAATATCGGACTACTCTAAGGAGAACAACAGACGATTCGCCATTCAGACTAGCTTATGGAAACGATGCTCTTATTCATGTAGAAATTGGGTGCCCTTCACTTCGGGTCAGCCAATTCAAAGAGTTATATAATGATTAGGGCATTCGCCTCAACTTTGATTTGTTGGAGGAGGTTAAGGAGTCGGCCCTAGTAAGGCTAGCAGCTGACTAAAGAAGAGTGACTAAGCATTACAATAAAGGACTAAAGTTGAAGAGGTTTGAAGTTGGGGACTTAGATTTTCGGGGGATGGAGGCTTTTACACCCCAAAATCTTAGAAAGCTGATGCCTAACTAGGAAGGACCCTATGTGGTCGTATAAGTGTCGAAGCCAGACATATACTGGTTTCAAGCAATAAATGGAACAAAAGTCAAAAACATTTGGTATGCAAACAGACTTAGAAAATATTTTCAGTAGTGCATGTTAAGTAGTTCATATTTACGAGTCTGTATAAATTTTCAAAGATATAAATAAAATGAATATAAAGTTTTTCCAAACGAGTATCTTCATTAGTTGTTTATATTTTAGTAAATGTTTAGTTTTTCTAAACGAATATTTTCATTGATTAATTGCATACATGAAATAGACATTCAGTTTCTTGAAACGAATAATATTTCCATTAATTTGCATAATATTTTGTACAAATGGATAATTACATTGTAAGTTCAGGACTACAAAAAGAGAAGTAATAATTACTGAGGAGGGTCATCTTCGGCTTCGTTGTCAAATGAGTCCAGGATGGAGACATCAAGTATGGCAACGATTATTTTTTCCTTGTCTTTGCCTCGGGCGATTTCATATCCTTCAGCATACATTTGCATCACTTCTGCCGATAGCTCTGGAGATTCTCTATATTCCTGGCAGATCTTTTGTTTAAGGGTTTCGGTCAAAGGAGGTCCTAAGGCCTCGTATTCCGTGAATTATTTTTCATAGAAACATAAGTCTAGAACATGTTCTCTCCTTTCTTAACCAGATCCAAGACTTGTCGATTCAGTGCTAAGTTCCCCTTCTTCAGGTCGTCATTTTCTTTTTGTAGTTGTTCATTGCTCTCATTAAGACTCTTTTGGCCAATCTCAGCTTCAGAGGCTTATTCCTCCAGCTTAGCAATGTCAGCCTCCAGATTCTCACAGTAGAACGAAGTGTTGTTGTACAAGTTCTACTCTCTCTCTCTCTCTCTCTTTCTCAAGACCTTCTCTGGTTGTTTGAAGACTGGTTTTTAGGCGTTCATTTTCATCTTCAAGGTATTTCTCTCTTCGATAGACCTCTAACTATCGACGTATAATGTGACACCCCCAAATCCGGGTACTTCAATTCCCACGGGATTTGGTGTTCACTGTCCAAACATCATGTATCTATCTACTTAGACACGCAACAGACCCAAAGCCATGGTAGGTAACCCCCCAAAAACCCGAACTTTAGGCCGCATTTTTAAGCCCATGAAAACCCTACTGCTTTTTGGCACGGCACTTAGTGATCCATGAATTTTTTTTTAAGAATAAAATGTTACTACTTGTGGGTTGTGAGGCTTGAACACAAGACTTGTAAGTAAATAAATAAGATTTCAAACCAACTGAGCTACAACAACTATTTGTTTTTAATGCAATCTTCAATATATTTTAACTATAATTGAAAACTATAATTAAGATATGTAGTTAATGTAAGTAATTAATTAATCGTGTTTGTTTGTATTATTGTTTATTATTAATTATTTTATTATTTTTAATATTTATTATTATTACTATTTCTTTTGTAGCAAAGAGTTTGCAAAAAAAAAATAATTAAAAGGAGAAGCTTGATGAGCCAGTAAAATTTGACACCCACCAGACCCACAGGCCTCTGTTTATATAGCCCATGGCTTCGGCCTTTTTTGGCTCTGCCACACTCGGCTGGCCCGCCCATTTTCCAGGTCTATAAATAGATAGAAATAAATCCTCTCCTTAAGGAGTTACAACATCTAAATATAAATACATCAATCCCAGGTCATACTAACCTTAAATCTCAAATGCGGAAACATAAACAAATATTAAGTCTTACATAATATTGACATAAGTCTGAAACATAAATACATTAAATAAACAACAAGTCTTCATCACTTGTTAATCTTGCCTTTGCCTTTGCCTTTGCTAGTAGAAGGCTCGTCAAACCTTTCGTTCTTAACTACAATGTTATTATTACGCAAGAGTGAGCTGTTGGGTTTCGACACATAAAACGCAGCGGAAATATAACAATTTAAAATCAATTTCGAAACCCTAAACAGGATCCATGCGAAAAATCAATTAACTCAGAGGTTAGAAATTATAACGATTATAAAAGCTAGAATCGATGCGGTCGAATCTCCAACGCAATTCAAACGAACTGCGTCTCTACGGTATCCACACGAACGCTCTGCGAATCGTCCTACGATCTGCAGAAGAAGGAACCGTGGTACTAGCCACCAAGGATGAGGATTTTCAAAACTGTTTTCTCTAGTCTCTCTCTAAGCGGCTAGGGTTTTTTTAGATTTGATTAATCCCTAAAATGACCGATATATATATATATATAGCGATTAGGAGGAATTAATCAAAACCTAATATTATTAAAATCTAAATTTATATATATATCTTAATTAAGTCTTATTTAATTAATATACATATATACAAATTATCCTTTTTTAATTTAAATTCATGATTTAAAATACTATCAATCATATTGATATATTTAAATCCTCACAATTTAAATTAATTTTCTTTTTAAATTATGTTCTATGTGTGTGACCCTATAGGTTATTATTACATTGGCAATAATTTTAAAATCATATTATAAAATTATAAACAGTGAGCTACATCTAGTAATGCATCACTGCTACCCAAGTAAATAATAAGATCGATGATTCGATTCAACCTTTTCGTGACCAATGTTTCAATGTAATTTAATCCTTTTAACCTTAATATCCTAGATTAAACTCGAGTCATGGAATGTGCCATACTCTTCATAATTTAATCTGAGTTTTACTTGATCAATGAGTAGACTATATAAAACAAATCACTGTTTGAGAATGACCTTGCATTTCATAGTCCTACTCAATCAAGAGGCCTATGGATATCACCCCTGATAAATAAGAGGGTTAAATTCCATCTAGATCACTCATATTCCTCACACGATTCATGATATACCCAATAATCACCTTTATAGTCCACCTTATTAAAGGTGACCTTTGATGATATCAAAGTACATAAATTCTCGTGTAGTAATATAGTGATTTCAGGTCGAAGGACCATTACATCATTATCACTATGAGAATCGCTAATGACACTTCGCATAATGCTCCACATAGAATTCTCATGGTGGGTCTGTCCAGGACATTGTTCTCTAACACGTACATACGCATTGACTTAATATCTCATATACTTATGACCAATGAGATTTGGTCATCAGTCAATCCACATACTAGTCTCAATGCATCATTATTGTCCCATCAACAATGATACTTGACTAGGGACATTTAAGAGCAATGATACTAATTATAATTATATAATCTCATGTTCAAGTTCAATACTTGAAACTATATAATTTGTATCACTAATCTAAGGAATTTTATTATGTTAACATTTATATAACACAGTAAATAGAACCATAATAAAATCATTCATTTATTCAATCAAATATAATATCAAAATGTTAAGCAATTATATCAAATAATTGGCCTCTAGGGCATAAACTCTAACAGTCTCCCACTTGCACTAGAGCCAATCACTCATGTATCTAATACCCATGGAACTAGTGTGACCGTCGTGCTTCTGCTGCGCCAAAGCCCTGGTCAGTGGATCTGCAACATTATCATCTGTTGGCACTCTTCCTATATGTACATCTCTCTATCAATGATTTTACGAGATGAGATGGTACCTTTAAGTATATGCTTGGATCGTTGGTGAGATCTGGGTTCCTTAGCACTGTCTGATGGCTCCATTATTATCACAGTATAGCTTAACTGGATCAACAATGGTTGGAACAACACCAAGTTCAGTGATGAACTTTTTAATCCATACAGCCTCCTTGGCCGCACTAGAAGCAGCAATATACTCAGCCTCTATTGTAGAATCGGCTACTGTCTCTTGCTTCGAACTCTTCCAGCTAATAGCACCACCATTAAGGCAAAACACAAAACCTGACTGAGACTTATAGTCATCATTGCCAGTCTGGAAACTAGCATCTGTGTAACCCTTTACTGCCAGTTCATCTTCACCTCCATATACCAAGAATGAATCCTTAGTCCTTTTTAGGTACTTAAGGATATTCTTGACTGATGTCCAGTGATCTTCACCTGGATTCGACTGGTATCTGCTCGTCATGCTCAAAGCATACGAGACATCCAGACGAGTACATATCATTGCATACATGATAGATCTAATTGCCGAAGCATAAGGGATCTTTCTCATACGCTCCTCATCATCTTGTGATTTAGGACATTGGGCCTTAGAGATCTTTACACCATGAGTCACGGTTAAGTTTCCTCTTTTCACGTCTTACATGCTGAACCGTTTCATCACTTTATCAATATATGTACTTTGACTTAGGCCGATCATTTTTCTCGATCTATCTCTATAGATCCTGATACCTAAAATGTAGGCAGCATCGCCCAAATCTTTCATGGAGAAACATTTTTCTAACCATGTTTTTACAGCCTGTAAGGAAGGAATGTCATTCCCAATAATTAATATGTCATCAACATATAATACTAGGAATACAATGTGACTCCCACTAACTTTCTTATATACATAAGGTTCATCTTCATTTTTTATAAAGCCAAACTCTTTGATTGCTTCATCAAATCGAAGATTCCAACTCCGAGAGGCTTGCTTTAATCCATAAATGGATCGCTACAGTTTACATACCTTTCCAGCATCCTTTGGAGTAACAAAACCCTCAGGTTGTGTCATGTACACATCCTCAAGGAGATTTCCGTTAAGGAAAGCAGTTTTGACATCCATCTGCCAAATTTCATAATCATAAAATGCTGCAATAACAAGTAATATCCTGATGTATTTAACCATTGCCACTGGAGAGAAGGTTTCATCATAGTCAACACCTTGAACCTGTTTAAAACCTTTTGCTACCAGTCGGCCTTTATAGGTTTGTACGTTTCCATCCATGTCAGTTTTCTTCTTGAAAATCCACTTGCACCCGATTGGTTTTACCCCTTCGGGTGGATCAACCAGAGTCCATACTTGGTTAGTATACATGGAGTCCATCTCAGATTTCATGGCTTCAAGCCATTTCTCAGAATCTGGTCCATTCATAGCTTCTTGGTAGGAAGCAGGCTCATCTTGATCTATGAGCATCACATTGCCATTTTGAGTCACAAGATATCAATAATATCTCTCGGGCTCTTAGCGTGTCCTACCAGATCTACGAATGCCTTGTGTAATTTGAGCAGGTTCACTTTCCACAATATCTTGTGGTTCCTGCTCATGTTCCAACTTAGGTTCAATGATATTTTGTGGTTCTCAAATTTCTTCGAGTTCTACTTTCCTCCCACTGTTTCCTTTAGAGACAAATTCTCTTTGTAGAAAAATACCAGTTCGAGCAACAAACACTTTGTTCTCAAAAGGTTTGTAGAAATAATACCCTTTTGTTTCCTTTGGGTATCCCACAAAATTATATTTGTCAGATTTGGGTCTGAGCTTGTCAGAATCCAGACATTTTACAAATGCCTCGTAACCCCAAATCTTTATGAACGATATACTAGGACGTTTCCCAGTCCACATCTCGTATGGTGTCTTCTGAACCGTCTTTGTAGGAGCACTGTTAAGTGTGAATGCAGCTGTCTCTAGGGCATGACCCCAGAAGCTTATTGGAAGATCTGCATGACTCATCATTGATCGTACCATGTCCAACAAGGTTCGATTCCTCCTCTCAGATACACCATTCCATTGTGGTGTTCCAGGTGGAGTGAGCTATGATATAATACCACACTCCTTTAGAAGGTCATCAAAGTCTTGACTTAAGTATTCACCTCCTCGATCAGATCGAAGGGCTTTTATGCTTTTGCCAAATTGGTTTTGAACTTCATTCTTGAATTCCTTGAACTTTTCAAAGGATTGGTTGTGTCTCATAAGATACACATATCCATATCTACTGAAGTCGTCAGTAAATGTAATGAAGTAATAAAACCTACCTCTTGCTAACGAACTCATGGGTCCACATACATCACTATGTATAAGTCCCAATACATCGCTAGCCCGTTCACTGTGTCCAGTGAAAGGGCTTTAGTCATCTTGCCTAATAAACAAGACTCACATTTCTCATATGACTCAAAATCAAATGAATCCAAAAACCCATCTTTATGGAGTTTGGATATAAGTTTCTCATTTATATGGCCTAAACGACAATGCCAGAGATATGTCAGATTTGAATCATTTGATTTAAATCATTTTGTATGTATGTTATAGATAGACATTTCTAAATCAAGAATATAAAGACCATTAAATAATTGTACAACACCATAGCATATATCATTTAAGTAAAACGAACAATGGTTGTTCTTTATTATAAATGAAAAACCTTTCTTGTCCAAACAAGAAACAAAAATAATGTTTTTGCTTATAGCAGGCAGAAAATAACAATCTTCTAATTCTAAAACTAGCCCAGTGGGCAAAGATAAATGATAAGTTCCTACGACCAGTGCAACAACTTTTGTTCCATTCCCAACTCGTAGGTCAACCTATCCTTTCGCAAAAGTCTTACTACTTCGGAGTTCCTGCACATTAACACAAATGTGAGAACCACATCCAGTATCTAATACCCATGATGTAGAAGTAGACAAGTTGATTTATATAACATATATACCTGAATCAGAAGTCACACTTCCTTTCCTTTTCTCCACATCTTCCAAATAAGCATGATAGTTCCTCTTCCAGTGTCCAGGTTTTCCACAGAAGTGATACTCACCTTCTTTAGCCACCCCACATTTATGTTTTAAAGCCTGTTTGGTTTTGGAATTGGGTTTGGCAAAAGATTTAGATCCTATCTTCTTCTTACCTTTCCAGTTTCCCTTAGCATTCCCCTTTTGCACCATCATTATGGGAGCAGGTCTTGCCTTTTTCATGTTGTTCTCGGTAGTTCTTAACATGCTCAACAACTCAGTAAGGGGTTTCTCAATTTCATTCATAAGATAATTCATAACAAATTGAGAGTAGTTGCTGTTCAAGGATTGCTAAACAAGATCAGTTTGGACTTCCGGAGTGATTGGAAAACCCAACCTATCAAGGTACTCAATATACTCAATCATTTTCAGCACATGTGGACCAACTGGATCACGTTCACCCATCTTGCGGTGATACTGCGCCTTTGCTTGTATCATACCTCTCCTGTCGAGCATGCCCTTCGAACAATTTCTTGAGATGCTCGATCATCTCATAAGCATCCATCAACTCATGTTGCTTCTGAAGCTCAGCAATCATTGTTGCTAGCATGAGATAACTCACATCCAGAGCATCATCTTGATGCTTCTTGTAAGCATTATGTTCCGCACGTGGTGCAGTGACAGCTGGTGCTGCATGAATGGGCCCATCAAGGACATATAGCATGCGCTCTTGTTTGAGGACAATCCTCAAGTTCCTATACCAGTGAAGGAAATTAATTCCACTCGACTTGTCCTTCTCGAGGGTGATCGTGATGAAAGACTACTTGTGTTGTTGTTGTTGTTGTTTGCCATTGATATCTACAATTAATAAGTGCAAAAAAATAATAAGTCAATTTGCAGAGTTGATATTATGTAATTGATAATAGTACATTCAAAATATACCTCCCACTATTTTATTCAAATTAATAGCCCTCACCATTAATCCAGAAAGCATTTTCTATTAAATCTTTTTACTGAGCCAAGATCCATATTTCATTATACCTTAAGTTAGCTTTGGCTAATCTCTTAAAACACAATTATTTAGGTAGACAACCCTTTGTCAATTATATCATATATAACTCTTGGATAGTTTGGTAAACAACATTTGTTTCTGGTCCATCTAATGGTACCCACCAAACTCTATGCCTCTAAGTCCACAATCCTATTGAGATAACTTAGTTAAGTCGGGCCCAATAATTTTAACAGTTTGGATATCACAATTATCCTATCACATCTTACCTAGATAAATAGGGTACTTTGCTTTGGCAAACCTACATCCATTGATCAAGGTCTTGATGAGTGTTATTCATTGGAAGGCATCTGATTTAGACTTAATAATTTAATGAGGGATTTTATAAATTAATTTAGATCTCACCAATTTTAATCTTATTAAGCATGGACATTATTTATCATATCATATCGCATACAAGCATAAATAAAGTGCAAAATAAAATAAAATAAAATAAATGTGTCACAGTTATGGCCCAATCCACTGTTAATCTTTTCAAGCTAATGAAAGATTGAAGGTCAATCTAAGGTGGTAAAAGATCTTCAAAATAGTAGCTCCCTTGGATCTTCCTCATGCATGTGCCTCCTCTCCATCATCATCTATCCATCGTGTTCTTCATCTCGTCATCTTCATCGAGTACATATTATTACATGACAAAAAGAAACCTTGAGTTACATTCGAGGGGGTTTAGATGATAAGAGAATATTACATTAGAATTTATAGAAAGGCAGGACATGCAAGCCGTATTTCAAAACCAAAAATCACTAACCTATGGGTCAAAAGGTTATAACTGTGCACCATGCATATCACAATAAGCACATAACATTTTATATATAATTAAAGAAAACTATATATAACATATTGGGGTTATGACCATCGAAGTGTCTCCCCACGATGACGGGGGGGGGGTCCAAGGGGGGTCCATAATCCCAAACATTTTTGAACTTCGTACATGTATATTGTAATTTTATATTTTGAATCTACCAAAACACCCATAATATATTTTAATCCACCCAAACACCCATAATAATATACCCGTCATCATATATGTCAGTTTGATTAATCATATTAAACCGAATCTTCTTGTTTCTAATCTAATTAGAATAGAAGTTGTATACTGTTATTACGCCATTTAAGATACATTTAATAGAACATAATATACATGTATATCTATTACTGATATTCATAATACCAGAATATGCCTACATACAGAATATCATATACTCAATTTCAGATCGGTAAAATTGTATCATCATATATCATATATATTGAAAACAATATAATCAATTTCAGATCGGTAAAATTGTATCATCACATATCATATATATTGAAAACAATAAAACACGTAATCTGAATTAATCGTTTCGCAAGCAACTTTGATACCACTGTTGGGTTTCGACACATAAAACGCAGCGAAGATATAACAATTTAAAAGCAATTTCGAAACCCTAAACATGATCCATTCGAAAAATCAATTAACTTAGAGGTTAGAAATTATACCGATTATAAAAGCTAGAATTGATGCGGTCAAATCTCCAACACAATTCAAAAGAACTGCGTCTCTACAGTATCCACACGAACGCTCCGTGAATCGTCCTACGATCTGCAGAAGAAGGAACCGCGGTACTAGCCACCAAGGATGAGGATTTTTGAAACTATTTTCTCTAGTCTCTCTCTAAGAGCGGCTAGGGTTTTTATTTTGATTAGATCCCTAAAATGGTGATATATATCATATATATAGCGAGTTAGGAGAATTAATCAAAACCTAATATTATTAAAATCCGAATATATATATATATATATATATATATATATCTTAATTAAGTCTTACTTAATTAATATACATATATACAAATTATCCTTTTTAAATTTAAATTTGTGATTTAAAATACTATCAATCATATTGATATATTTAAATCCTCACAATTTAAATTAATTTCCTTTTTAAATTATGTTCTATGTGTGTGACCCTATAGGTTATTATTACATTGGCAATAATTTTAAAATCATATTATAAAATTATAAACAGTGAGCGGCATCTTGTAATGCATCACTGCTACCCAAGTAATAATAAGATCGATGATTCGATGCAACCTTTTCGTGACCAATGTTTCAATGTAATTTAATCCTTTTAACCTTAATATCCTACATTAAACTCGAGTCATGGAATGTGTCATACTCTTCATAATTTAATCTGAGTTTTTCTTGATCAATGAGTAGACTATATGAAATAAATCACTGTTTGAACATGGCCATTTATTTCATAGTCCTACTCAATCAAGAGGCCTATGGATATCACCCTTAATAAATAGGAGGGTTAAATTCCATCTAGATCACTCATATTCCTCACACGATTCATGATATACCCAATAATCACCTTTATAGTCCATCCACCCTATTAAAGGTGACCTTTGATGATATCAAAGTACATAAATTCTCGTGTAGTAATATAGTGATTTCAGGTTAGAGGACCATTACATCATTGTCACTATGAGAATCGCTAATGACACTTCGCATAATGCTCCACATAGAATTCTCATGGTGGGTCTGTCTAGTACATCGTTCTCTAACACGTACATATGCATTGACTTAATATCTCATATATTTATGACCAATGAGATTTGATCATCAGTCAATCCACATACTAGTCTCAATGCAACATTATTGTCCCATCAAAAATGATACTCGACTAGGAACATTTAAGAGCAATGATACTAATTATAATTATATAATCTCATGTTCAAGTCACAGACTTGAACCTATATAATTTGTATCACTATTCTAAATTTTTTTATTATGTTAACATTTATATAACGCAGTAAGTAGAACCATAATAAAATCATTCATTTATTTAATCAAATATAATATCAAAATGTTAAGCAATTATATCAAATAATTGGCCTCTAGGGCATAAATTCTAACATGAGCACGATTGCCCACATGTATAATAATGTAACAACAATATAATAACATGCGATTGAATCAAGGACTTTTGAAATAAGAAACTCGACTTTTGAATCAAGAATGAATAACAAGAATCAAAATAACTACTGAGGGTCATAAGACTTTGAACTTTGTCCTAGGTTGTTAAGTGTTTATACTTGAAACCTTTAATAGTCATAAGCCTATGGACTCTTCTTCTCATACTTAGGGGGATCAACCCTTAGTACCATACTGTGCAAAATATCTTAACGCTAAAGCATAATTAATCCCCTAGATTATAGGGTTGGTCGTCTCAGTTTGACATTAAAGTTCGCACCAAAGGAAGTTTGGTTTGGATAAGCTTAACAAGGGTTCTGAAATTTAGAACATTCATCAACTATGAACTAGTCGAATCAATAAGAGTTCAATAATCTTACAAGGTTCAACAATAAATGATATTTAATTTGAATAATAAACTCAAGAGGTATACAATAGAATAAGTATTGTATAACATGAATCATGCTTTAAAAGAATAATAACATCTAATATGAATTCTTGAACTTGATTAATAAATAATAACAAGAACTTGCTCGATATAAAATATAAGTCTAGAACTTGTTCAATAAATTTAAGGGTTAGAAAACCTGCTCAATGTAAAGAGGTAATGTTTAGAAATTTGCTACAATTAATTCATGTTCCTTATTAAATCCTACATATCAATACATTCACAATACCCATTAATCAATAGTTCGATATACCTATCGAATCACAACATTGGTCTTTTAATACGTTATTGGACTTTTCAAATAATGGTTTAAGTCGTGTAATTTACTTATTAATTAATCTCATAACATAAGTTAATTAACATGTTATTATATGCTTGACATGTCTTCATCTTCATTACATTTGGTTTTAAAACACACTTTTTGAAACTTGAACACTTAGAAAAATTTCTAAAATTCTGCAGGTAGGGCGCGACTGTGCTCAATTTGTTCTTTGCAACGTCATAGGCGCGCTACATTTTTTTTCATTGGAGGCGCGGCCAAGGCTACATTTGTTCTTTGAGTGCAGCGGTCGCTGCCATTTAACGCAGAACCCAAATTGCGATTCATGAAGAACACACAAAACAACCAAATAAATTCCAAATTAAACTAACACGATGAATTTTAATGCTACCCATGAAGTATAAACTTTACAAAAACATCACACAAAGCCTTTAGCATGATTCTAACACTTAAATTCACATAATTACATAAATTACAACATTTAAATCATTAATTAATGCATTGATCATACAATATTTGTTTTATAGAGAACTCAAAAGACTTTTTAATGAAAACTCTGATTCTAGCATGTTTACATGAAATCAATTACTCTAATCACATACAAATCACAAAAATTGAATTATACATGCTAATAAACATATATAATCAATTTCCTGACACATTGGCCATCAATTTTAGCTTACAGAGATCTAAAATAACTTCAGGAATGTAAATTAAAGTTTTGGTTGAAGAGATTACCCTGCTAGTTTGTGTATACGACTCAAGGATGATGAAATCTTCTCTATTTCTTCTTCAATCTCACAATTTCTCTCAATTTCTCTCTGTGATTTCTCAAGCTTGTAAATGTATGAATGAACGACTGAAGACATACGTATTAATTAACCAGCATCGTTGTGGTCAGTTAATCCCTTTCGTGGGTTAACTGCCCAACTTGTCTTAGGGCCTTGTCTGGCAAATCTATATTCTCCCTTTCCATTTATTTTAATTAACTCTTATTATATAGTTAATGGTCACACATCTAATTAATCAATTAATTTTATTTTATTTAATAAAATAAAATAAAATAAATTCACATAAATTCACATAGTTACATAATTAAAATTCATATTTATTAATTATTCAATTTATTAAATCTCTAATTAATTATAATATTAATTAGAATAATATTATGCTTATTAATTATTTCATTTAATCAAATAAGCTCAATTAAATATATACTTTGAATAATAAAATTCTCCACATTAATTCAATCTATGTAACACATAATTAAATTAATCTCTACCACAAATTCACCAATTAATGATGTAACCCAATAATTAAATCATCAAAAAATATTTATTTAATTCAATAAATATTAAAATTAAATTACAAAAATCTCGTTTGTCACATCTTTCCCCCCTTAAAATGATTCTGTCCCCGGAATCACGACTCAATCAATTCGTCCTGTTACATTCTCCCCCATTACAAAGATTATGTCCCCAGAATCGCTTACACATAAATTAAGTAAATAAATGTGGGTAATTCTTTATCATGTGCTCTTCGAGTTCCCACGTACCTTCTTCAGCATTGTGGTTCCTCCAAATTACCTTAACATAAGGTATTACTTTATTTCTGAGAAATTGTTCTTTCTTGTCAACAATCTGAACATGAATTTCTTCATAGGATAAGTCTTTCTCAAAATGTAGGGGTTCATATTCAATCACATGCTTTTAATCGGGTTTGTAGGGTCGTAAAACAGAAACATGGAAGACATTATGGATCTGTTCTAAGGCCAGAGGTAAGGCTACCTCATATGCGACTTCACCAATTCTCCTCAAAACTTCGAAGGGTTCAATAAATCTCGGGCTCAATTTCCCCTTCTTGCCGAACCTGATCTTTCCTTTCCAGGGAGAGAATTTCAAAAACACATAGCTACCCGATTTAAACTCAACATTTTTATGGTGTGGATCGGCGTATTTCTTCGGCCTATCTTGAGCTGCTACTAGTTTTATTCAAATCACTTTGACTATCTTTGCTATCTGTTGTACAAGTTTTGGAACTAATAATTATCTCTTGCCAACTTCATCCCAGTACAATGGAGTTCTGCACTTTTTGCCATACCACGTTTCATAAGGTGACATGCCAATACTATCGTGGTAACTGTTGTTGTAGCCAAACTTTACGAGCGGTAGATGATCATCCCAATTTCCTTTAAAGTCCATTATACAAGATCTTAACATATCTTCTAATGTCAGAATCGTTCTTTCACTCTGTTCGTCTGTCTGAGGGTGATATGTCGTACTCATTCTTAACTGCGTACCCATGTATTCCTGTAGTCGTTTCCAGAAGTTTGATGTAAAGTGCGGATCCCTATCAGAGATAATTGACACCGGAACTCCGTGCCTCGAAACAATCTCTTTCACATATAACATTGCCAACTGATCTAAGTTGAATTTGATTCTGATCGGAAGGAAGTGTGCAGATTTTGTCAGTCGGTCAACGATAACCCATACTGCGTTATAGCCTTTCTGAGTTGTCGGAAGGCCAACCACGAAATCCATCGTAATATGTTCCCATTTCCATCCTGGGATCTCTAAAGGATGTAGCATTCCACTCGGCCTCTGATGCTCTGATTTCACTTTTCATACATATCAGACACATCGCAACACATTCTACAATATCTCGTTTCAAATTTGGCCACCAGAAATATTTTCAAAGATCTTGGTACTACCAGGGTGAATCGAATACCATAAGCTATGAGCCTCGCTCAAAATTTCTTTTTTAATCTCTGGCACTGGCGGTACCCAAACTCTGCTCTCAAATCTCAGTAGTCACTCACTGTCTATCTTGAATCTCGATTCAGTTTCTTCAGGTATCTTCTTTTTCCCCTTCTCACATTCTTCGTCCTGAAGTTGAGCCTCATTTATTTTATCTAATAAGGTTGTACCAGCTTGCATCTAGAATAGCTTCTCGTCAATCTCCATAGGATACTTCACTTCCAATTCTAGCTTCTCCATCGCTGAAATTAGCTCCTCCTGAGTGGTCAACGTCATCAATTTCTCCCGACCCTTTCTACTTAAGGGGTCAGCAACCACATTAGCTTTACCTAGATGGTATAAAATCTCGCAATCATAGTCCTTAATTAACTCCAGTCACCTTCTCTGGGGCATATTCAAGTCCTTCTATGTAAAAATATATTTCATACTCTTGTGGTCTGTATATATTTCACACTTCTCCCCACAAAGACAGTGTCTCCAGATTTTTAAAGCAAATACCACTGCAACTAATTCCAAATCGTGGGTAGGATACCCCTTCTCATAGTCCGTTAATTGTCGTAACACATACGCAATGACCCTGCCGTTTTGCAAAAGCACACAACCCAGTCCTTTATGCGACGCATCACTGTAAACCACAAAATTTCTTGTGTCATCCGAAAGATATAACATAGGTGCCGAACTCAACTTCTTCTTAAGCTCTTGGAAACTTTCCTCACACTTCTCCGTCTAAACAAATTTCACTAATTTCCTAGTCAAATTCGTTAACAGAGTCGCGATCTTGGAAAAGTTCTGAATGAATCTTCTATAATAACCTGCCAATCTAAGAAAACTTCTTACTTCTGACGGCGTCTTTGGCTAATCCTAGTTCATTACAGATTCAACTTTAGAGGGGTCTACCAAAATTTTGTCCTTATCGATCACATGTCCAAGAAATTGTACCCTTTCAATCCAGAATTCACATTTCAAAAATTTGGCGTACAACTTCTCTCTTTACTGGAAGATGATAGTAAGCTATCAGTGGAGCAACATCGAAGACAAAATCCAATTATGAAGGAAGTGGTTAAGAAGGAAGTTCTGAAGTGGTTAGATGCAGGGATTATATATCGGATATCAGATAGCTCTTGGGTGAGCCCGGTACAGTGCATGCCGAAGAAAGGGGGTATGACCGTGGTATCAAACGAATAAAATGAGCTAATACCTACCAGGACAGTGACGGGTTGGAGAGATCATTTTCCCCTTATGTTCATTGATCAGATGTTGGATAGGCTGGTAGGTTATGAATACTACTGCCTTCTGGATGGGTACTCAGGATATAATCAAATAGTGATAGCTCTAGAAGACCCAAGAAAATACTACTTTTACTTGTCCGTACGGTACATTTGCATTTAGAAGGATGTCTTTCGGTTTGTGCAACGTCCCAACCACATTTCAGAGAAGTATGATGGCTATTTTATCGGATATGGTTGAGCGTAATGTTGAAGTCTTCATGGACGATTTCTCGATTTTTGGAGACTCCTTTGACTTGTGCCTGGAGAACTTGGTACTGGTGTTAAAAAGATGTGTTGAGACGAATCTCGTTCTGAATTGGGAAAAGTGCCATTTTATGGTACAAGAAGGTATAATTATGGGACATAAAGTTTCAAAGAAAGGATTAGAGGTGGACAATGCTAAATTGGAAACTATTGAGAACTTGCCTCCGCCTACTTCTGTTAAAGGTGTTCGTAGTTTTGTGGGGCATGCAGGCTTCTACCGTAGGTTTATAAAGGACTTCTCGAAGATCACAAAGCCACTTTGCAGTTTATTAGAAAAAGATATCCAGTTTAAATTTGATGAAGAATGCCTAACTGCATTTAAGCACTTGAAAAAGAAGTTGACTATTGCACCTTTGATTACTGCACCAGATTGGGACCTTCATTTTGAGTTGATGTGTAATGCAAATGACTTTAATGTGGGAGCTGTTTTGGGCCAGCGTAGGGACAAGGTATTCCATGTTATCTATTATGCCAGCAAGACCCTTACTGACGCCCAGCTGAACTACACTACCACAGAAAAGGAGCTTCTAGCAGTGGTGTAAGCATTTGACAAGTTTGTGCTTACTTGATTGGGACTAGGGTGATTGTGTACACAGACCATGCAGCAATCCGGTACTTGGTAGAAAAAAAAGATTCCAAGCCCCGTCTGATCAGGTGGATACTTCTTTTACAAGAATTTGACTTAGAAATCAAGGACATAAAAGGGACTGAGAAGCAAGTGGAGGACAAATTATTGCGATTGGAAAATCCAGGAAGGGATGTAAATGACAAAGTTATGATCAATGAGTCCTTCCCAGATGAGAAATTGTTTGTGGTGAAAGGCGAAGTGTCATGCCTCCAAAATAGGTATACATCACCCATTTTGAGTCGCCAAATACATGGTATAGAAAACAACTACAACATCATTATTATAATTGTCGTGCAAAATACGACAACACATGCTGTGAGTTTAAATACAAATATTGTCTTCTAGATAGTATTCAAACTCAAATAAGTCCTCATTACAATTATTGAAAATTATTTCACAAAATAGTGAGGAATGCTAAAACAACTTTCTAGAATCATCATTCCATACCCCGACTAGTTCCCGCTATATTCTCGCCTCCTGAGAAGAAAAATGGAACAAAAAGGAAAAGGGTGAGCTCAACTAGCATAGTAAAGAATATTATGACTAAGATAATGAACTAAAAATTATCGTTAGCCTTCAACAAATCAGATAAAATATAATGGACAACAAGTTTTAGATCAATATTCGCAGCGGAAACAACAATTCATTAGAAGAGTTAAGTAGAGAATTAAATCTACTATCATCTATGAATTTAAAAGTCCATCATAAATATTTTATCCCTGTAACATCAATCAATATACATCTTAAATCAAATATTCATCTTTGCACTACGGGCCAAAGATATTCATTTGTATCACCAGTTGGTCATGTTCATCTCAACACCTATTCATCTTTGCACTACGGGCCAAAGATATTCAACAGGTAATCATTCATTTTTGCACTACATGCCAAAGATATTCAGTTATATCATCATTTAGGACTTAGGATGATGAAAAATATTTTAAAGAAACGAATCCAGTGAGATAAAAGGACAAAGATTAGGAATTCGTACTTTAGATAATCCAAGTTCAAAAATACTCCATAATAAACCATAGTGGAGTAAAATTCAAGAATGAAGATCAAAACATGGATACAATCAAAGATAGTAACCATAATAGACATCTTGGGCAAAGAAGAGAAAATTTCATTTTCCTGTGAATAGTGTCGTATTTGTGAATAGTGCTTTATACGTGAATAGTGCCGTATACGTGAATAGTAACCCCGACACAAAAAGGTAGAAATTAATATCATACTTCGTGAATAGTACTCATGAATAGTACCTTATTCGTGAATAGTGTTGTATACGTGAATAGTGCTGTATACGTGAATTGTAACCTCAACATAAAAAGATAAAAATTACATAATAAAATTCATACCAATATTTCAGCATAATGATATTGAATGAAATAACATCATTTACTAAGAAAATAACATCCCTTACCTCAAAAGAATAGTACTTCTGCTTGAAATATAGCATATAACGCCGAAGGAAACTTGCATTGAATAGTAACTCTCAAAGTATCTAAATACTCACAAAATACGCTCGATAATATAGAGAGAGAAAGCTTATGATTCTGGTGTGATTTTCAATTCTAACTAAGCACATTATTTATAGGAAAATGCTTAGAATGCCAAAGCAGACTAACCTGTTACCTAATGGCTTTACCTGCTACTATTCGCACACACCAATTTTAAAATAAAATTTCAGCACATTTCTCACCAACCAAAAGTGGGGCCCACCCATTCTAGAAAATTTCAAAAATATTTTAAATTTAAACAATAATCAGGAACTTCAATAATTCATAATAAATAACTCTTTTATCAGCAAAATATTAATTTAATGTCTATTCCATAGGAAATTTAATTCTCTACAACTTTGTATAAGAAAGTTTTTCCAAATTCCAAACAGAAAATGCCCGAAATCCACATATGGACGATTTTTAATACCTCCATTCCGACAAAATACTGATAAAACACCTCAGCATTAATTCCTTCATTTATATCCACATAGAAATAAATATTTCATTATCATATAAATTAATAATTAATTAATCACAAATAATATTACAGAATCACAATTATGACAACCAAGTCGTTCCCAGGAAAGAGGGGCCTTTCCGATAAGGATTTCTCCTTCATCAAGCACAATTAGGTGACCAAACCCTTTCCTGTAGCATGTAACTTACTTAGACATTGCCAATAATGTTATCTAATAATATTATTCAAATAATATGAATTATTGATCTGATAATAGGAAATAATGTGCAATGACAATTATTGAAACAAAAATAATATAAAATATGAACGTAGCAATTATTGAATCAATAAAATAAAATATTGACCAGTAATTACTGTAACAATTATTGAGTAGTGTCTTCTTACGTAAGAATCAATAATTCAAAAATATTATACAATACTGCAGTGTACTCTTAAGCAACCACACGTATTCATCGTATTTTAACCACCGTATTCAAACAAGGTTAACTGAGAATAACTACTACCATTATTTGTAAAAACTCAAACTTGTCATTTTCTTTATGTGACCGATTTCCGTTATGGGGCCCATAAATGGTTGCGCCGTCGTACGAATATTCCCCGACAACAAGAATATTCCACGACCAAATGAATATTCCCCGACAACAATGAATATTTTATAACCACTTGCTTATTTTGTAAAATTTGCACATTTCACCCATAACCAAAACATTATATCAAATTAACACCTTATTATTCAAAATAATAATTATCGGAAATTCAATTTTATTTATAAAAATTTGGGGTCTTACACGAAGTGCCATGGTTTGTAGATTATGCAAACTTCCTAGTAAGCAAGATAATCCCTTCTGATTTGACAGGGCATCAAAATAAGAAGTTTCTACATGATGTGAAATGGTTTATGTGGGATGAACCTTATATTATAGGATTGCCACGCATCAATATATGGAGGTCATTATGGAGGTGAAAGAACAGCGGCCAGGGTTTTACAAGCAGGTTTCTATTGGCCGACTATTTTCAAAGATGCTTACAGCTTTGTTCAAAAATGTGATAGATGTCAGAGGGTAGGGAACATATCCAAACGTAATGAAATGCCCTTGAATACAATCCTCGAGGTGGAGATCTTCGATGTCTGGGGGATAGATTTTATGGGACCCTTTGTTTCATCATGTAAGAATTTGTACATCATGCTGGCAGTCGATTACGTTTCCAAATGGGTGGAAGTGGCAGCTCTACCGACGAATGATGCTAGGGTGGTTCTGAGGTTTCTTTAAAAGAACATTTTCATGAGGTTCGGGACTCCCAGGGCGATCATTAGTGATGAAGGAAGCCATTTTTTCAATCGGCAGTTTGCAGCTTTGTTGGCCAATAGAAATTTTTGATAAGTGCCCAGACAAGCCCTTCAAGGTTAATGGATAGAGGCTTAAGCATTACTTTGGTGGTGAGGTTGATAGGCAGAAGGTTGCCTCAATCCTGTCTACAACTTGATCAAAGCAGAGATAATCAAGCTAACTAACTATAAACTAGCGCTCAATGGGAGGCACCCCATTATCTCTCTTCTCTCCTCATATTTAATTCTATTTGCAGTATGTCTTTCTCTCTCTAATGTTTAATTCTTAAGATGCATATATCTCTACTTCTTACTACTATTTAATTCTGATGGTGAATCATGTCTATTTCCCCCCCCCCCCATGTTTAATTCTTATGGTTATAAAAAAAATTTGACACAAATTTTGATAGAGCTTAATGCACATATCATTTTTGATAGAAATAACATATAGAGCATTTTTGGATATACAATCATTCATACATGTTATATAGTACAAATTTTGATTTGGGAATTGGTATATCTCATTTTTGTAAATGCTTGGTATACAGGTTTGATTGTTAGTAGAAAGTTGTTGCTGGTTACTTCTTATGTGCAAAGTAATGTCCGTTCTGGGTACAAGGCAAATACACCACGCTTGCATTCAAGATAAAAAAGTGGCGGCGCGTGGCACTGGACTTCAGATCACTCAGACCCTCAAATACCACACGTCACATTCAAGATAGACTTTCTACATGGTCGCTGCTTCTGAGACCCCAGATTTTATCAATAAAGATTTAAATTTTGTCGAAATAATTTTTAATATTATGGTGTGAATTTGAGATAATATTATAGTTGTGGGTAGTATTTATAAATTTTGCAAAGTATGCAAGTGGTTATATTATATTCGATTGACGGGGGAATATTCGGTTTAGCGGGAATATTCGTATAACTACTCAATCATTGGTGGACCCCATTAATAGAATTATTGTTTGATTGAGAAAACGACAAAAATATTTTATTGAAATAACGGCGGAAGTTTTACCGCTGATCTTTGTTGAACTACTCCTTAGAGTCAAAGTACGATGAATACGTGTGGTTGCATAAGTAGCACACCAGTATTGATTATCGATGCTTATGTGAGAAGTCACTCGGTTTGATTCCATTATTGTCGATTAATAATATGAATTATTATAATGATAATGACGCTTTTGTTTTATTCAGATTATTAACGTAATAAAACGTAAAAATCTTTTATATAAAATGTAATACTTTATTAAAGTTATTCTATAAATAGAATATATTATATTTTATTATGCATAATGTTGCATAGTGTTTTTGCATAGTGTTTTGCATAGTGTTGTCATAGTGTTTTTGCATAGTAAAATGTTTTATATAAATAGAATATATGATATTTTATTTAAAAGATTTTGCTTTAAATATGGACCGTCGATTAAAGTAAATCAATCTGACCGTTCATGGATTAATTACTATGCATTCTATTTTCCTATAAATAGAAGCTCATTCCTTCATTATTTTCTTAATTCTTTGAAACTCTAGAGAGAGAAATTATAGAGAGAAGCTATAGAGAGAAAATCTATAGAGAGAAAAGAAGAAGAGTATTCTGTACTTCACTACTTTGATATCCAATGGTCTTTTACTAGTAGGGGATATTATTTGTTATACCCGTAAGGGGTGTTATTCTTTCTTATTCATGAAGAGAACTTCATTATTCCATTCATTATTATTACATTGGAATAACTCAAAAGTGGTATACCCTATACATAACTCAGTATATGCGGCGTACCCTATACTTGGTGAAATCCTTATATTATTCCATTCTTATTTATTCTGTTGGAATAACTCAGTATATGCTGAATCCCCTATACTTAGTGATCTTTCTTCATTATTCCATTCTTTATTATTCTGTTGGAATATCCTCGTGCGTGTGTTTTACACCGACACGGTTCCATTGTTTATTATTCCGCATTTGGAATATCACATCGTATCACATGTGTTTTTACACCTACACCGGTTCCATTGTTTATTATTCAAATTTATTATTCTCATTGGATCATCCAGCGCTTGTGAATTTCACCTAACCTAGTTCCATTATTATTATTACATTGGAATAACTTTTGTATGCTGGCACCGCATGCATGGTGATTTCTTTTGTTATTCCATTCTTTATTATACCCAATTGGTTAAAACTTTGACTTCTATACTCCATGAAATTAGTAGAATATCCTTGATATTTGCGTTTCATCTAAAGATCTTTCATGGAAATATTCTTCCGATCATTCTTGAATTTTACTCTACAAAACAAAGATCATGTTGACAATTTGACGTTAATAATTCCTGGATTAAATAATTCTTGAACTTGTTTTATTGAATTATTATGTCATTGTCATCATCCTCATGTTATATTATGTTATCTTTGGCTTACGCAAGCATAGATGAATTTAGTATGATTATGACCGGTGATCATTCGGTATAATCATGGCTTGATATAAATGAGTCGACAAAAGTCCTCGGTGGGTCTGTAGAATGTAGTGGTGGATAGTTTTTGGTCCGATTATGACCGGGGTGATTCGGTATAGTCATGCACCATTGATAATTTGATGAAAATCCTTGACCGTGGTACGGGGATGATTAGATATTGTGGTTTATTCATTAAAAGTGAGTCTCAAATTTATAACAAAGGATGATGAAAACTTTTTAAATCATAAAAGATAGTAGATTTTATTTTCTACTTGACTCTTTTAATGGATTGCTTATTCCGCTGCAGTTAAACTTGTTGTCTATTGAATTTTATCAGTTTAACACTGTTGAAGGCTAATGATAATTTATTTTGCATTATCTTAGTAATAATATTTCTTACTGGGCTAGTTGAGCTCACCCTTTCTTTCACTGTTCTCTTCAGGATATGAGAATATAGCTGGGACGAGTCGGGAAACGGAGTAATGGTCCAGAGGATAGCATTAGTAGTCCTCACTATTCTGTGAAATAGTGTGATAATAATTGTAATGAGGACTCCTTTTGAGTTTGTATAATATCTAGTAGACAATATTTATATTCAAACTCACGATTTATGTCGTAATGTACACGGCACGCTTATGTTAGTAAGTTGTATTTGAATTTATGTACCATGTAAGTGGTGACCCAAGATGGGTGACGTATACCTAATTTTGGGGGCGCCACAATTAGTATCGAGCTTAGGATATGATCCCCGATCGAGATGTGAGATAAGAACTAGGAGGGAGAGACGGGAATTCCTTCGCTAGTATGACCTACCTAAATTTATTTGGTATTTAATTGGTCACGAGTATAGGGATAATATGTGATATGTTAATTAACCCTTATTTTGTGACAAAGTTGTTTGAGAATGGCATCCGAAAATGCTTTGAGATAAGCAATGAAGCACATGAGAGTGTTGATTCAAATTTCAAACAAAAAGGTAACGACCAACAACACGATAATAATCATATCGGGTGGCAACACCATCGTAACAATGATAACCATCGTGGGGAAATTATCATGCTAAGAATGGTAACCACTTGAATTGGTAATCATGGCAAAGATAATAGAAGTGGAAATTGCAAGAAGAGAAGGTCATTTAGCCCAATTTTGTTATGCATCAAAGTCAAGTCTAGTCGGGACGGTGGCACCAAAGGTGGATATGGACAAAACAAAGTCGTTCGCTTTTAGGAAGTGCATTTTTCATGACTTCTCAAAAAGCGAGTAAACCGAACGAAGTTAGCATGGGTTAGTTAATTATAAATTGTAAGTCTATACCTTATAAGATACCTGTTCTACCCATTATTTTATCTCTCTTGCTTATGCGTCAACGCTTAAATTTGACTCTAGAAGTTAGACTTTGACTTATTGGTTGAAACTTCGTTAAGAGGAGCCTTCGTTATCGCTACTATTTTTAAATCTTGTTTGATTCAAATAAACACTTTCACGTTACTCGTCGATCTTATCTCTTTGAAAATACTTGCCTTTGAGGTAATTTTTGAAAATGATTGATTAACTACTCATTATTCTTTTGTAAGGTTGTTAGCTTTCATATTCCTAACCAACCTCGTTATACTGAATTCAAAGTAACCAAACCCTAAAGTTAATCAACGTTATATCGCCATAAGTAAAGAGCCTCGATCCTTTCGTTGTTGACTTCCTTGTGTGGAATGCACCAAGCCGGACTTTCAGAGGCGACGTCATGAATGACGATGACAAGTTGATAGGTATCATTGTGAGGTGCTATCTAGGTTAAAGGATAGAAGTCACAAATGGTATCAATGTAACGTATTATCCAAGTCTTGGATAAGAGTAGCAGTTTTGAATGATATTTCTATCATTAATAAAATTTCTTGACGTATTCTTGAAGATTTCCTAGCCTACCCTAGAGCGTGAAATCGAATTTTGTATTGACCCCAATACAAAACCCATTTCTTAAACCCTCAAATATTTCTTCAACTAAAAGGATCTGTTTACGTGGATTATGATGAAAGTTATAATAAAAGCATTGGACTAATGAAAATCATGGGTATACGTGGTATTAGTAAGTGTTATGATGAGTTATGTTGGTTAGTATGTGAAAACATGAAAGTTTCTTAAAATCACAAGGAGTTAAAAACCAGATTTTGGTGAAAAAGCGTAATATGAAATTCAATTGACCAAATCTCCTATTATATTTTGAATTTTGAGTGTGGTTAAGTCCTAGAGTTAGATCTATGAGTTACCTAACTAATCCAAGTGGAATTACTGGAAAAGGTGTTGTAGATTTTTGTGTGGACTGATTTTAGCAAAGGAGTGCAAAGCTGCAAAAAAGCCAAAAAGTCATGCCATGATTTTAGAGGGCTGTTTCGGCCACTTAAATTATGAGAAAATTTCTGGCCTTTTGGGACATGAAGGTATATGGTATAAAGTACCTCCTGTCCAAAAATGAGCTCATTCTAACTTAAAATGAGCAAGTTATGACTATTTCAATATTTAGGTTTTTTCGATTTAAAAATTACTATAACCTGAAAGTTCTATAACTCCGATGACCATGAAATTTAAACCGGAAGCTCACGTTAACATGTGTAAGGTCCTGCCAAGATTTGGGAATTTTTGGAGTTAAACTTGAGTTAGCTAATTTCTTAAGGAATTAATTAGAAATTGATTTTGAAAAATAGTAAATGAATTTTAAAAATTCCGAGAAAAATATATTTTCATTATGAGACTATATTATGCTAAATCCCAAAAAGAAATATTTTTGGGACTGATTTGGTATTTTTCATGGAAATAGTTTAGTTACGAAATATATGAGTTAAATATGTTATGTGAAGTAACAAAGTTGAAAATAGGATTTTATGGCTAGAGAATCCTATATGAGTATATGCATATTTTTTATGAGGATTTGATCATTGGTGATGATATCTTAGGAGTATGGCATTTTGAATGATTAAATGCATTATATGGTAAAGCGTAAACAATTGAGATAAATTATTTATAAATTTAAGAAGTGATTAAAATATTGTTATAATATTAATGATATTAGATTATGAGATTATTAAGTGATTGATAACATGGGGATATTCTTGAATCCTGGATAAATTATATTATAAATGTTTAATATTTATCCTTTATCTCATTTGATTGATTCTTTATATCATTATCCTCATGCTTATATTATGTTGAAAGTCATCTCAGGCCTCAGAAGTGCATAGATGGACTTGGTATGATTATGACCGTGGATTGTTGGTATAATCATAACCGTAATTGAATACACGATTATCTTTGGCCGTAGTGCATGGATAATTTGTGGTCGTGATACTAATGAATACACGATTATATTTGGCACGTAGTGCATGGATAATTTGTGGTCGTGATACTAATGAATACACGATTATCTTTGGCACATAGTGCATGGATAATTTGTGGTCGTGATACTAATGAATACACGATTATCTTTGGTCGTAGTGCATGGATAATTTGTGGTCGTGATACTAATGAATACAAGATTATCTTTGGTCGTAATGCATGGATAATTTGTGGTCGTGATACTAATGAATATCCTCGGCCCAGAAGAGGCGGGGATGATTCGATGATATGGATTAATTATTGAAATGAGTCTCAAATATGAAATATTAATTCATGGATGTGGTAAAAGTCATCTTTGGTCAGAGTGCATTGATGGACTTGGTATGATTATGACCGAGGATTATTCTTGTATAATCATGATCAGTATTAAAAACACGAATATCCCCGCCAAGAAGTGCATGGATAATTCGTGGTCGTGATACTATTAAGTCAAGTCCTCAAAGATTATTGGTTTTATGATTGTATATCTTTGGCTGTAGTGCAAAGATGAATTGTTAATGAATATCTTTAGTAGGATTGCAAAGATGAATTTAATGTTTTCAACGATAAAGGTATTCAAGGTATCCTCACCTCTTTATCATACCAGGTACGTACCCTAATTTCGAGGGCGAAATTCCATAAGGAGGGGAGATTGTGAGACCCCAGATTTTATCAATAAAGATTTAAATTTTGTCGAAATAATTTTAATATTATGGTGTGAATTTGAGATAATATTATAGTTGTGGGTAGTATTTATAAATTTTGCAAAGTATGCAAGTGGTTATATTATATTCGATTGGTCGGGGAATATTCGGTTTAGCAGGGAATATTCGTACAACGGCTCAATCATTGGTGGACCCCACAACAGAATTATTGCCGGATTGAGAAAACGACAAAAATATTTTATTGAAATAACGGCGGAAGTTTTACCGTTGATACTGTTGAACTACTCGGTAGTAAAAGTACAGTAATACGTGTGGTTGCATAGTAGCACACGGTATTGATTATTGATGCTTATGTGAGAAGTCACTAAGTTTGATTCCATTATTGTTGATTAATAATATGAATTATTATAAATGATAATGACGTTTTGTTTTATTCAGATTATTAACGTAATAAAATGTAAAAATCTTTTATATAAAATGTATTACTTTATTAAAGTTATTCTATAAATAGAATATATTAAATTTTATTATGCATAATGTTGCATAGTGTTTTTGCATAGTGTTTTGCATAGTGTTGCATAAAGTGTTTGCATAGTAAAATGTTTTATATAAATAGAATATATGATATTTTATTTAAAAGATTTTGCTTTAAATATGGACCGTCGATTAAAGTAAATCAATCTGGACCGCTCATGGATTAATTACTATGCATTCTATTTTCCTATAAATAGAAGCTCATTCCTTCATTATTTTCTTTACTTAATTCAATCAAACTCTAGAGAGAGAAATTATGAGAGAAGCTATAGAGAGAAAATCTATAGAGAGAAAGAAGAAGAGTATTCTGGTACTTCACTACTTTGATATCCAAAGGTCTTTTTACTAGTAAGGGATATTATTTGTTGTACCCGTAAGGGGTGTTATTCTTTCTTATTCATGAAGAGAACTTCATTATTCCATTCATTATTATTCATTGAATAACTCAGAAAAGTGGTATACCCTATACATAACTTTGTATATGCGGCGATACCCTATACTTGGTGAAATCCTTATATTATTCCATTCTTATTTATTCATTGGAATAACTTTGTATACGCTTAATCCCTATACTTAGTGATCTTCTTCATTATTCCATTCTTTATTATTCTGTTGGAATATCCTCATGCGTGTGTTTTTACACCGACACGGTTCCATTGTTTATTATTCCGCATTTATTATTCTCATTGGAATATCCTCGTCATGTGTTTTACACCATACCGGTTCCATTGTTTATTATTCAAAGATTTATTATTCTCATGTTGATCATCCCGCGGTGAATTTCACCTAACTCCGTTCCGTTATTATTATTCTCGTTGGAATAACTTTTTATGCGGCTACCGCATGCATGGTGATTTCTTTTGTTATTCCATTCTTTATTATACCCAATTGGTTAAAACTTTGACTTCTATACTCCATGAAATTAGTAGAATATCCTTGATATTTAAGTTTCATCCAAAGATCTTTTCATGGAAATATTCTTCCGATCATTCTTGAATTTTACTCTACAAAACAATATCATGTTGACAATTTGGGCGTTAATAATTCCCCGGATTAAATAATTCTTGAACTTGTTTTATTGAATTATTATGTCATTGTTATCATCCTCATGTTATATTATGTTATCTTTGCTTTACGTGCATAGATGAATTTAGTATGATTATGACCGGATCATTCTAAGTATAATCATGGCTTGATATAAATGAGTGACAAAAAGTCCTTAGTGGCCTGTAAATGAAGTGGTGGATAGTTTTTGTCCGATTATGACCAGGGGTGATTCGGTATAGTCATGACCATTGATAATTTGATGAAAATCCTTGACCGCGGGTACAGGGATGATTAGATATTGTGGTTTATTCATTAAAGTGAGTCTCAAATATATAACAAAGGATGAAAAACTTTTAAATCATAAAAGATAGTAGATTTTATTTTCTACTTGACTTATTAATGGATTGCTTATTCCACTGCAGCTTAAACTTGTTGTTTATTGTATTTTATCGCTTTAACATCACTGTTGAAGGCTAATGATAATTTATTCGCATTATCTTAGTAATAATATTTCTTACTGGGCTAGTTGAGCTCACCCTTTCTTTCACTGTTCTCTTCAGGATATGAGAATATAGCTGGGACGAGTCGGAAACGGAGTAATGGTCCAGAGGATAGCATTAGTAGTCCTCACTATTCTGTGAAATAGTGTGATAATAATTGTAATGAGGACTCCTTTTGAGTTTGTATAATATCTAGTAGACAATATTTGTATTCAAACTCACAATTTATGTCGTATTGTACACGACAATTATGTTAGTAGGTTGTATTTGAATTTATGTACCATGTAAGTGGCGACCCAAGATGGGTGACGTATACCTAATTTCCGGGGCATCACAGCGCCCGAGTCTAGATCTAGATAGATTTGCATTTTTAAAAACATCACCCATCCCAGTTTCTTATATCAGTTACAACCTTCTCTCCAGTTGTGCACCTACACTTCATCTTCTACAAAAAGCTGAAACCTCTTCCCCTTCTCTTCTCTAATCGGTTTCAACACAAACACTCCTACCCCACCATGATTCCTACGCATTCAGTTTCCGTCCCAACACTCAACCTCTACATATTACCCACTCGTATAGAAAGGAAATGCCTAGAGTTTGTCAGAGTATTTAAGATCAATAAGTTTTAGGGTTCTTTTTAGCCTGCATAGAGATTGTTCTTATCAGTCATGTTCTCTTCTTCTCATATCAGTTAGGGTTTTTCTTCATCAATCTCTATGGGTCCAAAACGAGCACGTTTTTGTACCCCTGAGTCTTCCTCTTCCAGTAGTCAAGATGAAGACATCCTGGACCTCACCATGTTTTTCAGCTTAGAGGCTCAAATGGAGTATTACGGAATTATGGCTAAAACATTTGTGAAGGAACAAGGATTCAATCCTGGGAAACAAGATGGACAACTTTGGGAAATGATATGAGAGAGAGGCTGGGTGGGAGTTATATCTAGCCCCATGCCTGCTCCCATGACTATTGTACGTGAGTTCTACGATAATGTTAAGGAAACAATGAGTGGGTTGTCGTTTGTCAGAGGTGTGCTAGTAGACTTTCACCCACAAATGATTAGAGAGGTATTTAATTTACCCAACCCGCTGACTGGTCGCGCTAATTGGGTGGAAACTGCAAGGTTTGAGATGAATTTAGACAGGGTAATTGTTGATTTTTACGTGCTTGGTACTCAATGGAACTACAAGTAAGGCACGAATCAGCACACCAATTTCCCAAGTACAACACTTAATCGGTATGCAAAAGCATGGAATTTGTTCATATGTGCCAAGCTACTGCTTTCTTCGCACAAACACGACATCCTATCTGAGCGGGCGATAATTCTGTGGTGGATTGTTAAGGGAAAGTACATCGACGTGGGCCACCTCCTCCACCAAAACATGCGTTGTTGCATGAGGGGGAACACCACAGGCAGCATCCCACACGCCTCAGTTGTCGCCCATCTGTGTGCCAAGGCGATAGTTACTTGGGACAATGAACAGCTGCAGTGGCCAAGCCAGAACATTACACATGCCACCATCTCGAAGTTTGAGGACTGGGCATGAGGCACACCACACCCGAGGGGAAAATGATTTATCTTGCCAACTCCGTCTTCAGTGCCATCTCTGCAGCCGACTGAGGCAGCCGCCTCCCCCCCATGCCATTCCAGAGATTGATGACCGCATGCTAAGGCGACTGGAGAGGAAAGTGGACACCATGCATGACAACTTTTTGACATTCGCCAATGGGCTGTCTAGATAATTAGTTGAAGCCTTGACGCAGCAGGGGACAGTGTTAGAGTGGCCTATATTTGGTTCAGCCATGCCTTACCCACCACCAGATTCACCACCCGAAGAGGGTGGCCATACTGAGTAATAGGGGTGTTTTCTTTTCCCTTTACCTTCATTCATTGGGGACAATGAATATAATAAGTTTGGGGGTATTGGTTTAATTAGTAGTATAGAGCATGTAGTATAATTTCATGTTTAATTCATGTTTCATATATTTTTTTGCATGATTAATAGTAGTATTAGTTTAATTCTCTAGTACTTTTTTTTTCTTTTTGTTGCATAATATCTGTTTAGTTTATCTATTTAGGTTACATAACATTGCATAATCCCAAGTTTCTAGTTAGTTGAATTCTAACTTGGCCAATGATGAATTAAGAAATTTGATAGATTCTTGAGCAAGGTTGATAGCTTTAGCTTAGTTATAATGTTATACATGAGATGATTTATGCATGTTATTTAGATGCAATCGGATATCACGTAAGTGTTCATGTTTACTTGTTGGTTAAAAATTAGCTTGTTTGTCTGCTGAGTAAAAAACGCTATATTAAGGATAGAATTGGGTAGGAAGTGAACATTGACTATGAAAACACTGAAACTCAAGCTTTGGGAACGCGTGGATATACTCGCTTTATAAAAAAAAGAAAAAAAAAGAAAAGAAAAGAAAAGAAAAAAGAGAAAAAATGAAAAAAATACGGTGGCTAATCTTGTTTCAGGGCCTTTTTTACTTGAGCAAGTACACCTGAGGGGTTTGTCTCTACACCTAGCGCCCTAAGGTCTTTATGGTCTGGGAGTCATTGGTTGAAAGCTCGCTAAGGGGTAGCATTGTTAGCCTAATGGAATGAGACATTGCACAGTCATAGGAAAAAGAAAAAAAATTAATAAACACCGCGAAAAAGTGCAAAAATCGCCCTCGTGTGTAAAAATAAAGCAGAATAAACCCGTTGCTAAACTTTAGTTTGTATTGATGTGTTGGAGTAGTTATTGTTTCATTTGTATGCATAGTTCTTTATTTGAACCTCAGTTTTCTTTCTTAAGTAGTATAACATTTGAAATCTTTGCCTTCGTCAAGCTTATCTATGAACGCATCGTGCACACACAGTATCTTTATAGCAGGTTTGGATTATCTGATTGTATGTCATTATGCATTTAGCTTAGATTGATGCTTTATTCTTGGATTTGGATATTTCTTTGAGGCATATCTTATTTGAATTCTAGCATGGCTGGAAATTTTGGGATTCATTTGCATGATAGTGTAATTGCATAACATGTAGTTTGCATTTCTTCATTCGTATTTGTGTTTATTGCTTGAGGGCAAGCAATAGTTCAAGTTTGGAGGTATTTGATAAGTAGGTTTTAGACCTACTTATTGGTTACCAACTTATTGGAATTTTTCTTAACTTAAGTACTTTTAGTATTGTTTTATTATCTTTTTGTGTTTGTTTTACAGTTTGCATAGATATAACTCTGAAGACATGGAAGTGGCATGGCATGTCATGATATGACATAGCAATGGCTAAGATGAAAATGGTAGATGAGCTCAAGCAATGGAAGAGGGTCTTTGAAGTGATCAAATGAAGAAGAAAGAAGTGAAGAAAAGAATAAGAAGTGAGAAGAAGCAAGCAGAAGACATCATCGATGTCGATGCAAAGAATAAGTACCAATGGCAAGGCCCAAAGAAGAAAAGTTAGACACGGCGCTCTCGCGCTATGTCACAAGCAGACAAGGCATGGTGCGCTCGCGCCCAGTTAGCACATGGAGATAGCACACCTGCGCCAGGAGGATCAACAATGTAGAGCTAGCGTACCCACGCCTGATTTACACTACTCACTCGCGCAACCGCACCAGTCAAACTTAAATTAAATGATGACTTTTCATTTTGTATTGCTGAAGCGTGATTGCTATATTAGGGTGTATTTGTTGGTTTTAAAAGACGTATTCTATCTATCAGTTTTATATTACTATATTAGGGTTTTATAGTCTAGAGAGAATCCATAGCTTTTCTATACTATTTTAGCTTCTCTCACTAGATTTAGTATTTGGTGAATATTGGGTTTTTATTTTTGTTATGATTTTGGACCTAAACTACCTTGGAAGCATACTTTGGAGCTTGGTTTAATCATATTTGCTCTCTCTCATTTCTCCTTAATCTCTTTGCTCTGTTTGTTTATTTCCATGTTTAGCTTAAATCCAATAATGGGTGTTGATTCAGAAATTAACTAACCTCCATTATGGGATTCTAATAAAGTTTATTGCGTAGTTCAAACTTGTAGACCTTATTGTGATTGCTTGTATAATTATCGTTGGTTTGCCTAACTTGGTTATGCTTTAATGTTTGAATGCTTGATTACCATTCAGCCTAATAGCTTATATGGAATTGAAAAAGGAAGTATAAGTGCAGATTAGACCATGTTAGCATGTGATCATAAGATTTACATGTGTTAGGCTTTGTGATTTATGACCCGAATAGACATATACCAGTTTTTCATATGTAGTCGTTAAGAGAGCTTGTGCTTAAATTGGTATTGTTTGTAATTTACATAGACATTTAGTGGGTTGGGTAATATTGATGCTCATATGAATTCTATATCTTTTGTGGATTTTGTGTGAATTGGACATGGTTCATCGAAAGATGGCCATGTTACATTTTTGTGCTCTCGACTAGTAGTCCATTGTAATTAATCGAGCATAGCAGGAGGTATACATTATGGATAAAGCATTAAATGACATTAGGATCCCATATCTTTCCATTTTGATTCTCTTAATTCAGTAATTAGTAATTTTGTGTTGATAATTAATCTAGACTTCAATTTACTTGATTATTGATCATTTAAGTAATCAGAAATAGTGATAAGGTTGTTGCATGATAGTGTAGAAATAGTCACCTTTCTCCGTGGGAACGATACTTTCTTACTATGTACTACTTGTTGACCGTGTATACTTGCACGAGTTAGAGTCTGTTTTGTTAACCCAAAACAAGCCCAACAAAACGTACCGGATGTATATTCCGGCTCAATCAAACAGAGTTTGATAACAAGGAATATATATATATATATATATATATATATATATATATATATATATAAGCGATAAATGCACCAGATGTATATCCAGGCTCAATCAAATAGAGTTTTATAACAAGGAATATATATATTTGTATTTATATATATAAAAGAAGTAAATGCTCTGGATGTATATCCAGGCTCAATCAAACAGAGTTTGATAACAAGGAATATATATAAGTATTTATATATATAAAAGCGGTAAACGCTCCAGATGTATATATATCAGCACTCAATCAAATGTAGTTTGATAATAAGAATATATATATATATATATATATATATATATATATATATATATATATATATATAAAAAGTAGTAAACGCCCGAATATTATTCGCTCAATCAAGCATAGTTCGATAATATATATATATATATATATATATATATATATATATATATATATATATATACGATCCTGCATACCCACACTACGCGACTCTCAATGTGAGTAGATATGTATGTATAGAGGTGAGAAAAAGCTTAAAAATCTGAAATATCTTAAAGTGGGATGCCAAGAAGACTTCAGATAGCTTTTGACACCTGAAAACTAATTTTTCACAGGTTAAATTTCAGTATGTAGCAAAACACGAGCTTACAAGTGTTTAGAAAGAAGAATCACTCAATTTAGAGCACTCTAGAAGTGAGTATGAGTTGAAATGGACAGGGTTTCCTCGTTCTTTCGTTTTTTAAGATGGCCAACCCAATGCCTCTATTTATAGACCAGATGGCCGCGAGTCTACCCGCGGCTGTCCGAGTTGCCCTGAGCCTTGTGTGTCCCCCCGTCTCGAAGAACGTGCACTCGTGCAACGTGTTGTCCGCTCGAACCTTTATAACTTTCAATCTGGGCATCTGATGGAGGCGTGTTATACCTTTCCGGAATGCTATTGTTGAGAGCTACACAATAACATGTGATAAGAGGTTGTACAAAGCCGGGAAGATAGGTCCATGACCAGATCTTCAAGTCTTCAAATTCTATTCGGTGTGATATCTTGTGTAGTAGCAGTCGGGATTTTGAACTATGGTTCTTGTGGGACCCTTCCGTATGAAATATGGGTTGAAATGATGTTGAGACGGAATGATTGTTGTATCGAGGTGGCAAAATGATGTTTTTGCCCCTCACCGGGGTTATCTCCGGCTCTATGCAGATGTAGCAGTCGTTGCTCAGGGTTATCTTTGAAATTGGGTTGATGTGAGTGTTGAATATCCTCAGGGTTAACTCTGAGGTGTCTTGACCTCCCAGGGTTATCTCCGGGGTTGGAACTGACTTCTCCAGGGCTATCTCCGAAACTAGAACTGCATCCCTCGGGGTTATCTCCGAGGTTGGAACTGAGTCTCCCAGGGTTGTCTTCGGGATTGCGACTGATTTGACTTCTAAGGTTATCTCTGGAAGACAATTTTGCCATCCTGCAAGGTTAGTAACAAGAATGAAAAATTTCGAGTGTCTACATGTGGCACTGTAGACTTGGTCATATTAATGAAAAAAAATTACCCAAGTTGTATAAAGATGGGCTCCTAGAGCTATCGGATTATAAATCATATCCAACTTGTGAATCTTGTCTCATGGGAAAAATGACTAAATCCCCTTTTAGTGGAAAAGAAGAAAGAGTTACAGAGTTGTCAGCGTTGGTACACAAAGATGTATGTGGACCTATGACAACAAATGCAAGAGGAGGGTATTCTTATTTTATAACTTTCACTGATGATCACTCAAGATTTAGATATGTGTATTTAATGAAATACAAATCTGAATCATTTGAAAAGTTAAAAAGTGAAGTAGAGAAACAAACTGGCAAAAGTATTAAGATTATTTGATCAGATCGAGGTGGTGAATACTTAAGCGGTGAGTTTCTCAATTGTCTCAAATAAAATGGTATAATCTCACAATGGACTCCACAAGGGACGCCACGGCTTAATGGTGTATCTGAAAGGAGAAATTAGAAATTATTGGACATGGTTCAATCCATGATGAGTTTTACCGATTTTCTAGTTTCCTTCTGGGGATATACCCTAGAATTAACTGCATACCTACTTAACAAGGTACCTACCAAATCCGTCCTTAAGACCCCATATGAGTTATGGATAGGGAGGAAACCAAATCTTAAGCATGTTAAGACTTGGGGTTGTCCAGCTTATGTCAAAAAGTTTGAAAATGATAAGCTACATACTAGATTCGACAAGTGTAGATTTGTGGGATACCCTAAAGAAACATCAGGGTATTATTTCTATCATGCAACTGATTAAAAGGTGTTTGTTGTGAAATATGCTGCCTTCTTGGAAAAAAAGTTTATCCTTGAAGGGGTCAGTGGGAGTAAGATATATCTTAAAGAAGTTCAAGAACCACAAAATACTACGGATCAAAGTCAGGTACCTAGCCAAGTTGATGAACCTATTATAACACACCCTATTCGTAAATCTGGAAGAGTACCAAAGATACCTGATATGTATGGATTCGTCATAGAGAATGACGATGAGGTACGCATCATAGATGATGAAGATTCACTGAATTACGAATAGGCTATGGGTAGTAAATACTCAGAGAAGTGGCAAGAAGCCATAAAATTCGAGATGGACTCCATGTATGAAAATCAAGTATGGACTTTGGTTTCACCACCTGAAGGCATTAAGCCTATAAACACTCGAAATTTTTCATTCCTGTTACTAACCTTGCAGGAGGGTAAAATCATCTTCTAGAGATAACCCTAGAAGTTAAATCAGCTCAATCCCAGAGACAACCCGGGATACTCAATTTTAAATCTTGAAGATAACCCTGAGGGATGCAGTTCTAGTTCCAGAGATAACCCCAGAGAAATCAGTTCCAACCTCGGAGACAACCCTGAGGCACACAGTTCCAACCCCGGAGATAACCCTGGAGAAGTCAAGCACACCTCCAAGACAACCTTGAGGACATTCAGCACTTACAGCAACCTAATCGCGGAGATAACCCTGAGCAACGACTGCTACATCTGTTCAAAAGCCAGAGATAACCCTGGTGAGGGGCAAAATATTCATTTTGCCACCTCGATACTACATTCACACCGTCTCAACATCATTTCAACCCGCATTTCATACCGAAGTTTGATGAGTGGGTTTTATGCCCATTAATTGAGTGCATTTGAGCTTATTCTTTTGGATGTTTTTAAGTGTTTATGTCTATTCATGCATTTGTTATGTTGTTTTGTAGGAATTGGGACAAAAGCTACTTGGATCGACATTTAGGGTTGCTAGATTCGCATTTTTGGCTTGCCATTTACATAGCAGTCACTTTAGAGCCAATTTTAGAATTTCTCCAGTCCTTATTTCGAAACACTCAAAGAATGAAAGTTGTAGATCTATGTCTCCTCTTTCTGGAACATCTTGAAACATTGACATCAGAGTTTAGACGAAGAAGTTATAACCATTTTCCCAAAGGACGTCAGAGCAGAAAATTTTCAAAAAACGATGTCCGCCATGGCGGATGTTTTACATACAAAAACAAGATCACCCCCCCACTGTATGGACCTATCGATTCAAAAAACTTCATTTGGGTGGGTACCAAGTAAACAATAATTTTTTTTTCCTAATTTGAGTTCAAGAAGGATTGGTTCGAGTTGTTTGACTAAAACACTTCCAAAAGGACTTAAAGACATATAAAGAGGCATATAAAAGGAGGAGAATGGCAAGGATTAGAGGGAGAGGATTCTATTAGATTAGATTAGAGTAGATTAGGACAAAACCTTAGTTCTTATTAGTTTTGGAGATTGAAGCAACTTGGAGACCATTGAAGATCAAGAGCAGGAGCTTAAAGAAGATGGGGATTTACTGACAACAGATTTATTCTTCACTCTACTCTTATTTTTGTCTTTTAATGTTATTTCAATTGTGGATTCTTGGTTTTAATTGATTAATCATGAACTAAATCTTTTGTTTGAGATTACAATGTAACTTATTGCATAGTTTATTTTTAGTATGCTTCTCTACTAATTATATTGATTATTCTTGGATTGTCTATTATAGTTTGTGTGAATTGTTTAATTGCCTAGCTAATAATTACCGTGATAATCTATATGAACTTGAGAGATGAAGTATAGATTTAGATCTGATCATAATAGCATGTGATTGTGTTTTCTACATGGTGTTGGAATACATAATTTATGTCTAGGATAGAGATATACCTATACATCGCATGTAATTTGAGAAAGAACTTGTGCTTAAAATCCTCTTTAATTAATTATAATTCACATAGAGATATAGTGAATTAGTTAATTAGGGTGTTCTTCTTAATTTTATCATCTGTGAATTTGAGTATGATGCATTGAGAGATGGTCATATTTACTTATGTGTTTTTGATTAACAATTCAGAATAGAGAGCATAATTGATAAGAAGTGTATTAATTTAAGTGAAGCAATAAGTGAAGTTGTGATCTTAAATCTCCATAATCTGATTTTTAATTAGAAGTAATTAGAATTAGTTTAGTTAAATAATTTAATTTATAATCTTAAATTGATTGTTTAAATAAAATTGGTTTGGTTAAGAGTTAGTATTTGGTAATTTTTATTAACAATTCCTCGTGGGAACGATACTCTACTTACACTTTATTACAAATATGGCTGCACCAAGGGACACATGAATTGATGGACTCAATGCATTTTTTGCATTATCAACACAGCTTGAGACAATTTTGAGGAGGTTGGATGTTGTTGCAGCCCAACGTATTCGGAGGAAAGCGCTAGTTTGTAAATATTATGCTAGTAATCATTCGAGTTATCAATGCCTCATCAGTTTTGAGCCGGGACAACATGGTGGTGAATACCTCAACCAATATGCATATGCTAATTATCATCAAGCTTGGGGGTATCACATGGATTCGTCATGGAGCTACAATTATGAAGACCAATACTACGCTCCAAATCTAACATACATACCAGAATTCTTATGGCCACCTCCATTGGCACAAGAAGAAAAGTCAAACCTGAAGGAATTTTTATCAAAGCTCATAGAAAACCAAGAGGAGAGGATGATGAGTCAAGAAATATCGAGCCATACTTTTTAAAACCAGATGGAACAACTCATCATTACATCAACCCATGGTCCTCAATACATGGATTCCAAAACTGAGACAGATAATTCAGGGTTGGCGGAATTGTTTTCCAAGTTCGTAGCATCAAATGAGGCTAGGAGGATTAATCAAGAGCGGTCAATTCAAAATCTTTAGAATAAGATAGATCAAATGTTCAAAGCCTTAAACAATTGTCCTCAATACAATTGGTGTTATGACATGGATTCTGAGATTGATGAAGTGTCCGAACCAAATCTACAACTAGATGAGACACGAGATGATGAAAAAGAGGAAACAAGTGCAGATAATGAAAATAAGGTCGGTGAAGAACTAAATATGAGTATCAATGAGGATGAGTTGATGTTATTAGTGCCCCAAGTTTCTTCTCCGCCAAAGATCAAGGGTCCAACTAGATTTGCAAAACCGTTCCCGCTTGGTAGTCATGTCGTCGGTAAGGCTCTTTATGACATGAGAGCTAGTACAAATATGAAGCCATGGTGGGATGAGGAGGAGAAGATAGAAGAAGAGCTCTTTGTGCTTGCCAAGCCTCAAAGCCCCAATCGAATCATAGGCTTAACAGACGGAAAAGCACCTAGTTATTCAACATTCTCAATTGGGCACTTATTTAAACAAAGCATGCTAGGTGACTTTAATTCGATAGCCATCACAAATTGGAACCTACCAAAACTTACAATATTTTCGATGGATGGAGGGTTCCTCAACTATCGAAGCGGAATTGGATAGTGTTGACCAGACAAAGTCAGGCTGAAAGACTGTAATTCAAGCGCTAACTGGGAGGCAACCCTAAAATTTTTAGATTTATATGCTTTACTAGTTTATTTAGTAGATATGAACTAATTTGCTTATTAAGTTCTCTTATATATCAAAAGTTTTATTCTAATCCATGTTGTCTCTCTTCATTGCAGGTATTGGTGGCTCAATAAATAAGCAAAAGATTATGGAAAGGGAAACCACCAACCTGAGCCCATGCCACATTATCCTCCTTTAGATCTCGATGTGGAGGAGTTTTCAGTCTTTGTTCCACAACCACCACCACCACAAGCTTAACAAATCAGGGAAGTCCTTAACTCTTTAATTCTTTTTATTAAAACAATGAGTACATTGTTCACTTTGAGTTTGGGGGTGGATCATTATTGGGTAAAATCTATATACGTATAACACGCAAGTTTACGTGGTAAACAAATAATAAAGTGATAAGTCAAGTATCGTTCCCACAGAGATTAGTAAGAAATTAACCCTCACAATTACCAATTTCCTATTAATACAAATTTTGTTAAACTATCCAATTTAAGAATTGTAACTAAAAATATTAAAAATACTAATAATACCAAACAATCAGCAAACCCTAAAAATTGAATTTTCAAACAAATATTGGAGAATTAGGCTTACAACTTCACTCTAAGCATCACTCTGATTAATACACCTTATCCTAGTTTAATTCACTATCCCAGTTTATTAATCAAGAACACTCAAGTAGAACTAGCCACCTCTCGATGCACTAATACCATATTAACTCAAATCCATAAATTAGATAGAATTAAGTTAAACACCTAATTAACTAACTCACTATATCTCTATGTGAATTACAATCAAAGAAGGTTTAAGTTTAAGTTCTTTATCCGATTACATTCATTGTTAAGCATATCTCTACCCTAACATTCATCAAGATTCCATTCATTCCCAGAATTCAAGAACACATGCTATATATATTGACTAAGTCTAGATTCGTATTTCCTCTCTCGAATCCATACAAGTCCACATAAAATTGGTGATCAAGCAATTCATAAATTCAAGTACAAATCAATATAGATAAACTGAAAGATAGCTCATTAAACTGAAAATCAAAGTTACATAATCATCGTTCCACTCAAAGATCTGTTATAAGCCTAATAAAGAATTTAGTTCATCGTCAATGAAATAAAAACTTAATTAAATAAAGTAAACATCATCCCAATTATAAAAATTAAACTAAAGAAGAAGAATAAATCCAGAACCACCCTTTTCTCTAGCCTCAATATGTAATTATTGTGAAATCGCTTTCAAAGTATCCCTCCAATGCTCTTGCTTAGAAAAACTGTCTTCAATGATCTAATTGCTTGTATGATCCTTCAATCTTGTGTTTTTTTGTAAATTATATCACTAAGGCATGTATTCTGACTCTAATTATATTCCTCGCCAAAATGAGTTCCAATCCAAGTCAATCACTCTCCTTCACGTTTGTTGCAGCATTTCAAAAGGAACATGACTTCTCTTTCCCGTACCCCCGCCCCGGCGGGCCTCAATTTTGTTAATGGTCCATTTTTGCTCCTAATCTTGCCACATTTCGCTATACTTTCACCCATTTAGTCCAATTGCTACTCCACCATACCTAAACACAAAATAACACTAAACGAGTAAAAACGAAACATAAAAACCAAGAATTAACACACTTTAAGCTTTCATTAGGAGCCGATTCGTAGGTATAAAACCCACTTATAAATCATATTGTATTACATAATTGTTTAGTTCACATACATTGCATTAGTTAGTATGTTTATTTTTTCATATTGTAGGCATGTTTCAATTAAAAGAAATATATATATTTTCTTTTGTATTGAGTGTTTGCATATAGAATGTTTGCATGAATCTAAGTAATGGATTGATTTGAATTTAGCTCGGCCTATGATAAGATTGGTTTTGTTTGTTAACTTGAACAGTGTTGATAATTGATGATGAGTTCTAATTATATCACAGGACAATGTTTCGAGTCATGGAGGAAGAACGTGATAGGGCTAAGAAGTATCTTAATAGAACATCGTAGCTGTTGTACGATGAGTGAAAGATTAAATAAGTTGTAAATCCCAAGTGTTATGCAACCTATGGGATATGACTATGATGTTGTCCTGAAACTTTTGTAGTTCAGGAAAGTAATGTAGATAGCAGTGATGCTATTGTTTTATGTTTTCCAAAAAGGTTTTAAATATATAAAAGTTGTTACTTTATTCAAAGTGTTATGTGTTATATGGTTATTTCTTTTATGGAGGCAAGTTAATTAGAAAATACTTAAAGAAGCTGAGTAATAGTCTAATAGATGTTTTATTTTAACAGAAAATGCCTCCCAGACGTGAACCACCTCGACAGAGAAACAATGAGAGAACAACCAATAACAACAATGTTGACGGTAACCCCGTTCAACAACTAGTGACACTACTGATAGGAGCATTGCAGAATCAACCACAAAACTATGGTACAACGTTTAAGGATTTTAAGGCGGTTGGACCACCTGAATTCCGTGGGTCTATGAATCCAATCGAAGCACAGACCTAGATTATGAAGATAGAAAAGGTGTTCGATGTCGCTATGGTAGGGGATGATCAGAAAACTGCTTTCGCAACATTCATGTTGAAAGCATAAGCTAGTTATTGGTGGCAGGCCAATAAAACTCGTGAAGGGCCAGGAGTGATGACCTGGGATAGGTTCAAGGAGTTGTTCTTCGAGACTTATTTCCCAAAAAGTTCGAAGAGTCAGCTAGAAGTGCAGTTTCTGGAATTAAAGTAGGGATCGATGATGGTATCTGAGTATGCTGCGAAATTCAACGAATTGGCGATGTTTGCGCCATATCAGGTCAGCACAGACGAGTGTAAGGCGAAGAGATTTGAACAGGGACTGATGCCCTGGCTGTACAGTAGGGTTTCCATGTTCCAATTGAAGACATTTGCAGCGGTGATGGAAAAAGTATTACTTGCTGAAGGTGGAGGCGAGGCAGTGACAAAGTTCAATCAGGAACAAAAGAAGAAGAAGAATGAGAATGAGACTAAGAATGGGAGTGGTAGCGGTACAAACAACAACAACAACAACAATAACAACAACAACAACAACAACAGCAACGGCTTGAAGAGGAAGTGGAATGGGAGCATGGGTGCTGGACACCAGCAGGGTAACCAGGAAAATAAAAAGTTTGAAGCATGTGTGACATGCGGGAAATTTCACAAGGGTGCGTGCTTAATGGGGAAGTGGGTATGCTTCAATTGTGGCCAGGATGATCACATCGCCCCAAGTTGCACTGAACCAAAGAAGAATGCGTGCTTCACGTGTGGATCCAAGGATCACTTTGCTTGTGAATGTCCTAAGAAGAAGGATGGAGTGACAACCAGAAGCAATGGATGTAACAATGGAGGTACATGAGCCATTGCAGGACCTGCAGCATCAAACAAACCCACAGCCAGAACCTTCAACATGATTGTGCAAGATGCTGTGCAATCAAAAGATGTAGTGTCAGGTATTATCCCAATCAATGATATAAATGCTTATGTATTATTCGATTCAAAATTGCTACTTGTTCGCTTATATCTGATGAATTTGCTAAGAGGTTAGAATTGCCTAGAGAAGAACTGAATTTTCCTTTGAACATAGAAATTATGAATAAGGAAGTAATCCCTGTTAGATTCGTATACAAGAACTGTAGGGCGAACATTAAGGAGAATATCTTGTTGGTAGATTTGATTCCGATTAGACTTGGGGAATATGATGTAATTTTGGGAATGGATTGGTACATTCAAATATGGAGCGATGTCGATTGTCACAAGAAGTGTGTAAGCCTTATGACTCTGTCAAAGGTAGTATTTTATGGTAGCAAGTCGCCTAGACAAATAAAATGTCTGACGACTATGCAGGCCAAGAAGTTGTTGAGTCAAGGTTGTGTGGGCTATTTAGCTTACATAATCGATACTCAGAAGAAGGGTGTGAAACTAGAAGAAATACCTGTAGTGGGAGAATTCGAAGACGTGTTTTTAGAAGATTTGCCAGGACTTCCGCCCGACAGAGAAATTGAGTTCATGATCGACTTAGCGCCGGGAACAACACCGATAACGAAGGCCCCGTACAGAATGGCTCCGGTAGAAATGAAGGAACTAATGGTACAGTTGCAAGAGTTGCTGGACAAGAAATATATTCAACCAAGCGTATCGCCGTGGGGAGCGCTAGTTTTATTCGTTAAGAAGAAGAATGGATCAATGCGTCTTTGCATCGATTATAGAGAGTTAAACAAAGTCACTATTAAGAATAGGTATCCGTTGCCTAGAATAGATGACTTGTTTGATCAGCTGAAGGGTGCTAAATATTTCTCAAAAATAGATTTGAGAAGTGGGTATCACCAATTGAAGGTAAGAAAGGAGGATATACCTAGAACGGAATTCAGATTTCGGTACGGACATTACGAGTTTCTGGTGATGTCTTTTGGTTTGACAAATGCCCCTGCTGCGTTCATGGATTTGATGAACAGGGTATTTAAACCATTCTTAGACAAGTTTGTAGTGGTATTTATTGAAGACATTCTAGTGTATTCCAAGATTCAAGAAGAACACGTGGATCACTTACGTTTGACATTGAAACACTAAGAAAGGAAAAGTTGTATGCAAAATTCTCTAAGTGTGAATTTTGGCTCGACCGTGTACAATTTTTGGGTCATGTTATTGACAAGGATGGGATATCAGTGGATCCATCAAAAGTAGAAGCTGTAATCAATTGGGAACAACCAAGAACACCATCAAAAGTGAGGAGTTTCTTAGGATTGGCCAGTTATTATAGAAGATTTATTCAAGATTTTTCTAAGATAGCCACTCCGCTAAAAAATTTGACAAGGAAAGCTGTAAAATTCGTTTGGACGGAGAAATGTGAAGAGAGTTTCCAAGATTTGAAGAAAAAGTTAAGTATGGCACCTGTGTTGACATTACCGTATAATCTGACAGAAATTTTGTGGTGTATAGTGATGCCTCACACAAAAGGTTGGGTTGTGTTCTTATGCGATCGACAAAGTTATTACAGTGTGTTCGTCAAGACAATCAAGAATTATGAGAAAGGGTATCGACTCATGATTTGGAATTAGTCATAGATTGTTTTTGCTCAAGATATGGAGACACTATCTTTATAGAGAGAAATATGAGATCTACACAGACCACAAAAGTCTGAAGTATATTTTCACTCAGAAGGATTTAAACATGCGTCAAAGAAGGTGGATGGAATTGATAAAAGATTATGATTGTGAAATCTTTTATCATCCGGGCAAAGCGAATGTGGTGGCAGATGCTTTGAGCAGGAAAGGTCGAGAGAAGTTGATGCTGATAACAACTCAGGAGGAGCTCATTTCAGCAATGACAAAACTAGAGTTGGAAATTAAATTTCCAAAAGAATCTGACGAACAACTATTCCAGATAGAAGCTGGTCCAACTTTAGTGGACAAAGTGAAGAATGTTCAACTACAAGATGAAGAGTGTGGGAAAATTAAAGAGAATCTGATTGAGAGTAGTGATGTAAAAATACAAGATCGACACCGAAGGACTACTACGGTTTATGGGAAGAGTCTGGGTTATAGCAACACCAGAGCTGAAAGAAGAAATTTTGACCAAAGCTCATAGCTCAAAATATTCAATTCTTTTAGGAAGCCTGAAAGTGTATCAAGATTTGCGCCGACATTTTTGGTGGCCAAATATGAAAAGAGACGTTGCAGAATGAGTAGAGAAATGTTTAACATGTCAAAGAGTAAAAGCCGAACATCAAAGACCCAGCGGGTTACTTCAACCGTTGGAAATATCGGAATGGAAGTGGGAACACATCACGATGGATTTTGTGGTGGGTCTTCCAACTACTCAGAGAGGATGCGATGCAATTTGGGTGATAGTGGACAGACTGACGAAGTCAGCACACTTTTTACCAATAAAGATTAGATTCAATCTTGATCAGTTGGCAAGATTGTACATTAAAGAGATCGTTTAGAGGCACGGAGGGCCAATATCAATTTTGTCCGATAGAGATCTGCGATTAACATCGAATTTCTGGAAGAGACTACAAGAATGCATGGGGACATAGTTGCGAATGAGTACGGCTTATCATCCACAAACAGATGCCCAAAGCGAACGAACAATTCAGACATTGGAAGATATGCTGAGAGCATATGTCATGGACTTTAAAAGAAGTTGGGAAGAACAATTACCGTTGGTGGAATTTTCTTACAACAATAGTTATCACGCGAGCATCGGCATGCCACCTTACGAGGCATTGTACGGCAGAAAGTGCGAACTCTCTCTTGTCTTTGGGATGAAGTCGGTGAACGCCAACTGTTAGGACTAGAACTGGTACAACAAACTGCTGACGTTGTCAAACTCATTAGGACAAGATTGGTAGCAGCTCAAGACAGACAAAAAAAGTATGCTGATCAACACAGACAAGATCATGCATTCGATGTAGGAACTTTTGTATTCCTAAAAGTTTCTCTTTGGAAGGGGAAAATTCATTTCAGTAAAAAGGGAAAGCTAAGCCCGAGGTTTATTGGACCCTTTGAAGTGCTGCGTAGAGTGGGAGAAGTGGCTTACGAGGTAGCTCTACCTCCAGAGTTGGAAAACATTCATAATGTTTTTCACATTTCGGTGTTACGATCATATAAACCCGACTACAAACATGTGATCAAGTACGAACCGTTGCAGTTCGAGAAAGATTTGTCGTATGAAGAGGTTCCTATCTAGATAGTCGATAGGAAAGAACAAGTGCTCAGGAATAAAGTGATACCTTCTATGAAGGTGATATGGAGGAACCACAACGCTAAAGAAGCTACGTGGGAACTCGAAGAGAAAATGTTGAAAGAGTACCCTGAGTTATTTGTTTAATCTGTGTCTTCGATTCTGGGGACAGAATCTTTGTAAGTAAGGAAGAATGTAACGAATGATTTATTTGAGTTGTGATTCTGAGGACATAATCCTTGTAAGGAGTGAATGATGTAACATTCCAGAATTTTAAAGTGTAATATTAAATATTTATTGATTTATATAAGTATTTAATGGATATGTTTATTATTGAATAAATAATTGTTCAATTTAAGTTGATGTGGTTTAGTTAATTATTTGTTGAATAAATTATTAAGGAGCTAAGAAAATTAATTGTTATGAGATTATATACAAATTTAATTTAATAAGAAAGCTAGAGAGCTTATAGTGATTTAAATAAATTATAATATTTTAAATGGGAATTTGTAATTTAAAATATTAGTTGGTCGAATAAAATTACAATTATAATAGAAATTATAGCTTTGTGTTAATGATTTATGTGTTAAAGTAATTTAATAGATTAATATTTTAATTGATTATTTAATTAAATAGAAGTATGAGAAATAACCTTGCTATAAAGGAGTTACTAAAATAAATTAAGGGAGTTTAATTTAGTTTTGCCAAACATATCTTATTGCATATTAAGTCTTTAAATTAATGATATTTTATCAAACAAGGTATAAGGATTAATCCATTTGTTTTAATTAAGTTTACCAAACAAGGTGTAAGGATTAAAGAGTTATTTTATTAAGCCTAGCCAAACAAGCCTTATGGCTTTTAATTTTCAAATTTTTATAACTGATGTCAGTTAAAATCCTATAATTCATATCTATATTATTATTATTATACGTTATATGATAATACGTAAACTAGAGTTGGGAGAAGAGAAAAGAAGAAGAAGAACACAGAGAAAAATTAGAGAAAACTCTAGAGAGAAGGTGAGTGTTTTCTAACAGGTTTTTAAGAAAGGGATTGGGGAAAAGAATAGCCATCATCTTCCTAACCAAAGGTAGGAGCTTAATCTTTTCTTTAAAAGTTTAGTTTTCTTCTTCTTCCAAAAAGTTCTCTGTGAAATTTTATAAAAGATAAATTGATGGTGTTTATAGTTATATGATTAATTATTGATTATAAGATGATTTCATGAGTTTGTATATGATTATAGAGAAACTAGTTCATGTATGTATGTGTTTTGTGGAAGAAAATATATATTAAGGTTTTACATGAAAATATATATGAATATGGCTTAATTTAAAATAGAAATTAAGGTTTAATTAGTTGTTAAATTGATAAATTGATTATGAAAATTGATAGAGTATGTATAATCATAACTATGATGCTTTGAAATTTCTGTTTTGATTGAAAAACAAAATCACAGTGTTGATTTTCATTAAAAATGTCAACAATGGAGTTTTTGCCAAAAACATTGAAATTTGGTGTTGTAAATTTGATGTTTATGTTATTTATGAGTAGAAACATGTTATAAGTCTTCACAATATGTTTATATGAAGTCTATATGTGTATTACATGTTAATCAGTCTATTAGATTCGAGCTTTTAGGCCAATTTGGCTTTTGTTCATACTGTTGCCGAACTTGGTCGCCAGATTCTGGAGTCTCTGTGCCGCAGTGTGGGCCAAAGAAGATAAATCTCAATCCAAGCAATACGTACGACGCCACACCGCAGCGCCAATCAATGTCCTGTGACTCGAGTCATGGCATTAACTCAGCGCCAAGAATGACAACCACAAAAAGCGTAAATCGTATGCCGCAACGCGAAGTTAAAGCGTAATGGTCCGAAAGTTTTAGTTTATTACACAAAGCTTGAAAATAAATGTTATGTGTTAATAATAGGAATGTTAAGTGATGATTTCAGTAGTATTAAACTATGAATGATTATGTTATCAAGTGTTAATTAGTATTAATATAGTTTGATTATGTGAATGGGTAATTCGATCTACATGATGCATGTATTGGTTATATAGATATAAAATGTTAGTAATGACTAATTATGTCATGATGACATATGTATAGGGTATTAATTCAAGTTGTAAGGTTTAGCTTGTGCTAAAGGCAAGTTCTCTAACTCAAAACTTCATTGTGCAAGTTTTAATTTCATTAGTACGTTATTGTTTTCAAATTCAATTACAATTGTTGTAATTTGCTACCTCTACACCTTCGTAGAGCTATATTGCCTATTATTGGATAAGTTATTGTATCTAGTTCTCATAACGATACAAATATCCCAAATCTTATAGTTTAATATTGAGCAAATTTCTCTAATATGCAACTTATTATTTAGCACGCGAGTCGCTTTATTTGAATATTCGAGTATTGAACAACTTATAGTTCAAATTAATATTCACTATGCATGCTTAGTATTCAATTTTCAATAACCTTGATTTAATATTGTTCAAGCCAATTTACGTTATGATTATTCAAAGTGTATGCTATTAGATTATTCCTAAAGCATGGTACTAATTTATAAATATCAATTCAGTTATGATTATTCCATAGCATACAGTTATTTTTGTTGTAATCAACTAATCCTTAGTTGATTACCGTTGAATTCTAAATTACCCGGTATTGTATCCAAACCAAACTTACTTTGGTGCGGACTTGTATTCTAAATACTGAGATGAACAACTCTTTTATTAGAGGTTTACGCTTAGCGTTAAAATGGTTGTGCACAATACATTGTACGAAGGGTTGATCCCCCTAAGTACGTGGAGTCCTTATAGTCTCATGACTGTTAAAGTTAAAGTTGAAAGATTACTTATAACTGTGGACATGATTCGTGGTCATTAGACCCTCAGTGAATGTTATAATTTTTAGAAAGTTAATAGAATATATTGTTCAGTTCTATCGAGCCTAATATTGGCAATTGATGTAAAAGTTTAAATATTTATTTATTGTTATTTCAAGTGGGCCTTGTTTGCTCACTCTTGCTTGTAAAATTTCTTACAGCTAAGGTTGAAACGGGTGACGTACCTAGCACCAGTAAGGGCAAAGGGAAGATGAATAAATATTGAAGACTTGTAATAGTTTTGATAGTTTACTTTCAGACTTTGGTTTAAAGATTGTAATGAAGTTTATTTAAATTTCCGCATTTGAATGATTGTTGTTAAAGGTTAGATAACCTGGGAGATTTCTATTTGAGTTTAACCATGTATGGGCAGGTTTTTATTATTCAATTTTATTATAATTAGGTAGTTAAAAATGAATTTTTTGATTAAGTGAACACCAAATCTTGAGGAAATGAAGTACCAGGATTTGGGGGTGTCACAATTTGAGCTTAATCTTTTGAAAGTTTTTAAGTGTTTGTGTCTATTCATGCATGTGTTATGTTATTTTTTAAGAATTGGGAGAAAACCTACTTGGATCGACGTTAGGGGTTGCTAGATTTACATTTTTCTCTTGCCATTTACGTAGCAGTGACTTCAAAGCCAATTTTACACTTTCTCCAGTCTTCATTTCTAAACACTCAAAGATTGAAAGTTGTAGATCTATGTCTCCTCTTTCCGGAACATCTTGAATCATCAAAATCGGAGTTTAGACGAAGAAGTTGTGGCCATTTTCCCAAAGGACGTTAGAGCAAAAAATTCCAAAAAAGGATGGCTACCGGGGCTGGGGTACAAACCCAATAACAGTATCACCCCCCGCCAGGGCAGGCCTATCAATACAAAAAACTCCGCTAGGGCAGGGGTACAAGCAGAAAAAGTAGTTTTTTCTGAATTTGAGTTTAAGAAGGATTGGTTCGAGCTTATTGACTCAAGGACTTTCAGGAGAACTTAAAGACATATAAAGAGGCATATAAAAGGAGGAGAATGACAAGGATTAGAGGGAGAGGATTCTATTAGATTAGAGTAGATTAGATTAGGACAAAACCTTAGTTCTTATTAGTTTTGGAGATTGAAGCAACTTGGAGACCATTGAAGATCAAGAGCAGGAGCTTGAGGAAGATGGAGATTTACTGACAACAGATTTATTCTTCACTATACTCTTATTTTTGTCTTTTAAGGTTATTTCAATTGTAGATTCTTGGTTTTAATTCATTAATCGGGAACTAAATCTTTTGTTTAAGATTATAATGGAACTTATTGCATAGTTTATTTTTAGTATGCTTCTCTATTAATTATTGTGATTATTCTTGGATTGTCTATTATGGTTTGTGTGAATTGTTTAATTGCCTAGCGAACAATTACCGTGATAATCTATATGAACTCGAGAGATGAAGTATAGATTTAGATATGATCATAATAACATGTGATTGTGTTTTCTGCATGGTATTGGAATACATAATTTATGTATAGGATAGAGATATACCTATATATCGCATGTAATCTGAGAGAGAACTTGTGCTTAAAATCCTCTTTAAATGTAATTCACATAGAGATATAGTGAATTAGTTAATTAGGGTGTTCTTCTTAATTCTATCATCTGTGGATTTGAGTTGATTTGAGTATGATGAATAGAGAGATGCTCTTATTTATTTATGTGTTCTTGATTAACAATTCAGAATAGTGAGCATAATTGATAAGAAGTGTATTAATTTAATTGAAGCAATAAGTGAAGTTGTGATCTTAAATCTCCATAATCTAATTTTTAATTAATGGTAATTAGAATTAGTTCAGTTAAATAATTTAATTTATAATCATAAATTGATTGTTTAAATAAAATTGGTTTGGTTAAGAGTTAGTATTTGGTAATTTATATTAACAATTCCTCGTGGGAATGATACTCTACTTACACTTTATTACTTGTTGACCACGTATACTTGCGTGTTGTGCGTAACTAGATTTTACCCAACATGTCTTACAAGAGCCATAGCTCAAAATCCCGAGTGACTACTACACAATACAACACACCTGATAAAATTTGAAGACTTGAAGATCTGGTCATGGACCCATCTTCCTGACTTCATACAACCTCTTATCCAATGTCATTGTGTAGCTCTCGACAATAGCATTTCGGAAAGGTGTAGCACGCCTCAATCGGATTCCCGAATTAAAAGTTATGAAGGTTCGAGCGGATAACGCGTTGCACGAGTGCACGTACTTCGAGACGATATGACCCACAATGCCTGGGGCATCCCGTGCAGCCGCAGGTAGACCCGCAACCATCAGTTTTATAAATAGAGGCCTTGGGCTGGCCATTTTAAGAAGAAGAAAAGGTGTGAAAACCCTGTCCATTTCACTCTGTATACACTTCTATAGTGCTCCAAATTGAGAGCTTCTTTTTTCTAAACACTTGTAAGCTCGTGTTTTACAACATACTGAAATTTAACTGGTGGAAATCGAGTTTTTAGGCGTCAAAAGCTATATGAAGTCTTCTTGGCAACCAACTGTAAGATATTTCATATTTTTAAGCTTTTTATTACTTCCACACATACATATCTATTAACGTTGAGAGTCGCTCCGTGTGGGTATGCCCGGATCGTCGATCTGTGGCCTTTATTGCTTTTATATATATATATATATATATATATATATATATATATATATATATATATATATATATATATATATCTTCCCATCAAACTCTGCTTGATTGAGCACGAATATACATTTGGTGCGTTTATCGCTTTTACATATATATATAAATACTTGTATATATATCCATTATAGAACTTTGTTAAATTGGAGCCCGGATATATATGTCCTATATTTATTATTTATATATATATATATATATATATATATATAAATATATATATATATATATATATATATATATATATATATCGGACTTTTGTTTGCTTGAGCACAGGTGTGATATACGGTGCGTTTATAGCTTTTATATATATATACATACATACATATATATATATATATATGCATTTTAGTCTGGCTTGGAGATCACTTTGTAACCGTTTACCACTTATATATATATAGAGGCTGAATCAGGTCCGGACTCCTGGACCGGACCAAAATCCGGTCCATTTTTTTTTTGCTTTTGTTTTTTAAAAAACAACTAAAAATAAATAAATAATATTTTATGGAATTGAAATTTTTCCATAATACAATGTTTTGGGTGTGATTTGGGTACGTATAACAAAATAAGTACGTACGGTCTGTGTTGACTGTACCACCATTTTTTGGTATAGGTATCCAAATCACCCCCAAAATATTGTATTATGGAAAAATTTCAGTTCCATAAAATATTAAATATTTTTTTTAGTTGTTTTAAAAAAAAGTTAAAAAAATAAATAAAAATTTGGGGTCCGTTTATCAGCCTGCTGGTTAGATTTGTCTAAATCTGGCTATTTCTCACTTTAACCGGTTCATGGTGACTAATCTGGAATCGTTGAAGCTAGAATGCTTAAATTTCTTCAAATCTAATTCGTTTTCTAACTTTTGTTGCTGGCTAGATTTGTCTCAATCTGGCTATTTCTAACTTTAACCGGTTTATGGTGAATAAACTAGAACCGATGAAGCTGAAATAATTTAGATTTATTCAAATCTAGTTCTGGTTTTAGCTCTTGTACATATTGCTTTATCATGTGAGCCAAGGAATCGTGTAATCACAGATTCAGTTTCTGGATCTAGATTCGGTTCTCGTGATGAACATTTTCAGCTGTAGTCAGCTTGTAAATTAATCACGGTGTCTAAATTTTCTTAGACGGCTCTCATTCCAACAAGGAGTTCGGCACTGCTATGTATCTTATTTTCTCGAAGATGCTTCGCATCTCAAAAATAAAAGCAATCAAGCCGAACACATAATAAAATGGAAGTATCAAATGCCTCAATTACTATTGAGCATAAGGGTTTGAAAAACCTATTTTATATAACATCACTGCCATATCTTGTTAAAATTGAACTTTTATACAAAAGTCAAATCCTTTGTATATAGGTGCAAACGAGGCATAGCCCTACTTCTAAATAATTGCATATAGACCTACACACACACATTCAGATAAAAGTTTAAATTGAAAAGTGGTGGTAACCGTGTTATCACGGAAGTCAGGGGGTGCCTAACACCTTTCCTCCGCTTAATCAAGCCCCAGACCCTAATGAATTTTGGTTTTGCAGACCAGTTAAAGAGTGTCACATCACTAGGTCTTTGTGCTAACCATTTCTCGGTTGAGTTGGTGCAACCATTTAAAAATACCAACTGGCGACTCTTACAGTCAAATCGTCGACATATAAATGTCGGACCATTTCAAACTTGTTTTTTCAAATAAATCTCACCAAATATGTGAACACCAAAAGACAAGAACAGAAAGGGACAAATAAAAATCCCGACGTCGACATGTGGCGACTCTGCTGAGGAAACCAGTAAGAGGGTTTAAGCAGATATTCAAAGCTTTTCTAAACTTTTATTTGCTTGTGTGTGGATGCTTCATTTACATTTAAATGAATGTGTATTAATGTTTTATTTACTTCACTTAGTGCTTCGCACCTTATCTGCTTGTGATATTAGTGTTTCACACATATCATCATTTCCATATGGTGAGACGCGATGTATGTGAATATATGTTGTGTGGTCCCTCCACCAGGAGGCTATCTTGTAGGTGTTTGATTACTGGACTCGTCGACAGACTAATTCCACGAGGCTTAGGAAAGGCACCACCTAGATTCGCTCCAGTTGAAAGATCGGATTGACTTCCTATCAAGTAAGTTGCAAATGATCTGGGGACCTTAATGCCAAAAAAGCCGCGAGAGTAGCCTAAGATAGGTCAGCCTCTGATAACCCATTTTAATTACTTGTAATTTCATTTCAATGTTAATCTCAATATGATGGAAAATATAAAGGAATATGTGAACATGCATTCCCATTTTATATCAAAACTTATCATGATATCCTGTCATTAAAACAACTGACAAAGTCTTGCAGGATACCACTCCTAAAAAACGGACACATCACATAGCATGTAACATTTCCACATTTCCCAAGACTAAACTACATAAGACTTTTTGTAGGGAAACAATTGGTCCCGTTACCCATTCAAAGTCCAAGAAGGCATTAAGCCTATAGCCAAACATGGCTACATCTGGCCAACCTAATCCTACTCCTGTCTCTCGCGAGGAGTTCGAAGGATTAAGCAATCAAATCACAGAGTTGGTTGTTCTGCTCAAAGAATTACACAAGTCAACTCAGGGTTCACAAATACCCATCTACACATAACCTTCTACACATAGAGGAATTCAGGGTCCGGACAAAGAAGTTCAAGCACCTAAGTCTCAGTCTGATAAGACCAACAAAACCCCTGAAATCACCCATCTTAATTAATGATCAAGACACCGGTGATATTCGAAAGAAGGTTCTACAAATGGAAGAGACCATTCGGTCCATCAAAGGGATTGGAACACACAGAAGTGTTTCATATCCAGACCTGTAACGACCGAGAAATTCGGATCCTTTGTAAAACACTTGAATGAATTAAATAATGAATAAAATAGTATTATTTGTTATAATATGCGTTAATAAGATGTATGTCGTTCTATAACCTAGAAACGTCAGAACATCGTGGTATTTGAACCGCGTGGATAAATTAAAGTGTTTGAATTTCCAAGACGAAAATAAAGGTTTTCCGAGAAAGTTTACGAAAAACACTATTCACCGTTTATCGCTCGGGAATTATTTTTGAACTTCCGGGAAATACGCAACATTATAATATCAAGACAAGATGGATTATATAATAATAATCTAGGTATGGAGAACGCAATAATTCGCATGCAGACTTAAATTAAGAATGTAGGTATTAAAAATCTGATGGAATGAATTAATGTAATTTTGTATGATATATAAGTCCAATAAGACTAAGGTGTAAACTTATGTGGGATTTATATTTAGCCCAAGTCTTTATTAAGATAAGCCAAGGTAAATGATAACAAGCCCAAGTGTTTGATAATTAAAAGTCCAAACTAAGGTAATGCAAGTCCAAAAGGAATAAGCTAAGCTAATTGATGTAAGCCCAAAGGATGATCCATTAACTAAATATGATCCATGGGGCAACCCATGGGTGAAGTAGTGGGCAAGAACCTTGTGTGATGAGCAAGTACTTTAAGTGATGGCCAAGATTACTTAATGACCAAGACATGAATAGTAAGGAGGTTAGTTAAGGAGGTGGGGTGCCTAATGACCTTAATACCCTAACCTTAGCTCTTCTATAAATAGCTAGCTTATTTTTCATTTGTTGCTTGTTATTTCATCCAACAAACTCTCTCACAAAACAACTTAATTGTTAGAGCAAATAAGCACTTTGAGTTTGACTTATCATTTGTAGATTTCCAAAGCAGGAGAAGTAATCTTCAAAGATAATTGATCTTGTCTCTTCTATCTCTATCATGGTAGGTTGATAAGAGAAGTGTAACTAATGAACTTAGTTGTTAAGTATATAAGGGAAGTTGATAAGCAATGGACCTAAGCCGAAGAAGTTATGAATAAGAAACTTTAATCTAAATAAGTTATGAACTTATGGAATACACATATGAGATGATCATATCATTAACTTAAGAATTTGTATGAATAATAGGAGATAAGCATGTAGCTTAAAGGACTTAATTAAAAATAAGTCATAAGAAAATGAAAGTCTTGTATTGTATATTTTGTAAAGTTATGAACTTATAAGAAATAAGCCATAACCTAATTCTTATATAAGTTGTTGTATCATGTAAATTAAGATGTCTAGATAATAAAATGAATGTATTTAGAATGATGAACAAAATCACTAGTAATGATGTTTTGTCGGAATTAACACGATTGGACAATAATCGTCAAATTCGTGAAATTCTCAGAATGGAAGTCGTATTTTATATTTGAACTCGGAAACGTTGATTTTTGATAGAGACAAGTCATATTTGGCATTATAGAGTTGCGGACTTGAAAATGGCCGGATTCCAACTTAGAATGAAGAAACGAGCGTTGAATGTTCACGAACGTTTACCGTTTTCGTTAAAAATGGACTAATAGGTGAAATTTTAGCAAACGAAGTCGAATAGATAAAATTCTTGCATGAACGCATAGAGTATGTGATTTGTGAACCGTAGGCTCATGAATGAGCCAATTCATACTTATAACGACGAATTTACGAGTCAGGGAATCTCAACATTTAAAAATATCATCTAAAATTTCGGGTGGCTCGAGTCCGCGCCTGTGGCATGCGACTCAAGCCATTTAATGCCGTACGCCAGTGATGCCAAAGTGGCCTTAGTCCCTGACAAACTTCCCCCACAATATGACACTTAACAAAGAGACTGTAGTAGCCTTGCGATTTCGGGTTTTTGAGCAATAAGATGTAAGCGTTGCAATACGAACCCTAATGTAATAATTAAATGGCAAACACCAAATTCAAGACCTAGACTATAAAGAATATTTACAGGATGAGCATGGATAGTAATTAATGAAAGATTAACTAAATATCTTATTGAAAATTTGTTAAGACATACTAAACCTTAAGTATGAACACTTAGGGTTAAGATTAAGTCGATTACATATGAATGTAAGAATGGCGTAATGGAAAGCCGGGACCAATAATGACGAATCTAATACGTAATGAGGTTGAGAAGAAGGGTACGATTCTTTAGGAACAATATATATTATTCATGACCTAATGTACTATACGATGTTATTATCTAATGTAGAGACCTTAAAGACCTACAGTGCATGTGTTATATTTATAAGCAGACGCTAAAGGCAAGTACTCTAACTCTTATTCTAGTTCGATCTGGACAAGTCTTTGTGATTCATGTATTCTTCGCATGAGTTAATGTTTGAGGAAGTCAAAGCCAATTCTTTCGGCTAGACGTATGCTATGTGATTCTATCAAGTGTTGATAAGGATTTACCAAACTTATATTGTTGTGGTTATCAAAAGAAGACTGAGTATGCTAAAATGTTTTGTCGTCAAACGACATGCACGTGAGATTGCCACAACTTAAACGTATACACGTTTAATGAATGTAGTGTTGATCAACATAGAGTACTATAGGCTGATCACCTAGACGTGCTCGTATGCTATGCCAGACTTACGGACTTAGTGTTGGGACGTCCTTTTTTTTCAAAGTACTTATGAAATGCTTACGGTCTTAAATCGAAATTGATGTTTTACTGAATATTGTTGTTGTAAAACGTTTTGAATGAAAACAAGTGCTATTTTGAATTATCAATAGTACTTCATAACTATTGTTCAGTTATTGAAGATATAAAATTCCAATATTTCAAGTATGCTATTTTCCTAGAATTGTTGTACTTGCTGAGCTAGTTAGGCTCATTCTTGCTTGAACCATATGAATGTAGCTAAGACCGAACAGACCGATGGACCCGACAAAGATAAAGGGAAGGCGGAGGCAAACCCGTAGATTACATATGTAATAGTATAGGTTTTGTAAGAATAATATTTGATATTATGACAAAGACATATGTATTGGTTGTAAAGAACCTAGGGAATTTAAATATTCTTTTTATATATATAAGACATATCCGTTCTTTTGTGGTATTTCAATTGAATGTTTATGTGAACTGTAGCACCGTGTAGCACCATCTATCGGGTTGGAAGATTCCCGAATTTGGGGGCGTCACAAGACCTTTGCATCTTCCCCGGGGTTTATTATCCGAAATAATTCAAGACTCCTGATTTTGAGAAATATGATGGATTGGGAGATCCTTGTACCCACTTAAAAGTGTTCATTGGAGAGATCAGATCATAAGCTGAGAATGAAAAGCTCAGAATGCAGTTATTTCAAAAGAGTCTGACTACAGAAGCCAGAGCATGGTACACCATATTAGACAATTCCAAAATTCAATGTTGGGAGGAGTTAGCGCATGCTTTCCTCAGTCAATATAGCTTTCAATCTCTGATGGCTCTAGACCGGTATCAAATTACCAATGTCAAAAAGCAAGCCAATGACTCTTTCAGATAATATGCTCAAAGATGGAGGCGTGTAGCTGCTCAAGTTATCCCATCCATAACAAAGTCTGAAATGGTGATGACCTTCATAGATATTCAAGAGGCTCCATTTTATAAGAGGATCCTATCTGGAATAGGAAAGTTGTTCTCAAAAATGATTAAGCACGGAGAAATGGCTGAAATGGGATTGAAATCAGGGAAGATTCAAGACCTGTGACACCCCCAAATCCGGGTATCTTCCAACCCGACAGATGGTGCTACACGGTACTACAGGTCACACAAACATTCAATTGAAATACTTCAAAAGAACGAATATATCATATATATATATATATATATATATAAAAAAGAATATCAACATTCCCTAGGTTCTTTACAACCATTACATCTGTTCTTGTTATAATAACAATATTATCATTACAAAACCTATACTATTATATAGGTAAATTACGGGTTCGCCTTAGCCTTCCTTTATCCTTGTCGGATCCATCAGTCCGTTCGGTCTTAGCTGCATTCATATGGTTCAAGAAAGAATGAGCCTAACTAGCTCAGTAAGTACAAAAATTCTAGTAAAATAGAATGCTTGAAACATAGGAATCGTATATCTTCAATAACTGAATAATAGTTATGAAGTACTATCGATAACTCAAAATAGCACTTCTTTTCATTCAAAATGTTTTACAACAACAATATTCAGTAAAACATCAATTCCGGTTCAAGACCATGAGTATTTCATAAATACTTTGAAAAGGACGTCCCGACACTAAATTCGTAAGTCCGGCATAGCTTACGAGCACGTCTAGGTGATCAACCTATAGTACTCTATGTTGATCAACACTACATTCCTTAAACGTGTATACGTTTAAGTTTTGGCAACCTCATGTGCCTGTCGTTTGACGACAAAACAATTTAGCATACTCAGTCTACTTTAGAAACCACAACAATATTAGTTTGGTAAATCATTGTCAAAACTTGATAGATTAACATAGCATACGTCTAGCCGAAAGAATTGGCTTTGACTTCCTCAGACATTAACTCATGCAAAAAATACATGAATCACAGAAACTTGTCCAGATCAAACTGGAACAAGGGTTAGAGTACTTGCCTTTAGCGTCTGCTTACAGATATAACACGTGCACTTTAAGTCTTTAAGTCTCTACAGTAGATGATAACATCACATAGAACATTAGGTCATGAATGATCATACATGGTTTCTAAAGAATCTTACCCCTCTTCTCAATCTAATTACGTATTAGATTTATTATTATTGGTTCCTGCTTTCCGTTACGTTATCCCTTACGTTCATAAGTAACTGACTCTCTTTAACCCTAAGTGATCATACTTAAGGCTTAATTATGTCTTAACAATGTTTCATTAAGATTTTTATTTAATTTCTCATCAATTATTCTCCATGCTCAATATGTAAACCTTTTTCATTATCTAGGTCATGAGGCTGGCGCTGCGGCACCGGCTATTACTCTTGGTGCCACGCTACGGCGTCACCCATTATTGCCCAGAAATCGGACTCGGCGTTGCGGCGCGAGTCCCTTTGTTACTTATCGTGTTGCGGCGTGAGTTTGCAGGGGCTGAGGCTCACTTTGGCACTGCGGCACCGACTAATTGGCTTGGAGTTGCGCCGTGGCGCGGACTCTGAGCCACATAAATGTTTGACAGCTTTTTTAAATGATGAGATTTCCGGACTCGTAACTCATTCGTTATAAGTCCGAATTGGTTCGTTCAAGAGCCTACGGTTCACAAATTACATACTCTATGTGTTCATGCAAGAATTTTTATCTATTCGACTTTGTTTGCTAAAATTTCACCTATTAGTCCATTTTTAACGAAAACGATAAACGTTCGCGAACGTTCGACGCTCGTTTCTTCGTTCTAAGTCAGAATCCGGCCATTTTCGAGTCCGCAACTATATAATGCCAAATACAACTTGTCTCCATCGAAAACCAACGTTTTTGAGTTCAAAAACAAAGTACGCCTTCCATTCCGAGAATTTCACGAATTCAACGATTATCGTCCAATCGTGTGAATTCCGCCAAAACTTCATTACTAGTGATTTGTTCATCATTCCAAATACATTCATTTCATTATCTAGACAACTCAACTTATATGATACAACAACTTATATTACAATTAGTTTATGGCTTATTCTTCATAAGCTCATATCTTAAAAATTTCTTCACTACATGATTTTCATTTTATTATGACTTATTATTGGTTTAAGTTCTTTACTCAATGTTCTCACATCTTATCCAACATACTAATTCATATGACAATCATATGATAAGTTCATCATAAGTTAATAACTTAATTAGTTTCAAGTTACTTATTCACAACTTTATTCGGCTTACGTCCATTGCTTCATTAATTCTTACATGTTCTTAGCATACATGCTTATTACGTTACATTTCTCTTCTCACCCTAAAATGATTGGGATAGAAGAGACAAGATCAATTACCTTTGAAGACTTGTACTTCTCTTCTTTGAAAATCTAACAAAGGTTGTCTTGACTTATGAGTTGGCATATAAAGTGCTTATTCTCTCTAACACTTACGTTAATTTGTATTGAATGAAATTTGAACAATGAAAAATGTCTAGCAACTTCTTCTATTTATAGGAGAGCCAAGGTGAGGGAATCTTAGTCATTAATCACCCCACCTCCTCAACTAACCTCCTTACTATTCATCTACTTAACCACCAAGTAAACTTGCTAGCTACTCATATTTCTTGCTCAACACAACACTTGATCATCACATAAAGTTCTTGCCCACTACTACACCCATGGGTTTCCCCATGGATCCTATTCAACTAGTGGATCACCATATGTGCTTAGTTCTTAATCTACTCAACTTATCTTTTGGGCTTGCATTAATTTGTTTTAGGCTTCATAGCATTAACCACTTGGGCTTAATATAAATTCCAAATGGGCTTACATTGTAATACCCGAGATTTTTATAAATTAGAAATAAAAGTGTTTGAATATTTATTTTGAACACATATATATTTTGGTGTGTCATGAAAGGTGAAAACAAAAATTTAATTGAATCATGTTTGAAAGGATTAAGAAATTTATTGATAATGTTGATAAGCTTGGTTATGATTGATTAAGCTTAAGTGTTAAGCCTTTTGTGGTATAATTAATTTCTTAATGAGATTAATTGATGGATAACTTAATGAAGTGTTGGATCTAGGATAAATCCAAGCGCAACATTATTATTGTAACATACTTGCATAGTTGGGAGTTTAGCCCAAGAATTTGAATTGGTAGACTAATTTTTAACCTAATGTGTACAAGTGTTTGTACCTAGCCCAATTCAAATATTAATTTGGACAAACCCAATGTACATGGATTATATGAATACATATATAAGATAAGTATACTTATATATATAGGAATATATATATATAGGTATAGAGATGTATGTGTAATGGTAACAATAAGCTAACATATTGTAAAAATGATAAAATGAAAGTGCAACATATTGATGCTACCCCTCATGGCCAAAATTTGGCCCTAATAAGCTTAAGTGCTTATTTTTGTTGCACAAAAATGTTTACAAGTAATCCCATGTGAGCTCATGATGAAGAAGGACATAGTTGTGAAGTAGTTGGTAATTCCTTTTTACCTAATCACCTTTTACCAATGGTTAATACCTAGTTGGGTGTACAAATACAAGTATTATACCAAGTATTAATACATGTATTGTATACATAGACCTTGCCTATAAATATAACCCATCCTAGTTCATTGCTTCATTTACTTGAAATTTCACAAGTGTTAGTAGTATAGTAAGAGCTAGAGAGAAATTGAGGGAAGTAGAAGGATTCTAGAGGAACTCTTGCACTTTGGTGGTTCAAGAGGAGTTCAAGAAGGAGAAGCAAAGGTGGAGAACTACTTAAGGTTCCTAGCTAAGAGGAAGAAAGGCTTCAAGAAGTAAGTTCATAATCTAGCTTTATTTTTTTTTGTCAAGCTAAGATAGTATGTGAAGATATTAGTAAGAATGCATGCTTGATTGTGGGAAGTTTATGTGTTGTGTGATCATGATGGATATAAAAGTATAAGGATGAGTATTGGAAGGAGAATATGTGATTTATATGTCTTGGTATGCGATCTAAGTTAAAATGAATCATGTAAAAGCATGTGAGCATGAAACTTAGCTTAGTATGCTTGAAAGTTTGATAATTGTGATTAAAATATGTAAGAGATATGTGTAATTCTAAAATGATATATTAAGCATATATGAAATACGATCATAACCCAAGTTGAATCATCGGATTCGGGCATAAAATGAACTCGTAGCAAAATAACTAGTAAGACAAGCTAATATGAGAACCTTTGCTTGGAAAGGTAAATAATTTGATTAAATAAATATTTTGGAAAATTTTTCAAGATATCAAATATTGAAGATATATAAGTTTATGAGATAATGGAAGTGGTTTGAACTCATTTGGATACGAAATGAGCAAGTTATGAAAGATTGAATCAAAAATGGTCCAAACTCAAAATGTTGAAAAAATTGGATTTTGGCTTCTGCAGGGGAGCGCCTAGGCGCTCAACCCATGCTTATTTCAAGCGCCTAGGCGTTAGGCCATTTTCAGTGTTGAGTCAGTCCGGTTCAGGTCGGGTCAAACGGGTCAAGACTTGTTTTTTTTGATAAAATAAAATAAAATAGGATTAATAACAAGATAAAATATAATAATAATACTAAGTAAAGTATGAATACTCTATTTATCTAATGAGACATAGATAAATAAAATAAAGTGAACAATTGATTAAACAAATAAAATTATAGAAGGTTATTTTATTTGTAGTAAATAAAGTATTGATTGAAGTTGTTTTTAAAGTCTTCGGGTTCGGACGTGACGAGATGTCTTCGGGTTCGAAGATGATGTCTTCGACTTCAGAAGATGTCTTCGGGTTCGAACGTGGCGGGATGTCTTCGGATTTGGAAACAACATCGTGACTTTGGAAAAGGCTGGATTAATTGATAAATATTATCAATTTGATATATGTTACCCACGCATGAACTAAACTGAATTTCTAAGTACAGAGTTATACTAGCTACGTCCGAATAAACCTAATATATGTAAGCATGCTTTGAAAAAATTATTTAGAATTGTTATGTGATTTAATAAATACTATGGTTAATCTTTGATGCAATAAATTTTCTTAACTTGTGAAATAGAAATGTTATGAGTAAACAATAACATTTAGTGAAAGTAAATAAAGAAGACCAAACTTAATTTAAAAGTTCCTTGACACGTATGTGTGAATGACGTAATCTAGAATGTGTAACTCAAGTAATGTTTCATGTATACAAACATGAAATGAGTATATGAGACTTAAATTTGTTAAAATGTTTTTAAGGTTTTTAAAAGTAAGAACAATGTGAATTATACATCTATGAGTTCTAAGGTGTATGGATACATATATGTGTGATAATTGCATGTTGAGATTTATGTCAAGATGTGTGACTAATGAGTACCTATACATACATAAATAGGATAATATAGTTCGTTGAGGTGATTTTACGCTATAAGTGGTAATCAATGCTTAAGGCAAGTATTCGAACCCTACTCTTATTGTGGAAGTATCTTTGTATTCTTTATTCGACGAATACCGTAAACTTATTTCTTTGAATACAAGTTATATTACTTTCTCATTCAAATGAGTTAATATGCTTAAACCCTTGTGAGAACTATTATTCATGATGAACTTAGTATTGATCTTGAATATTGTTAAAGAGTCGATGCCATTTGATTCAGCTAAACTATATGCATGTTTATAAAACTGTCTAAATCACTTGATTGGTGCGAAAATCTTAAAAACTGAGTTGAACAACCCTTATGGTAAGGGGAAGGTATGTTGTTGGAAACCCTGACACATGAGTATATTATTATTGTGGTGTTATGCATAACTTAAAGTATTGTAGACTAATCATCTATAGTACTTGATTCTCTTGGGTTATCAGTTTAATATTGGTAATTCTAGTAGATGTTCAATAGTCCTTAATGACTGCTCAGTATAAATTGTGATCCAGACGGATACCTTGACATCCTTTAAATTCATATATATCGATTGATTATATTGAATTATTGATCTTATTCCAAGGATTGTTGATATTCATTATTTATGATATTATTCTGACACTCTGAACTATCTTAGAGATGATACTTCGATATTTCACACTCGTGTTATAAAACTATTACCCTTGTTGTTATTACTTGCTGGGCAATTTGTGCTCATTCTTGCTTATTTAAAACCTTTCAGTTAAGGCGGAACATGGAGGTGTATCTGGAAAAGACAAGGGCAAGGGCAAGGGCAAGGCTACCGACTAGTTTGTCCCTTTATGTTTAAATTATTTATGTTGTATGAAGACTATTTGCAGACTATGTTTAAACTTAAGTAGAGTTATGTAATAAGTCTCTATTCGATATTATTATGTAATCTATTAAGTACTGTAGGTTGAGAGACTTGGGGGAATAATTATAATAAATAGTTGTATATTATTCTAAATTAGATCTTTCGTTGTGAATGTGTGTTTTTAGTTATTATGGTAATACTTTGAGAACGTGATGAACCGAATTCGGGTGACCAAGTGGAGGTCAGAATTTGGGGGCGTCACAGGTTGGTATCAAAGCTATAGTTATAAACCTTAGGAACAAGAATCCTTAGACTATAACTTAAGAAAACTTAGAAGTACGAAAGGGGATACAACTCATGTAGAGTTTTCCCTGAGAGACTTAGTGTGTTATGAGATGTAACTTCATTCTATGCAATGAACTTATGTTTATTTAACACTCTGATGGAGTTGTTGTTTGTCTTGTCTTATGTTGGTGATTGTAGGATGACTGGCATGGGAGGACCTAGCCGAGTAATAGAGGAGGAGCTGCGTGATATCCATATAGTCTATGAGGCACCCTTGATAGCGGAGCCTATATCGATAGTTGCCCCTATTTATGACGATGATGAGGAGGAGGAGATGGTGCCTCTACTTGAGGAATCTGATCCAGGGAGGAGCCTATGGAGGAGGAACCCGTGGAAGAGGAACCCGAGCCCATGGAGGACTCCGACGGGACTACCTTTGAGGATCGGATGCTAGGAGAGTATGAGGAGAACAGATTTTGGAGTTAGGGAGTAGAGTCGAAGAGCTAGAGATTGAGACTCTTGAGAGGCAGCTAGTAATGCAGGAGATGGAAGTAGAAATTGATCACCATAAGGAGGCAGGGATCCAGATGGGTGCCTTGTTTCACCGATCGGTGGCAAGGAATGTCGAGTTGGCAGGGAAATTAGAAGAATTGGAACAGAGGGTGTTGAGTGAGAAGGCGGATAAGGAGGCTCTCTGAACTCAGTTAGAGATGGAAGTGATGGATAGGATATACTTCGAAGAGAAGTGGGAGGATTCTAATGACAGAGAAGATGATCTTGAAGATGAGGTGCGATGCAAGAGGAGGAAGATGAACAAGATGGGCTATGCTCTACGCACGGCCATGGAGAGATTGATCGATGGGGTAAATCACTACCCCGCTGAGCAAGGATAGACTCGGCATACCATAAGTCAGGATATGGTGGCACACATCACACTGAAGGAGTATGAAAGCGTCATGGAGCGTGGAATGTTAGATTGAGTCTAGAGGGAAAAGTTCAGTACTGTAGTATTCTTAATTATGTGTTGTTAAAATATTGTTGAAATTTCAGTCTTTTTCTGTAAGATGTGAGATAGTGGTAAACCCCGAACTTTTGAAAAATATTAGAGGGGTAGTAAGCTAGTGTTGTCCTCGTCTTTTGTGATATTTGGGGATATGTGCTTTCATTTATAGTAGTATGCTAGAAAAGAACATGTATTATAACCATTTGGCATATAAATATAAATGATCTTATTGCAGAAACGTGTTACAAACTTTTAGTTCTATTCAATTGAGAAATGTCTGAATATGATAGTTAGATAATAAGATGAAATTTTGTGATGAAAAAATGCCACCCAGACGTAGAATACCTGTTCCAGAAGAGTCAGTTAACGATGAGAGAGGTCCAGTAGATCCGATATAGCGACTGATAGATTTATTGGGAGAAGCTTTGAGGGGAAGAAATGAACTTGTACCTGTTGGGTTTGTAATATTCATGAACGCAATCAAATTGCATAAAAAGTGCGGAAACGTGTAAAATCAGAGTTTTAAAAATTTTACAAACCATATACCCGGATCACCCTTTATGCACAATTATTAATTAAACGAAAAGATATGAAGAACAAACATACCCTTGAAGATCCGAGCTTCCTCAGGTACGAGTTCACCTCCAATCCTTTTCGCGTTCAACTTGAATCCACCGGGTTTGGTTCCTTCCTTTGATCAACGTTAGCCACCCAAGTGTATGGCCTCTAGAGGTGATCCACCAAGGAATAATAAGAATTCAAGAAGAAAGGGTATTGGCTCAACCCTAGTTTTATATCTCTATAGAAAGGGCGTACTCTCCAACAAATTGGAATTATGTCGTATGTTGTAAAAGTCAACCACACCCCACCCATAATAAGACTCCTCTTATTTATAGATGTGGGCAACCCACCTTAACAATTAAGGAATTGGGATTAATTTAATTAATTAAATTCTTTTAATTAATTAAGCTCCCTAATCTTATTAGGGATAATTAATTAAACTCTTTTAATTAATTTTTCCTCCTAATCCTATTAGGAATAAATGAGAATACTTATATTAAATTAATTCCTAAACTCTTTTAGAAATTAAAATAATAATAATTGTAATAATATTAATAAGACTCCTCTTATTAATTTATATTTAATATTTCTAAAATATTAAATAATATATATCAAGCTATTTAATTTATTCTATCACCATAGATTAAATTAAATATACTTAACTATATTATTACGATTATGCCATTAACTTCTTAAATAATTATTCTTCCTTTTATGGTGTGACCCTTTAGGTTCTCCATATTAAACCTATTGTGAATAAATCAATTAGAATAATTCTAATCTTATTTAAATAAATAAATTAAATAATTAATTTATTTAAATAAATAATATTTATTCTACAATAGGGATAAGCCTCTCTAGCGATCAACGACTTTCCGGATAATATAGATTTCAACATTAATCATAAAAGAACATTTGAGTAAATAGTTCTTAGACAATTCAATCCTTCCACCATACAATGTCCCAATTAAATATAAGACATGGAATTTACGTCAAGTCTTATTTTATTTAATTATATGTATTTCGATCCTTAAATGCACAACTCCAAATAATGCAAATTAGAAACTCCTTTCTAATTTCATTCTGCCTTGGCCCAGGACTACTGGGTTGTCATTTATCGAATCACATAGGACATTTCTCTTCTTTTATTAGAAGTGGTAGATTCTTTATTGATCATACATTATCTCTATGTACAACTTATTATACCCAAGCATATCCTTTGATATACCCTAAGGGTCTTAAGGAATAAGTCAAAGTATAACTCATCATACACAAGATACTATGATGATCTCAAGTCCAAGGATCACTTGTACTACTATCACTACTCTGAAATTCCTATTGACAAGCAAGTAAAACTCCATTAGGTATTCCTTAGCGAGCCACGTTCAGTGAACTTATTCTCTAATAAGCACCTACATACTTGCTTTAGTGTCTCCACACAAATGATCATGAGATCAATCATCCTCATCCAATGAGCAAGCAACGTATGTACCAATCTATCCGGATTCACTAATCCCCAATTTAGTAATCCAATGATTGGGAACTATTTTAGTTTTAAGCTTTCAAAGAATTTAGATCTCATTAGAATGATCATCATCATTATTCTAAAAGCATTGCTTAAAACTATGGGTTTATCACATATTATAAAACAGCATCATGTAGATAATTAAAAGCCTTTAATAAATTAATATTTTTTATTAATAAATGAATAAGATTGTTTACAAAGTATATGCTTTATCATCAAACATGATTGGCTTGTGTGCATACTACTTTCAATCTCCCACTTCCACTAAAGCCAATCGTCATGGTATCTCATACTCTTCTTCTCTAAGTGACGATTATCCTGCTGTTGGATAAGCCTTAGTTAATGGATATGTAATGTTGTTCATGAGAGTCCACTATCTCTATAGTGATTTCCCATCTTTCAATGATTCTAATAATCAAATGAAAGTGCCACAACACATGTTTAGATCCAAGATGAGACTTAGGAACTATTCCTAGTTACAGAATGAACTTTTAATCCAAACAATCAACTTGCGACTTCATTTATAGCTATATACTTTGTCTTTATCACTAAACCAAAGAACTCTTTCAACTTGGAACCTTTCCAATTCAACGCACTTAATTCAACATAACGCTTTACCTTAAAGTGGATTTTACATCATCTTGGTGCATCTTCAAAAACTTGAGTCTGCTAAGCCCTCTAGTTTTAATTTAGACCCACCATGAATATGATCACATCCTTAGTGTCGGTTAAGCACTTTAAGATGTTTTTCACTGACTCATAGTGAACTTCTCAAGGATATGACTAATCAACATCAGGTCTTGTACATTTCATTGCATTCATGATTGTCACTCATGCGACCTCTCTTTTCAGGAGTCTGTGGGGACTATTAAGAGAGATACACTCCATAGCTCATCGACATGAGACATCTCTTGGAGTTTGCCATGCTAAACGACTTTAGCATCAAATGAATATACGTTCCTTAGGTTAAGTCGAGCATCCTGTTGTATCTATCTATATAGATTTTATCCCCAATTAAGATACTCTTCCAAATCATTCATAGAGGAATGTTTAGACAACTTTATCTTTACTGATTGTAGCATTGGTATGTTATCCCTCATCCGTAGTATATCAACATATAATACTAGAAATTTCACAACGCTCCCACTGACCCTTTTGTACACACTAGAAGTCTTACCTCATCGAATGTAACTCTGGATCATCATCTTCTATGATGTGTACCTCATCATCATCATCTATAATGAATCCATACCTCCCAGGTGTCTTCGGTACTATTCCAGATTTACGATTCAGTTGTGGTATAATAGGTTTATCTACAGGTTCCTCTTATTTGACTTATAGTATTTTGTGGTTCTTGAACTCTTCAAGATCTATTATCCTCCCATTAGCCCCTTTTAATGATAAACACCTTTATCTTAGAAGGCAACGTGTTTCGCAATAAACACCTTTTGCTATGTAGGATTATAAAACATATGCCCTAAACTTACTTTAGGATGTCCCACAAATCTATACATGTCAAATTTTGTCCCAAGCTTATCCTTTTGAAACCTTTTCACATAAGTTGGACAACCCTTTATCTTAACATACTTAAGATTAGGAATCCTCCCCGTCCATAACTTTTATGGAGTCTTGGGGCCGGATTTTGAGGTTACCTTTTCCGTAGATATACAACCATTTCTAGGACATGACCCTAGAAGAATACTGGAATGTCGGTAAAATCATTTTGGACCGCATCATGTCCAACAAGGTACGATTTTTCATTTAGATACATCAATCAATTATTGCGTATCAGGATGTGTCCATTATGAGAAAACCATTTGAGATGATCTAGAAACTTATTGCACAAGTATTTATTCCTTGATTTAATCAAAGAATCTTAATACTTTACCAATTTGTTTCACTTCTGAATTCTTTGAACCTTTCAAATAATTCACACTTGTATTTCAACAAATACATATATTCAACTCTTTGAATGATCATCTCCTTTTCTTATACTAATTTGTTCAATATGCAAAATTATTTTCATGTAAGTCAAGTATACAAAATTTATTAAGTAATATTCCAGCCTCTATACAAAACATTATTATTATAAATAGAACAACAATTGTTCTTAATTATAATACCAAAGATTTCATTGTCCAACAATAAAATGGAAATAATATTTTTAACAAGAACTGGAATACAATAACAACTTATTGACTTAATAGATTTACCCGTAGGCATTGCTAAACTATAAGTTTCTATGGCTAATATGGCAACCTTTGTTACATTTCCACTTGCATAGATTACTTATCTTTGTTTAGCTTTCTACTTCTGCTTGGTCCTTCATAAATCTATATTTATGATAACCAAAGTCGGTATCCAATACCCAAGTAGAACCTTGACTTAAAGAAAATTTATTTCAATCATGAACAAAAAGCGTATTATGTACCTAAACTTCACTAAGCTTCTTTGGTTAGCCTCTGCAAGATGCTTCTCGCAGCTTTCTTTCCAAAGTCCGGCTTATTGCAAAGGAAGCAAACTCCTTTGCTATCCGTGTCGCTTTTGTTCTTATTATCCTTTGTTTTTGCCTTTTCATTTACCTTCTTTGAATCATTCTTCTTTTGAGAAGATCCTTTGGCCCCTACCAAGAAGACTTGATCTTTCTTGGTTGGAAAGTGACTCTCAACATTTTTCAATATGTTAAAGCAAATCAACAGAGGTCGATATCTAGCTTGTTCATATGAAAATTCACAACAATTGTGAAAGGAGTCCGGAGTGAGTGCAAGATCAAATCTTGGCTCAACTCTCCATCCATGACAAAACTAGTTGTCCTAATTGATCAATCAAATTGATTATGTTAAGAACTTTTTGTCTGTACTATAGTGCCATTGGCCATTCTAGATCGGAAGAGCTCCTTAGATATCTGATATCTATCAGTCCTACTTTCCTCACCATCAACTACTTGATGTGCGGAATATAGTAGGAGCATCCATAGTTTCATCTTGTGTGAAGCTCGTTACTCATGGATGCGAGCATGATGCATTGAGCCAACTGTGCATCATCTTACCACTTTCTAAAAGTAGCAACATCTTCCTCAGAGGCATTGTTTGCAACTATTACAGGGATAGGCATATTAAGGACATAAGATAACTTTTTCAGCCATGAGAACTATTCTCAAATTCCTTAACCAATTCGTTTAATTCGGTCTGATTAATTTAACATCTAATATGCTTCGATGATAGTAATTTTAGACATTGTAAAATTACAGAAATGAATTTGTAATTAACAACATTTTAACATACATTCTTTTATTAATTACCAAAATAAATTAGGTCTTGTTTTAAATTGGCATCTCCCACTATTTTCTTCAAACTATATTACCCTCACTTATATATTTCGGCAAAATCTAATTAAAGATTTGCTAGTGAGAATAAGGATCCCATTTCAAATGTATATAGCCTTATGGTGACACAACAAACTATATATAAATAAATAGGTAGACAACTTTTGTCAATTACATCAACTATGTAACTCCTTGTATTTTGCCTCTTAGATTATTTTGATCAAGTGGTGGCACATCCGAATCAAAATTATCCAAGTTAAGTGTAACAACCCCAAAATAGGTCCATTCCATCCAACCTATTCTGAGTCGTTAAATACATGGTACAGAAATAACTACAACTTTATTACAACAATTGTCGTGCAAAATACAACAACACATATGCTGTGAGTTTGGATACCAATATATACCAAATGTAACTCTGGACACCAACTTGGATAACACGTCACCATGACACCTTACATAAAGGTACAGTCAAAACTGTTTTAGAAATTAGAAACTTTGGGAAGTGCTCAAGGAAACCTTCGTACATGGGAGGCCATGCTTTTAGGTTATGGTAGATATCATATGGCCACAGAATTATCCTTGGTTAACCCAATAAACCCCAAAGAAAAACGAGAAGATTACTATCATATTCTTCCCAATGGTGAGTCTTCTCTTGACATATCATTATCTCCACTGTCTCTAATTGGGTATTATACTCCAAACAAACACCAAGATTATATAGGTAGTGCTTGTAAATATACTCAAAGAAGTGGATGAGCACAACCATGTCTTATGATAACACGAGGTTGTATGTCATTTAGACATCTTGTATGATAGTGACAAAACACCATTCCAAGTTAAATTCACCTCACCCTCAACATCTATAGACCACCACTCTATTCCTCGCTATCCCCCGCTCGACCCAAATACACTTTTATTACACCTAAAGGAATTGTGAAACAAAAGGGTGAGCACAACTAGCTCAAGAAAGAATATTATGACTAAAGATAAATAAATTATCAATAGTCTTCATCGATGAATAAATCGAGATTTAGAACATATGGTAGATGATAAAACTTTTCAACCATAGTCATGCAAATGAATGAGCAATCCATTAGAAGAGTCAAATAGACTATAAAGTCTATTGTCTTCTCCATGTTAAAAATCCACCAACAATGTTTTATCCTCAGAACATCAATCAACAATTCCTCGCCCACAATCACGTGTATAACTCATAATCGTAATTGTAGTTTTAAATTCCTTTCCTCATCCAAGACAAAGATAATTTTCATCACTTGTCTTTACGAAACATCAAAGATCATGGTTATACCAAATCACAGCCTGCTCATAATCATACTAATAAATTCATCTTTGCACCACGGGCCAAAGATATTCATCAACAGCTCATCTTTACACTACAAAGCAAAGATATTCAACAACGGTCATCTTTGCATTACAAGCCAAAGATATTCATCAATAATTCATCTTTGCACTACAAAGCAAAGATATTCAACAACAGTCATCTTTGCATTACGAGCAAAAAGATATTCATCAATAATTCATCTTTTGCACTACAAAAGCTAAGATATTCATCAACAAGTCATCTTTGCACTTTACGAGCAAAAAGATATTCATCAATAATTCATCTTTGCACTCATCTGGCAAAGATATTCATCATTGGTCATGTTCATTTAAACACACTGCTCATCTTTGCACTACTGAGCCAAAGATATTCTTCGAAAATCATTCATCTTTGCATTGGTTTTATCCACGTCCAAAATACCTCAAAAATAATCATAGTGGTGTAAAATTCAAGAATGATCAAAACATGGATACAATCAAAGCTAGTATCCGAATAGATATTTTAGACGAAAAGAAAATTTTTATTTTTCTGAATAGTGCCGTATTCGTGAATAGTGCCAGATATCGTGAATAGTGGCCGATATCGTGAATAAGTAACTCAACACCAAAAGATAGAAATTCCACAAAAACATTTTCACGCTTCATGAATAGTACTCGTGAATAGTAACTCGTGAATAGTAACTCATGAATAGTAACTCCTAAATAGTAACTCATGAATAGTAACCCCGACATGAAAAAGTTCCAAATTTGATAAAAACTTCAGATCAACATTTCAGCATAATGATATTGAAGAAATAATATCATTACAAAAAAAAATAATATCTCTTACTATCCCATACCTCAAAAAGCAAAGACTTCTCGACGGGATATCGATATGACGTCAAGGAAACTTGCAGCGATGAATATCAACTCACCAAGTATCTAAATACTCACAAATTACACTCAATAATCTAGAGAGAAAAAGAGAAAACTTTGTTTACGGTGTGATTTTCAATTCTAACTTAGCCCTCTATTTATAGGAAAATGTTAAGACGCCAAGGCATTTAACTTCAAGCAACTTTGATGGCTTTACTCGCTACTATTCCCACCCACCACATTTGAAATAAAATTCAGCACATTTCTTCACCAACCACAAGTGGGGCCCACTCAATTCTAGAATTTTCCACCAAAATCAATTATAAACCTAATTTCCTAATCATTCACCTCTTAAAATTCATAACAAATCATTCGTTCATTTTAACGGTTCAAAATTTGTGGACATATACTCAACTTATGTATGTATAACATATCCAAAAAATTACAACGATCCAACGGTCGGATCAAAATTTATAACTCAAGCAATATAGTCAAGAACACCGATTTTTCGGACTATTAGTCCTTCTACCAGATTTCATTCAAAATTTCACCACGAAATATCTACAAAGAATTTTTGGGTGATTCAAATTTCTACAGCTTAGCTTACTTCTAGGGCTTTCTTTTGATATATGGCTCATCTCTTAACTCATTATACACAAAGAGTTATGGATTTTACAAAATCAAGTAATAAACTAATTTTACGAAAATCCCATATTTTGTTCTCCATTTCGACAATAATTGATAAAACACCTCATCATTAATTCCTTCACTTATAACCACATAAATAAATCCATCATTTATATCCACATCAAATAAATATTTTCTTATCATATGAATCAATAATTAATTATTCACAAATAATATTACAGAATCACATTTATGACAACCAGGCCGTTCCCAAGAAAGAGGGGCTTTCCGATAAGGATTTCTCCTTACTGGCGCGCAATTAGGTGACCAAACCTCTCCTTGATAGAACTTTCTAGACATTGCCAATAATGCTATCTAATAATATTATTCAAATAATATGAATTATTGATCCGATAATGGAGATAATGTGCAAGTGACAATTATTGAACAACAATAATATAAAATATCAACGCAAAGAATTATTGAATCAATAAAATAAAATATTGAATAAGAATTCACCGTGAAAATTATTGAGTAGTGCCTTCTTACGTAAGGATCAATAATTCAACAATATTGTGCAATCTGAAGTGTATTACTCGTACAACCACGCCAGACATTCAGTATTTTAACCACCAAGGGTATTCCAACAATCTTAATTTGGAATAACTACGCCAAGTTATTTTTAACCAACTTATATTTGTCGTTTTCTTCATCCAATCGCTTTCATATGGGGCCTACACATATTTCATGCTACCGTCGTCATTTAATATTCCCTACGTAAAGAATATTCCACGACCAAACGAATATTCCCAACAATAATGAATACTTTATACCCCTTGCTTATTTTGAAAAAAAAAATTTCATATATCACCCTTAACTTTAACTTTTATCAATTTAACCAATTACCGAATAGAAAAATTGAATACTTTTATTTCATAAAATTCGGGTCTTACAATCTCCCTCCTTATGAAATTTCGTCCCTAAATTTACGTGCACTGGTTTTCAAAGAGTTGAGAATACCTTGTTTTCATTTCGATTCTATCTCCCCGTCATCATGATTTCTCCATTGCTCATCTCCACGTATTTCGATATCATTCTAGAATACAGCTTCAAAACAAAGGTTAATTGAGCAAATTAACATATCACATAATATCTCGATATTATGACTGACCAACAAATAAGCTTAGGTAGGACACACTAGCGAAGGATTTACTCATCTCTCCCCTCCTAGTTCTATTCCCCGATCTCCGCCAGAGATCATATCCCTAAGCTCTGATACCAAATGTAACAACCCCAAAATAGGTCCATTCCATCCAACCTATTCTGAGTCGTTAAATACATGGTACAGAAATAACTACAACTTTATTACAACAATTGTCGTGCAAAATACAACAACACATATGCTGTGAGTTTGGATACCAATATATACCAAATGTAACTCTGGACACCAACTTGGATAACACGTCACCATGACACCTTACATAAAGGTACAGTCAAAAACTGTTTTAGAAATTAGAAACTTTGGGAAGTGCTCAAGGAAACCTTCGTACATGGGAGGCCATGCTTTTAGGTTATGGTAGATATCATATGGCCACAGAATTATCCTTGGTTAACCCAATAAACCCCAAAGAAAAACGAGAAGATTACTATCATATTCTTCCCAATGGTGAGTCTTCTCTTGACATATCATTATCTCCACTGTCTCTAATTGGGTATTATACTCCAAACAAACACCAAGATTATATAGGTAGTGCTTGTAAATATACTCAGCAAGTGGATGAGCACAACCATGTCTTATGATAACACGAGGTTGTATGTCATTAGACATCTTGTATGATAGTGACAAAACACCATTCCAAGTTAAATTCACCTCACCCTCAACATCTATAGACCACCACTCTATTCCTCGCTATCCCCGCCGACCCAAATGCACACTTTTTATTACACGAAAGGAATTGTGAAACAAAAGGGTGAGCACAACTAGCTCAAGAAAGAATATTATGACTAAAGATAAATAAATTATCAATAGTCTTCATCAAGAATAAATCGTAGATTTAGAACATATGGTAGATGATAAAACTTTTCAACCATAGTTGCAAATGGAATGAGCAATCCATTAGAAGAGTCAAATAGACTATAAAGTCTATTGTCTTCTCATGTTAAAATCCACCAACAATGTTTTATCCTCGTAACATCAATCAACAATTCCTCGCCCACAATCACGTGTATAACTCATAATCGTAATTGTAGTTTTAAATTCCTTTCCTCATCCAAGACAAAGATAATTTTCATCACTTGTCTTTACCAAAACATCAAAGATCATGGTTATACCAAATCACGCTTCTCGCTCATAATCATACTAATAAATTCATCTTTGCACACGGGCCAAAGATATTCATCAACAGCTCATCTTTACACTACAAAGCAAAGATATTCAACAACGGGTCATCTTTGCATTACAAGCCAAAGATATTCATCAATAATTCATCTTTGCACTACAAGCAAAGATATTCAACAACAGTCATCTTTGCATTACGAGCAAAAGATATTCATCAATAATTCATCTTTGCACTACAAAGCCAAGATATTCATCAACAAGTCATCTTTGCACTACTGAGCAAAAGATATTCATCAATAATTCATCTTTGCACCATCAAGCAAAGATATTCATCACTTAGGTCATGTTCATTTAAACACTGCTCATCTTTTGCACTCTGAACCAAAGATATTCTTCTTCGAAATCATTCATCTTTGCATTGGTTTTATCCACGTCCAAAAATACCTCAAAAATAATCATAGTGGTGTAAAATTCAAGAATGATCAAAACATGGATACAATCAAAGCTAGTATCCGAATAGATATTTTAGATTTAAAAGAAAAATTTTTATTTTTTCTATGAATAGTCTTGAAGATTCGTGAATAGTGTCAGATATCGTGAATAGTCTTAGATAATCGTGAATAAGAACTCAAACACCAAAAGATAGAAATTCCACAAAAACATTTTCACGCTTCATGAATAGTACTGAATAGTAACTCGTGAATAGTAACTCGTGAATAGTAACTCATGAATAGTAACTCATGAATAGTAACCCCATATGAAAAAAGTTCCAAATTTGATAAAAACTTCAGATCAACATTTCAAAGATAATGATATTGAAGAAATAATATCATTACAAAAAAAAATAATATCTCTTACTATCCTTACCTCAAAAGAGCAAAGACTTCCGGCGGGATATCTGGATATGACATCAAGGAAACTTGCACTCGATGAATATCAACTCACCAAGTATCTAAATACTCACAAATTACACTCAATAATCTAGAGAGAGAAAGAGAAAACTTTGTTTCGTGTGATTTTCAATTCTAACTTAGCCTCTATTTATAGGAAAATGTTAGCGCCAAGGCACTTAACTCCAAACTTTGATGGCTTTACTCCGCTACTATTCCCACCCACCACATTTGAAATAAAATTCAGCACATTTCTTCACCAACCACAAGTGGGGCCCACTCAATTCTAGAATTTTCCACCAAAATCAATTATAAACCTAATTTCCGAATCACCACCTCTTAAAATTCATAACAAATCATTCGTTCATTTTTAACGGTTCAAAATTTGTGGACATATACTCAACTTATGTATGTATAACATATCCAAAAATTACAACGATCCAACGGTCGGATCAAAATTTATAACTCAAGCAATATAGCTCAAGAACACCGATTTTTCGGACTATTAGTCCTTCTGACCGCTTTCATTCAAAATTTCACCACGAAATATCTACAAAGAATTTTTGGGTGATTCAAATTTCTACAGTTAGCTTACTTCTAGGGCTTTCTTTTGATATATGGCTCATCTCTTAACTCATTATACACAAAGAGTTATGGATTTTACAAAATCAAGTAATAAACTAATTTTTCTGAAAATCCCTTATTTTGTTCTCCATTTCGACAAATACTGATAAAACACCCTCATCATTAATTCCTTCACTTATAACCACATAAATAAATCCATCATTTATATCCACATCAAATAAATATTTTCTTATCATATGAATCAATAATTAATTATTCACAAATAATATTACGGAGAATCACATTTATGACAACCAAAAGCTTCCTAAGAAAGAGGGGCTTTCCGATAAGGATTTCTCCTTCTCGGCGCTAAATTAGGTGACCAAACCTCTCCTCGACGTAACTTTCTAGACATTGCCAATAATGCTATCTAATAATATTATTCAAATAATATGAATTATTGATCCGATAATGGAGATAATGTGCGGTGACAATTATTGAACAACAATAATATAAAATATCAACGCAACAATTATCAAATCAATAAAATAAAATATTGAATAAGAATTCATCGTGAAAATTATTGAGTAGTGCCTTCTTACGTAAGGATCAATAATTCAACAATATTGTGCAATACTGTGTGCAGCATCGTGCAACCAATGACATTCATCGTTTTTTAACCACCGGGTATTCCAACAAATCTTAATTCTTGAGAATAACTACGCCGCTATTTTTAACCAACTTATATTTGTCGTTTTCTTCATCCAATCGCTTTTCCACATGGGGCCTACACATGGTCGCTACCGTCGCATTTAATATTCTAAACGTAAAGAATATTCCACGACCAAACGAATATTCCCGACAATAATGAATACTTTATACCCCTCTTGCTTATTTTGAAAAAAAATTTCATATATCACCCTTAACTTTAACTTTTATCAATTTAACCAATTCTTGAATAGAAAAATTGAATACTTTTATTTCATAAAATTCGGTCTTACAATCTCCCCTCCTTATGAAATTTCGTCCCCGAAATTTACGTACCTGGTATTTCAAAGAGTTGAGAATACCTTGTTTTCATTTCGATTCTATCTCCCCTGTCATCATGATTTCTCCATTGCTCATCTTCCGTATTTCCAGATATCATTCTAGAATACAGCTTTCAAAAAAAAGGTTAATTGAGCAAATTAACATATCACATAATATCTCGATATTATGGTGACCACCAACAAATAAGCTTAGGTAGGACACACTAGCGAAGGATTTACTCATCTCTCCCCTCCTAGTTCTATTCCCGATCTCCGCCAGAGATCATATCCCTAAGCTCTGATACCAAATGTAACAACCCCAAAATAGGTCCATTCCATCCAACCTATTCTGAGTCGTTAAATACATGGTACAGAAATAACTACAACTTTATTACAACAATTGTCGTGCAAAATACAACAACACATATCTTTGTGAGTTTGGATACCAATATATACCAAATGTAACTCGACACCAACTTGGATAACACGTCACCATGACACCTTACATAAAGGTACAAATAAAACCTGCTTTAGAAATTAGAAACTTTGGGAAGTGCTCAAGGAAACCTTCGTACATGGGAGGCCATGCTTTTAGGTTATGGTAGATATCATATGGCCACAGTAATTATCCTTGTTAACCCAATAAACCCCAAAAAAAAAGCGAGAAGATTACTATCATATTCTTCCCAATGGTGAGTCTTCTCTTGACATATCATTATCTCCACTTGTCTCTAATTGGGTATTATACTCCAAACAAACACCAAGATTATATAGGTAGTGCTTGTAAATATACTCAAAGAAGTGGATGAGCACAACCATGTCTTATGATAACACGAGGTTTGTATGTCATTAGACATCTTGTATGATAGTGACAAAACACCATTCCAAGTTAAATTCACCTCACCCTCAACATCTATAGACCACCACTCTATTCCCCTCGTTATCCCCGCTCAACCCAAATACACTTTTATTACACCGAAAGGAATTGTGAAACAAAAGGGTGAGCACAACTAGCTTCAAGAAGAATATTATGACTAAAGATAAATAAATTATCAATAGTCTTCATCAAGAATAAATCGAGATTTAGAACATATAGTAGATGATAAAACTTTTCAACCATAGTTGCAATGAATGAGCAATCCATTAGAAGAGTCAAATAGACTATAAAGTCTATTGTCTTCTCCATGTTAAAAATCCACCAACAATGTTTTATCCTCAGAACATCAATCAACAATTCCTCGCCCACAATCACGTGTATAACTCATAATCGTAATTGTAGTTTTAAATTCCTTTCCTCATCCAAGACAAAGATAATTTTCATCACTTGTCTTTACCGAAACATCAAAGATCATGGTTATACCAAATCACGCCTCGCTCATAATCATACTAATAAATTCATCTTTTGCACCACGGGCCAAAGATATTCATCAACAGCTCATCTTTACACTACAAAGCTAAAGATATTCAACAACGGGTCATCTTTGCATTACAAGCCAAAGATATTCATCAATAATTCATCTTTGCACTACAAAGCTAAAGATATTCAACAACAAAGTCATCTTTGCATTACGAGCAAAAGATATTCATCAATAATTCATCTTTGCACTACTGTGCTAAGATATTCATCAACAAGTCATCTTTGCACTACTGAGCAAAAGATATTCATCAATAATTCATCTTTGCACTCATCGCTAAAGATATTCATCACTTAATTCATGTTCATTTAAACACCGCTCATCTTTTTTCTGTGCCAAAGATATTCTTCGAAATCATTCATCTTTGCATTGGTTTTATCCACGTCCAAAAATACCTCAAAAATAATCATAGTGGTGTAAAATTCAAGAATGATCAAAACATGGATACAATCAAAGCTAGTATCCGAATAGATATTTTAGATTAAAAAGAAAAATTTTTTTTTTCTGAATAGTGCCGTATTCGTGAATAGTGCAGATATCGTGAATAGTCCGATATCGTGAATAGTAACTCAACACCAAAAGATAGAAATTCCACAAAAAAACATTTTCACGCTTAATGAATAGTACTGTGAATAAGAACTCGTGAATAAGAACTCATGAATAGTAACTCCTAAATAGTAACTCATGAATAGTAACCCCGACATGAAAAAGTTCCAAATTTGATAAAAACTTCAGATCAACATTTCAGCATAATGATATTGAAGAAATAATATCATTACAAAAAAAAATAATATCTCTTACTATCCCTTACCTCAAAAGAAAGCAAAGACTTCGATGTGATATATGGATATGACAACAAGGAAACTTGCAGACCGATGAATATCAACTCACCAAGTATCTAAATACTCACAAATTACACTCAATAATCTAGAGAGAAAAGAGAGAAAACTTGTTTACGTGTGATTTTCAATTCTAACTTAGCCTCTATTTATAGGAAAATGTTAAGCATCAAGGCGAGTTAACTTTGCAACCTCGATGGCTTTACCTCGCTACTATTCCCACCCACCACATTTGAAATAAAATTCAGCACATTTCTTCACCAACCACAAGTGGGGCCCACTCAATTCTAGAATTTTCCACCAAAATCAATTATAAACCTAATTTCCTAATCAATCACCTCTTAAAATTCATAACAAATCATTCGTTCATTTTAACGGTTCAAAATTTGTGGACATATACTAAACTTATGTATGTATAACATATCCAAAAATTACAACGATCCAACGGTCGGATCAAAATTTATAACTCACGCAATATAGTGAAGAACACCGATTTTTTTGGACTATTAGTCCTTCTGACCGATTTCATTCAAAATTTCACCACGAAATATCTACAAAGAATTTTTGGGTGATTCAAATTTCTGAGTTAGCTTACTTCTAGGGCTTTCTTTTGATATATGGCTCATCTCTTAACTCATTATACACAAAGAGTTATGGATTTTACAAAATCAAGTAATAAACTAATTTTTCCGAAAATCCCATATTTTGTTCTCCATTTCGACAAATCTTGATAAAACACCTCATCATTAATTCCTTCACTTATAACCACATAAATAAATCCATCATTTATATCCACATCAAATAAATATGTTCTTATCATATGAATCAATAATTAATTATTCACAAATAATATTACGAATCACATTTATGACAACCAGCCGCTCCTCAGAAAGAGGGGGCTTCCGATAAGGATTTCTCCTTCTTCAAGCGCCAAGCAATTAGGTGACCAAACCTCTCCTTGATGTAACTTTCTAGACATTGCCAATAATGCTATCTAATAATATTATTCAAATAATATGAATTATTGATCCGATAATGGAGATAATGTGCGTTGACAATTATTGAACAACAATAATATAAAATATCAACGCAACAATTATCAATCAATAAAATAAAATATTGAATAAAGAATTCATCGTGTGAAAATTATTGAGTAGTGCCTTCTTACGTAAGGATCAATAATTCAACAATATTGTGCAATACCGTAAAGCTAATGTGCAACCACGCCAGACATCGTATTTTAACCACCGGTATTCCAACAATCTTAATTGTAATAACTACTGGCAATTATTTTTAACCAACTTATATTTGTCGCTTTCTTCATCCAATCGCTCACATGGGCCCACACATGGTCGCTACTAGTCGTCATTTAATATTCCCTTTACGTAAAGAATATTCCACGACCAAATGAATATTCTCCGACAATAATGAATACTTTATACCCCCTTGCTTATTTTGAAAAAAAAATTTCATATATCACCCTTAACTTTAACTTTTATCAATTTAACCAATTACTGAATAGAAAAATTGAATACTTTTATTTCATAAAATTCGGGGTCTTACATTAAGTCCGACCTAGCACTCCATATATTCAAAAAAGAAAAATATCATCCTTGTGGTGACACAACAAAACAATATTGTTCAATTTTCTTTATAAGCATCAAATGTGATAAATTAACATCTTAAATACTTAATACTTGCCTTGTGGTGACACAACAAACTCATATTAAATATTTAATACTCTATTAACTTTATCATGCTAGAAGGCGACGTTCGATATTCCAAATATCTTTGAACGCTTAGGACTTAATATATAAAATTGAGGGGTTTGTTATTAATTTGTCTCATCTTGTTTAATGCTACATGCATATATATATATATATATATAAATACGCCATCATATTAATTAACATGCTAAGCATGTTTGCATAATATATAATATATATATAGTATAAGCATGCACATATAGAATACTATATTCTACCCGGATTGATTATGGACTTTTATTCTAGTTTGATTCACTAGAGCCACCAAGTGAACCAAAAGGTCAAACCTCAGGGGTGCAAGAAATAATATTTAAATATAACTATTACATTTAAACTTGGGCTCCATTATAAATGGGTCTTCAAGCGCCCTTCCTCCTTGATCTCCAATTCTTCAAAATTAATTCTAACTATTCCTATTACAAAACTATTTAAAATAAATAGAAACCTTGATCGTGAAATAAGGGAAGTACATAGGAGGAGATAAATTTACATTAAGAAAAAATTTAGAGAAGACGAGTGCGCAGACCCCATTTAATAAAACTCATACATTCATGCATCCAACTAAAATAAAATCCAATCATATTGGTCAATATTCCATAATCAATCCCATTTATTATCATACACATCACCATATGCATCAATAAATAACATTCATCTCATGAATAATAAACATTTAATATATATATTGATATCATTTAATGAGCAAATTTAGTTAGTATAAAATCTATTTTTGAATCAAAATAAACTCCTTTATTTTAATCCAAATTTAAATCAAAATAAAACTATTTTATTTTAATTTATCCAATTTTGAATAAAATAAACTATTTTATTTTAATCAAAATAATTTAATCAAAATAAACTCCTTTATTTTAATTAATTATGGAATCCAATTCCATAAAAAAAACTTTATTAAAGGAAACATGGATTTTCTTTCCTATTCACAAATAAACTCCTTTATTTTGAATAATATAAAATCTTATTTCATATCTAAATAAACTCCTTTATCTAGGGAAATTAGGATTTTCTTTTCTATTCACAAATAAACTCCTTTATTTTGAATAATATGAAATCTTATTTCATATTTAAATAAACTCCTTTATTTAAGAATCCAATTTCAACTCCAATTAGTTATCATGGAATCCAATTCCAACTCTAATTAGTTAGCATGAAATTTAATTTTAAAATTAAAATAACATCTTTATTTTAAAATTAAAATAAACTTTTATTTTAATTATAAAATAATTTAGAATATATATATATATATATATATATATAAATTATATATATATATATATATAATATATATAAGTAATCAAGGAATTCGTATATATTATATATAATAACCGTAGGAATGAGCATCGAAAAAAAAAAATTGCCACGTTTTTCATTTTTTTTTTAAATAATTTTATACAATAAAATTATGTCCAATTAAATAGTTCTAAACACATATCAATATACATATTAAATTAAAACAATTAATAATTCGCATAAAGGTTTGGCTCTGATGCCAATGTTAGGTTTTGTGAAAATCAAGAACGCAATCAAATTGCATAAAAAGTGCGAAAACGTATAAAATCAGAGTTTTAAAAATTTTACAAACCATATACCCGGATCACCCTTTATGCACAATTATTAATTAAACGAAAAGATATGAAGAACAAACATACCCTTGAAGATCCGAGCTTCCTCAGTGCGAGTTCACCTCCAATCCTTTTCGCTCAACTTGAATCCACCGGGTTTGGTTCCTTCCTTTGATCAACGTTAGCCACCCAGGTGTATGGCCTCTAAAGGTGATCCACCAAGGAATAATAAGAATTCAAGAAGAAAGGGTATTGGCTCAACCCGAGTTTTATATCTCTATAGAAAGGGCGTACTCTCCAACAAATTGGAATTATGTCGTATGTTGTAAAAGTCAACCACACCCCACCCATAATAAGACTCCTCTTATTTATAGATGTGGGCAACCCACTTTAACAATTAAGGAATTGGGATTAATTTAATTAATTAAATTCTTTTAATTAATTTAATTAATTAAATTCTTTTAATTAATTAAGCTCCCTAATCTTATTAGGGATAATTAATTAAACTCTTTTAATTAATTTTCCTCCTAATCCTATTAGGAATAAATGAGAGTACTTATATTAAATTAATTCCTAAACTCTTTTAGAAATTAAAATAATAATAATTGTAATAATATTAATAAGACTCCTCTTATTAATTTATATTTAATATTTCTAAAATATTAAATAATAAATATCAAGCTATTTAATTTATTCTATCACCATAGATTAAATTAAATATACTTAACATATTATTACGATTATGCCATTAACTTCTTAAATAATTATTCTTCCTTTTATGGTGTGACCCTTTAGGTTCTCCATATTAAACCCGGTTGTGAATAAATCAATTAGAATAATTCTAATCTTATTTAAATAAATAAATTAAACAATTAATTTATTTAAATAAATAATATTTATTCTACAATAGGGATAAGCCTCCTAACATCAACGACTTTCCGGATAATATAGATTTCAACATTAATCATAAAAGAACCTTTGAGTAAATAGTTACTGCATAATTCAATCCTTCCACCATACAATGTCCCATTAAATATAAGATATGAAATTTCACAAGAGTCTTATTTTATTTAATTATATATATTTCGATCCTTAAATGCACAACTCCAAATAATGCAAATTAGAAACTCCTTTCTAATTTCATTCGCCTTAACCAAGGACTACTAGGTTGTCATTTATCGAATCACATAGACATTTCTCTTCTTTTATTAGAAGTGGTAGATTCTTTATTGATCATACATTATCTCCATATACAACTTATTATACCCAAGCATACCCTTTGATATACCCTAAGGGTCTTAAAGAATAAGTCAAAGTATAACTCATCATACACAAGATACTTATGATGATCTCAAGTCCAAGGATCACTTGTACTACTATCACTATAGGAATTCTATTGACAAAAAGTAAAACTCCATTAGGTATTCCTTAGTGAGCCACGCTCAATGAACTTATTCTCTAATAAGCACCTACATACTTGCTTTAGTGTCTCCACACAAATGATCATGATATCAATCATCCTCATCCAATGAGCAAGAACGTATGTACCAATCTATCCCATTCACTAATCCCCAATTTAGTAATCCAATGATTGGGAACTATTTTAGTTTTAAGCTTTCAAAGAATTTAGATCTCATTAGAATGATCATCATCATTATTCTAAAAGCATTGCTTAAAACTATGGGTTTATCACGTATTATAAAATAGCATCATGTAGATAATTAAAAGCCTTTAATAAATTAATACTTTTTATTAATAAATGAATAAGATTGTTTACAAAGTATATGCTTTATCATCAAACATGATTGGATTGTGTGCATACTACTTTCAGTACCACCCGTTCCCTAAGCCGTCTCAGTAACAACCTTCAAACACTTTGAGAGTGTAGGACCCCCAGAGTTCACGGGAACTATTGACCCAGTAGTTGCGCAAACCTGGATCAAGGAGATCGAGAAGGCCTTCACTATAGCACGCGTGGGTGAAGACCAGAAGATTGTATTTGCCACATACATGATGAGGGGCGAAGCAAACTATTGGTGGGAAACTAATCAGCAGAGAGCGGGAGAAGGAACGATAACATGGGAAATGTTTACGACGTTGTTTTTCGAGAATTATTTTCCGAAGAGTAGGATGGAAGTGAAGTTCCTAGAATTGAAACAAGGAGATATGACGGTGGCGTAATACGCTGTTAAGTTTAATGAACTAGCGCGATTTACGGAGCACCAAGTTGGGGATGAAGAAAGGAAGGCGAGACGCTTTGAGCAAGGGTTGAAGCCGTGGTTTTATAATAAGGTATCAGTCTTTTAGATTGATTCCTTTACGACCTTGTTGGAGAAGGCAGTCATTGCGGAAGGTGGCAATGAGGCCTTAAGTCTATATCATAAGGAGAAGAAGAATAAGAACACTAGTAGTGAGCATCGTGGAGGAAGCAGCAGCGGAGGAAGTAATTCGGGAAAAAGGAAATGGGAAAACAACAACCACAATAGCAACAACCGAAACAATAACCAAGGTGGAAGTCACCAGGGAAACTTCAAGAAAAGGACCAAAGCTTGTTACAAGTGTGGAAGAAACCATCAGGGAGAATGCTGGAAAGGAAAGACCACTTGCTATAATTGCGGCCAAGAGGGGCATATCTCGCCAAATTGCCCAAAGCTAAAGAAGATCAGAGGTTGTTTTGCTTGTGGATCGACAGAGCACCAGATAAAGGATTGCCTGAAGAAAGGAAATAGTGGAGCTGGTGGAGGCCAGGGAGGAGGGAGCAAGTTAATGATTGGTGGACCTGCACAACCCAACCGATCGACCGCTCGAACCTTTAACATGACTGTGCAGGACATAATGGTTGCGAAGGACTTGGTGTCAGGTATAATCCCAATCAATAATATAAATGCTTATGTATTATTTGATTCGGGTGCCACCTATTCTTTTGTATCTGAAGAATTTGCTAGTAAGTTTAGTACACCCCAAGAACGTTTAGAAGATTCCTTGAACATAGAGGTTGCGAATAAGGAAATAATCCCTGTAGAATACGTTTATCGAAATTATCGCGCAAACGTTAGAGAACATGAACTGAGCGTAGACTTGATTCCTATTAGACTGGGAAAATTTGACGTAATACTGGGAATGGATTGGTTATATAACCATGCAGCGATAATTGACTGTCAGAATAAGTGGGTGAACCTTCAGACTCCGAGTAAGTTTAAGGTAGTGTTTCTGTGACATCCCAAAATCCTGGTACTTCATTTCCTCAAGATTTGGTGTTCACTTAATCAAAACATTCATTTATAACTACCCAATTATAATAAAATTAAATAATAAAACCTGCCCATACAGGATTAAATTTAAATAAGAATCTCCCAGGTTATCTAACCTTTAACAACAATTATTCAAATGCGGAAATTTAAATAAACTTCATTACAATCTTTAAATCAAAGTCGGAAAGTAAACTATCAAATCTATTACAAGTCTTGCCCTCTTAGCAGCTTCTTCTCTCAGCTTGCTCTTCAGTTCAGCAACCATCTCGATCAATTATTCTTTCTCTCCTTGATGCATAGATAGTTTCTCCTCGGCATTTTGTCACCGGTAGTTCCTCACGCGATCCTCGGATCTCGCCGTCTTTTTGTGTCATTGCAGTCTGTTGTTCAGCTACTATCTCTTGCAATTCCTCAACTGTATCCTGAAGTTCCACATTACGATCATGCACTTCATCGTATATATGGCCTACTATTGAGTTAAGTGGAATCCTTTCCTCCTCATCCTCATCATCCTCATCCTCCTATGGTAACTCAATGTGATTCTCCTCGTCTGTCTCCACATCATCATCTTCATCCTCAACTACTGTGACCAACGGGGCTGACTCCCGTGGCAGTAGTTGCTCCCAAACTACCTGAATGTCGCGAGGCTCCTCCTCAATAGGCATTTGAGGTCCCTCCTCCCTAACCTTGACCGGATTCTCCTCCGCATTAGTCATCCCGACAACAAAGTTTTAAAGTTTTAATTATTAATCATTACTACTCGACACTCACGAGTACATACACTATAAACACATAATCACATAAGTGTTTTATTACTTCTTTCTTAAAACTCGATAAGAGTTATCTCCACTATCTTTTCAAAGGTTACTTTCTAAGGCTTTACCCCTCACCTAAGGTTCATAACCTAAAGCTTTGATACCAACCTGTGACACCCTCAAATCCTGGTACTTCATTTCCTCAAGATTTGGTGTTCACTTAATCAAAACATTCATTTATAACTACCCAATTATAATAATATTGAATAATAAAACCTGCCCATACATGATTAAATTTAAATAAGAATCTCCCAGGTTATCTAACCTTTAACAACAATCATTCAAATGCGGAAATTTAAATAAACTTCATTACAATCTTTAAATCAAAGTCTGAAAGTAAACTATCAAATCTATTACAAGTCTTCAGTACTTGTTCATCTTTTTTTTTCCCTTACTGGTGCTAGGTACGTCACCAGTTTCAACTTTAGCTGTAAGAAATTTTATAGGCAAGAGTGAGCAAACAAGGCCCACTTGAGATAAAAATAAATAAATCTTTAAACTGTTACATCAATTGCCAATATTAGGCTCAATAGAACTGAACAATATATTCTATTAACTTTCTAAAAATTATAACATTCACTGAGGGTCTAATGACCATGAATCATGTCCACAGTTATAAGTAATCTTTCAACTTTAACTTTAACAAATATAAGACTATAAGGACTCCACGTGCTTAGGGGATCAACCCTTCGTATAATGTATTGTGCACAACCATTTCAACGCTAAGCGTAAACCTCTATTAAAAGAGTTGTTCATCTCAAAGATTTAGAATACAAGTCCGCACTAAAGTAAGTTTGGTCCGGATAAGCTTTCAAGAAATTTGGAATTAACGAACATCAACTAAGGAGTAGTTGAATAAGACCAATAACACTATACTACAGAATAATAGTGATTGAATCAATCATAGTAACGAAAGTCATGCATTAGGAATAATCTAATAGCATACAATTTGAATAACTATAGCATACCTTACTTGAACAATACGAAGCCAAGGTTAATTAGAATTGAATAATAAACATGCATAGCAATTTAGTTATGCATGCTAAATAACATGTGAAATACAAGAATAACTTGTTCAACATCAAACCAAAGTTTAGATAGCTTGCATCATTATAAGGTAATCGAATTGAAAACAATAATTAGTTCAATAAGATAAAAGATTAGAAAACTTGCATCGTCATGAGTAACTAGATACAATGACTTACTCAATCATAGGAAATCTAGCTCTACGAAAGTGTCGAAGTAGCAACTTACAACAATTGTAATTGAATTTGAAAACAATAATGTACCAAATGAAATTAAACTCGCACAATGAAGTTTTGAGTTAGAAAACTTGCCTTGCTCATAGACTAAATCGAATCAATTTGAATCACAATATCCTATATACCTATGTCATCGTGACATAGTTAGTCATTATCACATAACTAATACATTCATCATATAGGTTTGATTATTTAATCACATAATCAACTTATAACACAAGTTAATCCTTAATAACATAATTATTCATAGTATAGAAATACTAAACTCTATATTTTACAGTCCTACTATCATCACATATTGTTTCTTAAAATTTCGTGTACAAAAAGTACACCGTCGCATTCATTCTACTAACTTCACACATGCTGCTTTCACGCTTACATCGTGGGTCATGTGCACAAGGCATGATGGCGCCATGGGTAATTTGATGGCGTTGTGGTGCCAAGAATCTAATCGATGGACTGTGCATGACGCCGACGCCTCCAATATCGACTGACAACTTTGGCAACAGTACAGGAAAAAGCCAATTTGGCCTACAAGCTCGAATCTAATAGACTGATTATCATGTAATTTACATATAAACATATTTTGAAGACGTCTAACATGTTTATACTCATATAATAACACAAACATCAAAGTTACAACACCCAATTTCAATGTTTTTGGCAAAAACTCCATTGTTGACATTTTTAATGAAATTCAACATTGTGATTTTGTTTTTCAATCAAAACAAAAATTTAAAAACATCATTGTTATGATTATCCATACTTTATCAAACTCAATAATCAATTTATCAATCTAACAACTAATTAAACCTTAATTTCTATTTCAAATTATGCCATATTCATACATATTTTCATGTAAACACCGTAATATATTTTCTTCACATAACACAAACATACATGAATTAATTTTCTATAATCATGCATAAACTCATGAAATAACAACATAATCAATCATCATACAAAACTATATACATAACAACAATTAATCTTTTATAAAATATTTCATAGAGAACTTTTTGGAAGAAGAAGAAAACTAATTTTTTTAAAGAAAAGATTAAGCTCCTACCTTTGATTAAGAAGATGATGGTTATTCTCAAGCTTCTTCTCTCCAATTCCTTTCTCAAAATCCTGTTAGAATCACTCACTTTCTCTCTAGAGTTTTCTCAAATTTTTCTCTGTGTTCTTCTTCTTCTTCTTCTTCTTCTTCTTCTTCTTCTTCTTCTTCTTCTTCTTCTCTCTTCTCCCAACTCTAGTTTACGTAATAAAAATATAACGAATATGGATATAATGTATATATTAAATATATAATATAACTCTAACTTAACTGACATCAATTATTAACTTTTGAAAATCAAAAGCCATAAGGCTTGTTTAGTTAAGCTAATAAAAATAACTTAGTAACCCTTACACCTTGTTTGACAAATCGAACTAAAAAAATGGATTAATCCTTATACCTTGTTTGATAAAACACTATTAGATTAAAGACTTATTATGCAATAAGACATGTTTGGCAAAAACTAAATTAAAGTCCTTTAATTTATTTTAATAACTCCTTTATAAAGCAAGGTTATTAGTCACACTTTTATTTAATTAATAAATCAATTAAAACATTAATCTATTAGATTACTTTAATACATAAATCATTATCACAAAACTATAATTTCTTTATAATTATAATTTTATTTAATCAACTAACACTTTATTTTAATCACAATTCCAATTAAAATACTATAATTCATTTAATCATTATTAGCTCTTTAACTTTATTATTAAATTAAATTAGTATATAACCTCATAACAATTAATTTTCTTAGCTCCTTAATTATTTATTCAACAAATAATTAACTAATCCACTTCAACTCAAATTGCCATATAATTCAATAAATATTTAATATTGCAAATAAATATTTAATATTTAATATTTAATTATTTATTCAACAAATAATTAACTAAATCACATCAACTCAAATTGAACAATTATTTATTCAACAATAAACATAATCCATTAAATACTTATATAAATCAATAAATATTTAATATTAAACTTTAAAATTCTGGAATGTTACATCATTCCCTCCTTGCAAGGATTCTGTCCTCAGAATCACAACTCAAACAAATCATTCGTTACACTCTTCCCTACTTATAAAGATTTTATCCCCAGAATCAAAGACATAGATTAAACAAATAACTCAGTGTACTCTTTCAATATTTTCTCTTTGAGTTCCCACGTAGTTTCTACAGCGTTATGGTTCCTCCATATCACCTTCACAGAAGGTATCACTTTATTCCTGAGCAATTGTTCTTTCCTGTCGACAATCTGGATAGGAACCTCTTCATAAGACAAATCTTTCTCGAACTGCAACGGTTTATACTCGATCACATGTTTGTAGTCGGGTTTATATGGTCGTAACACCGAAATGTGAAAAACATTATGAATGTTTTCCAACTCGGAGGTAGAGCTACCTCGTAAGCCACTTCTCCCACTCTTCGCAAAGACTTTGAAAGGGTCCAATAAACCTCTGCTTAGCTTTCTTTTTTTCGAAATGAATTTTCCCTTCTAAGGTGAAACTTTTAGAATATAAAAGTTCCTACGTCGAATGCACGATCTTGTCATGTTGATCAACATACTTTTTCCATCTCTCTTTGGTCGCTACTAATCTTATCCTCGATGAGTTTAACAACGTCAGCAATGTTTGTTGTACCATTCGGTCCTAACAAATATGCTTCACCGACTTCATCCCAAAGACAAAGGAGTTCTGCACTTTCTGCCGTACAATGCATCGTAAGGTGGCATGCCGATGCTCTCGTGGTAACTGTTGTTGTAAGCAAATTCCACCAATGGTATGTATTCTTCCCAGCTTCTTTTAAAGTCCATGACACATGCTCTCATCATATCTTCCAATGTCTGAATTGTTCGTTCGCTTTGGCCATCTATTTGTGGATGATAAGCCGTACTCATTCGCAACTGTGTCCCCATGCATTCTTGTAGTCTCTTCCAGAAATTCGATGTGAATCACGGAACTCTATCGGACACAATTGATACTGGCACCCTGTGCCTCGAAACGATCTCTTTAATGTACAATCTTGCCAACTGATCAAGATTGAATCTAATCTTTATTGGTAGAAAGTGTGCTGATTTTGTCAGTATGTCCACTATCACCCAAATCACATCGCATCCTCTCCGAGTAGTTGGAAGACCCACCACAAAATCCATCATGATGTGTTCCCACTTCCATTCCGGTATTTTCAACGGTTGGAGTAATCCGCTGGGTCTTTGATGTTCGACTTTTACTCTCTGGCATGTCAAGCATTTTGATACGCATTCAGCAACATCCCTTTTCATGTTTGGCCACCAATAATGTCGGCGCAAATCTTGATACATTTTCGTGTTTCCTAGATGAATCGAATATCTTACGCTATGAGCTTTGTTTAAAATTTCTTCTTTCAGTTCTAGCACTACTGGAACCCAAATTCTTGGTTGTTCCCAATTGATCACAGCTTCAACTTTTGATGGATCCACTGAAATTCCATCTTTGTCAATCACGTGACCCAAAAATTGTACACGATCGAGCCAAAATTCGCACTTAGAGAATTTTGCGCACAACTTTTCCTTCCTTAGTGTTTCCAATGTCAAACGTAAATGTTCCACGTGTTCTTCTTGAGTTTTGGAATACACAAGAATGTCATCAATAAATACCACCACAAACTTGTATAAGAATGGATTAAACACCCTGTTCATCAAATCCATGAACGCAGCAGGGGCATTTGTTAAACCAAAAGACATCACCAGAAACTCGTAATGTCCGTACCAAGTTTTGAATGCCGTTCTAGGTATATCCTTCTTTCTTACCTTCAATTGGTGATACCCACTTCTCAAATATATTTTTGAGAAATATTTAGCACCCTTCAGCTGATCAAACAAGTCATCTATTCTAGACAACGAATACCTATTCTTAATAGTGACCTTGTTTAACTCCCTATAATCAATGCAAAGACGCATTGATCCGTCCTTCTTCTTAACAAATAAAATCAAGCGCCCCCCCACTGGATACGCTTGGTTGAATATATTTCTTGTCCAAGAACTCTTGCAATCTGTACTCATCGGCCTCCTTCATTTCTATCGAGCCATTCTTACAGGGCCTTCGATATCGCCGTTGTTCCCATGCTAAGTCGATCACGAACTCAATTTCTCTCGTCAGTGTAAGTCCTGGCAAATCTTCTAGAAACACGTCTTCGAATTCTCTCACTACCGGATTTCTTCTAATTTCACACCCTTCTTCCGAGTATCGATTATGTAAGCTAAATAGCCCAAACAACCTCGACTTAACAACTTCTTGGCTCAAAAGATAGTCGTCGACATTTCATTTGTCTAAAGCGACTTGCTACCATAAAATACTACCTTTAACGAGTCATAAGGTTTACACACTTCTTGTGACAATCGATTCGCCTCCATATTTGAATGTACCAATCCATTCACAAAATTACATCAAATTCCCCGAGTCTAATCGGAATTAAATCTACCAACAAGATATTCTCCTTAATGTTCACCCTACAGTTCTTGTATACGAATCTAACAGGGATTACTTCCTTATTCATAATTTCTATGTTCAAAGGAAAATTCAATTAATCAAAACATTCATTTATAACTACCCAATTATAATAAAATTGAATAATAAAACCTGCCCATACAGGATTAAATTTAAATAAGAATCTCCCAAGTTATCTAACCTTTAACAACAATCATTCAAATGCGGAAATTTAAATAAACTTCATTACAATCTTTAAATCAAAGTCTGAAAGTAAACTATCAAATCAATTACAAGTCTTCAGTACTTATTCATCTTTCCTTTTCCCTTACTGGTGTTAGGTATGTCACCAGTTTCAACTTTAGCTGTAAGAAATTTTACAGGCAAGAGTGAGCAAACAAGGCCCACTTGAGATAACAATAAATAAATCTTTAAACTTTTACATCAATTGCCAATATTAGGCTCAATAGAATTGAACAATATATTCTATTAATTTTCTGAAAATTATAACATTCACTGAGGGTCTAATGACCATGAATCATGTCCACAGTTATAAGTAATCTTTCAACTTTAACTTTAACAGTCATAAGACTATAAGGACTCCACGTGCTTGGGGGATCAACCCTTCGTATAATGTATTGTGCACAACCATTTCAACGCTAAGCGTAAACCTCTATTAAAAGAGTTGTTCATCTCAGTATTTAGAATACAAGTCCGCACCAAAGTAAGTTTGGTTTGGATATGCTTTCAAGGAAATTTGGAATTAACGAACATCAATTAAGGAGTAGTTGAATAAGACCAATAACACTATACTATAAAATAATAGTGATTGAATCAATCATAGTAACTAAAGTCATGCATTAGGAATAATCTAATAGCATATAATTTGAATAATTATGGCATACCTTGCTTGAACAATACTAAGCCAGGGTTAATTAGAATTGAATAATAAACATGCATAGCAATTTAGTTATGCATGCTAAACAACAAGTAAAATACAAGAATAACTTGTTCAACAACAAACCAAAGTTTAGATAGCTTGCATCATTATAAGGTAATCTAAATGAAAACAATAATTAGTTCAATAAGATAAAGGATTAGAAAACTTGCATCGTCATTAGTAACTAGATACAATGACTTACTCAATCATAGGAAATCTAGCTCTACGAAAGTGTAGAAGTAGCAACTTACAACAATTGTAATTGAATTTGAAAACAATAATGTTCCAAATGAAATTAAACTCGCACAATGAAGTTTTGAGTTAGAAAACTTGCCTTGCTTGTAGACTAAACCGAATCAATTTGAATCACAATATCCTATATACCTATGTCATCATGACATAGTTAGTCATTATCACATAACTAATACATTCATCATATAGGTTTGATTATTTAATCACATAATCAACTTATAACACAAGTTAATCCTTAATAACATAATTATTCATAGTATAGAAATACTAAACTCTATATTTTACAGTCCTACTATCATCACATATTGTTTCTTAAAATTTCGTGTACAAAAAGTACACCGTCCGATATTCTATTCGCTAACTCAAGATTAGGCGCCACAGCTTTACATCGTGTCGTTACTATGAGTGGTGATGGCGCTATATGGCAAGCGATGGCATGGCAATGCTGAATTTAATCAATCACTATTTGCATCATGCCATGACGCCTCCAAAGATTTCGGCCGACATGCCTTCTAAATGAAAGACAGAAAAAGCCAATTTGGCCTACAAGCTCGAATCTAATAGACTGATTATCATGTAATTTACATATATACTTCATATAAACATATGATGAAGACTTCTAACATGTTTATACTCATAAAATAACACAAACATCAAAGTTACAACACCCAATTTCAATGTTTTTGGCAAAAACTCCATTGTTGACATTTTTAATGAAATTCAACATTGTGATTTTGTTTTCAATCAAAACAGAAATTTAAAAACATCATAGTTATGATTATCCATACTTTAACAAACTCAATAATCAATTTATCAATCTAACAACTAATTAAACCTTAATTTCTATTTCAAATTAAGCCATATTCATACATATTTTCATGTAAACACTGTAATATATTTTCTTCACATAACACATACATACATGAATTAATTTTTCTATAATCATGCATAAACTCATGAAATAACCATATAATCAATCATCATACAAAACTATATACATAACAACAATTAATCTTTTATAAAATATTCACAGAGAACTTTTTGGAAGAAGAAGAAAACTAATTTTTTTAAAGAAAAGATTAAGCTCCTACCTTTGATTAAGAAGATGATGGTTATTCTCAAGCTTCTTCTCTCAATTCCTTTCTCAAAATCTCATTTAGAATCACTCACTTTCTCTCTGTAGTTTTCAAATTTTTCTCTCGTTCTTCTTCTTCTTCTCTCTTCTCCCAACTCTAGTTTACGTAATAAAAATATAACGTATATGGATATAATGTATATATTAAATATATAATATAACTCTAACTTAACTGACATTAGTTATTAACTTTTGAAAATCAAAAGTCATAAGGCTTGTTTAGTTAAGCTAATAAAAATAACTCAGTAACCCTTACACCTTGTTTGACAAATCTAACTAAAACAAATGGATTAATCTTTATACATTGTTTGATAAAACACTATTAGATTAAAGACTTATTATGCAATAAGACATGTTTGGAAAAACTAAATTAAAGTCCTTTAATTTATTTTAATAACTCCTTTATAGCAAGGTTATTAGTCACACTTTTATTTAATTAATAAATCAATTAAAACATTAATATATTAAATTACTTTAATACATAAATCATTATCACAAAACTATAATTTCTTTATAATTATAATTTTATTTAATCAACTAACACTTTATTTTAATCACAATTCCAATTAAAATACTATAATTTATTTAATCATTATTAGCTCTTTAACTTAATTATTAAATTAAATTAGTATATAACCTCAACAATTAATTTTCTTAGCTCCTTAATTATTTATTCAACAAATAATTAACTAAACCGCATCAACTCAAATTGTCATATAATTCAATAAATATTTAATATTGCAAATAAATATTTAATATTTAATATTTAATATTTAATTATTTATTCAACAAATAATTAACTAAATCACATCAACTCAAATTGAACAATTATTTATTCAACAATAAACATAATCCATTAAATACTTATATAAATCAATAAATATTTAATATTACACTTTAAAATTCTGGAATGTTACAGTTTCATGGTAGCTCATCGCTTAAGCAATCGTGTTGCGTTACGATGATGCAAGCCAAGAAGTTGTTAAGGAAAGGATGTGTAAGTTATTTAGCTTACATCGTAAATACTCAGAAAAAGGGAGTAGAGATTAAAGATATACCCGTAGTGAATGAATTTCAAGACGTGTTTTCGGACGATCTGCCTGGTCTTCCGCTGGACAGAGAAATCGAATTCGTAATAGACTTAGCACCGGGAACGACAACGATTTTGAAAGCTCCATATCGTATGACGCTAGTAGAAATGAAGGAATTGATGATACAACTTCAAGAGCTAATAGATAAGGGTTACATTCGACTGAGTGTGTCTCCTTGGGGAGCACTAGTGTTATTCATAAAGAAAAAAGACGGATCGATGACGCTCTGTATCGATTATCAAGAATTGAACAGAGTAACGATCAAGAATCGATATCCATTACCGAGGATAGACGACTTGTTTGATCAATTGAAAGGAGAAAAATGTTTCTCGAAAATCAACTTACGGACATGATATCATCAACTGAAAGTGCGGGATGAGGACATACCAAAGACTGCGTTTCGAACCCGTTATGGACATTATGAGTTTTTGATTATGTCATTCGGTTTAACTAATGCTCCGACAGCATTCATGGACTTGATGAATCGAGGTTTTAAGCCATACTTGGATAAATTCGTAGTAGTTTTCATCGACGACATTTTGATCTACTCAAAAATAGAGGAAGAACACGATGAACATCTGATGATTGTTTTAGAGGCACTGCAAAAGGAGGAGATGTATGCGATGTTTTCAAAATGCGAATTTTGGATGAAGAAGGTTCAATTCTTAGGCCACGTGGTGGATGAGAATGGAATCTCAGTAGACCCCAAAAAGGTTAAAGCGATAAGTAGTTGGGAACAATCGAGAACACCGACAGAAGTAAGGAGTTTCCTAGGGTTAGCAGGGTACTATCGAAGATTCATCCAAGATTTTTCTAAGATAACGACCCCATTGACTAATCTGATGAGGAAGATAGTGAAATTTGTATGTACCGACAATTGTGAAGAGAGTTTTCAAGAGTTGAAGAAGAGATTAAGCAAAGCACCTGTATTATCCCTACTAGATGATACGAGAGGATTCGTGGTGTATAGTGATGCATCGCATAGAGGACTGGGCTGTGTGCTAATGCAGCATGGCAAGGTCATTGCATATGTGTCACGACAATTAAAGGATTACGAAAAATGATACCCTACCCAAGATTTGGAGTTAGCGGCAGTAGTTTTTGCGTTAAAGATCTGGAGACATTATTTGTACGAAGAGAAATATGAGATATACACGGACCACAAAAGTCTGAAATACATCTTCGCACAGAAGGAGTTGAATATGCATCAGAGGAGGTGGTTAGAACTAATCAAAGATTACGACTGTGAGATTCTTTATCACCCGGGAAAGGTAAACGTAGTTGCCGACGCTCTGAGCAGGAAAGAAAGGGAGAAATTGTTTCAACTGACGACTTAGGAGGGATTAATAAGAGATATGGAGAAGTTGGAACTAGAAGTGAAGGGACCTGAGAAGCCTGACAAGAAATTATTTGTAATGGAAGCTTGTCTGACATTATTGGATAGAGTAAAGGATGCACAGGAGAAAGATGAAGAATGCGAGAAAATCAGGAAAAGAATTTCGAAAAATGAGGAAGAAAAATTTTGAATAGATAAAGACGGTATTCTAAGATTCGAAGAGAGAGTGTGGGTACCAACGGGATGCACTAAGAGAATGAGGAAGAAAAATTTCGAATAGATAAGAGATTTTACAAGAGGCACATAATACGACATATTTCGTTCATCCGGGATGCACTAAGATGTATCGAGACTTGAAACAACATTTTTGGTGGCCCAATTTAAAATGGGAAGTCACAGAGTGCGTTAGTAGATGTTTCACTTGTCAACGCGTAAAAACAGATCATCAGCGGCCGAGTGGTTTACTTCAACCGTCAGAAATACCAGAGTGGAAATGGGAGCATATTACGTTGGATTTCATGGTAGGACTTCCGGTCACGTAGAAAGGTTTGGATGTAATTTGGGTTATCGCGGATTGACTTACAAAGACCGCACATTTTTTACTGATTACGATCCACTACAGTTTGAATCAGTTAGCAAGTCTGTACGTAAAGGAAATTGTTTCACGACATGGAGTGCCGGTATCGATTGTTTCTGACCAAGACCCGTGTTTCACGTCAAAATTCTAGAAAAGCTTGCAAGAGAGGATGGGAACACAATTGAGGATGAGTACATTTTATCATCCTCAAACAGATGGACAGAGTGAACGGACAATACAAACGCTAGAGGACATGCTTAAAACCTGCGTGATGGACTTCAAGGGAAATTGGGACGACCACCTACCCTTAGTCGAATTTGCATATGATAATAGTTACCATGCGAGTATCGGCATGCCACCGTACGAAGCTCTTTACGGAAGGAAGTGCAGGACGCCATTATATTGGGACGAAGTCGGTGAATGATGAATACTCGGACAAAAGTTAGTACAACAAACCGCGGATGTGGTGACAGTAATAAGGGCTAGACTTGTGGCAGCTCAAGATTGCCAGAAAAAGTATGCAGATTTGTATCGGTAAGACCGCAATTTTGAAATCGGCAGTTTTGTATTTTTGAAGGTATCTCCATGGAAGGGAAAGATCCGTTTTGGCAAGAAAGGGAAACTGAGTCCAAGATTCATAGGACTGTTCGAGGTACTCAAACGAGTGGGCGAAGTAACATACAAAGTTGCACTACCACCCGAGTTGGAGCGCATCCATAACATTTTTCACATATTCGTGTTGTGTCCGTACAAGCCAGACTACAAGCACATGATTTCTTATTACCCATTCAAGTGGAGAAGAACTTAGCATATGAAGAAATTCCTGTCCAAATTCTGGATAGGAAAGAGCAAACTTTAAGGAACAAAGTCATTTCTTCTGTAAAAGTACATTGGCGTAACCACGATGTCGAGGAGGCAACGTGGGAGTTAGAAGATAAGATGAGGATGGACTATCCCCATCTATTTGTGTAACCTTGTAGCAATTCCGGGACAGAATTTTTATAAGGGGGGGAGGATGTAATACCCGAGATTTTTATAAATTAGAAATAAAAGTATTTGAATATTTATTTTGAACACATATATATTTTGGTGTGTCATGAAAGGTGAAAACGAAAATTTAATTGAATCATGTTTGAAAGGATTAAGAAATTTATTGGTAATGTTGATAAGCTTGGTTATGATTGATTAAGCTTAAGTGTTAAGCCTTTTGTGGTATAATTAATTTCTTAATGAGATTAATTGATGGATAACTTAATGAAGTGTTGGATCTAGGATAAATCCAAGCCCAACATTATTAATGTAACATACTTGCATAGTTGGGAGTTTAGTCCAAGAATATGAATTGGTAGACTAATGTTTAACCTAATGTGTACAAGTGTTTGTACCTAGCCCAATTCAAATATTAATTTGGACAAACCCAATGTACATGGATTATATGAATACATATCTAAGATAAGTATAATTATATATTTAGGAATATATATATATATATATATATATATATATATATATATATATATAGGTATAGAGATATATGTGTACAGGTAACAATAAGCTAGCATATTGTACAAATGATAAAATGAGAGTGCAACATATTGATGCTACCCCTCATGGCCAAAATTTGGCCCTATTAAGCCTAAGTGCTGATTTTTGTTGCACAAAAATGCTTACAAGTAATCCCATGTGAGCTCATGATGAAGAAGGACATAGTTGGTGAAGTAGTTGGTAATTCCTTTTTACCTAATCACCTTTTACCAATGGTTAATACCTAGTTGGGTGTATAAATACAAGTATTATACCAAGTATTAGTACATGTATTGTATACATAGACCTTGCCTATAAATATAACCCATCCTAGTTCATTGCTTCATTTACTTGAAATTTCACAAGTGTTAGTAGCCTAGTAAGAAATATTATGACTAAGATAATGCAGAATAAATTATCGTTAGCCTTCAACAGTGTTAAACTTATAAAATATAACCACATCAAGTTTAACTGCAATGGAACAAGCAATCCATTAAAAGAGTCAAGTAGAGAATAAAATCTACTATCTTTTATGATTTAAAAGGTTTTTCATCACTTTTATCGTTGGGACTCAGCTTAATAAATAATCCACATCATCGAATCACCCCTGCACTACGGCCAAGGATATTCTTTAGTATCACGACCACAATTATCCATGCACTACGGGCCAAGAATATTTGTGTATTCATTAATGGTCATGATCATGCCAACAACTGTCCATCAATGCACTACGGGCCAATGAGGACTTTTACCACATCATTTCTAACATTACGGTCATGATTACACCAAATAACCCCTGGTCATAATCATACCAAGTCCATCTATGCACTACAGGCCACAAATGACTTTCAACAACATATAAACATGAGGATGATGACAATGATATAAGAATTCAATAAAACAAGTTCAAGAATTATTTTATCCAGGAACTAATAACGTCCAAATTGTCAACATGATATGCTTTGTAGAGTAAAATTCAAGAATGCTTAGAAGAATATTTTCATGAAAAGATACTGGATGAAGCGCAAATATCAAGGATATTCAACTAATTTCATGGAGTATAGAAGTCAAAGTTTTAACCAACTGAGTATAATCAAGAATGGAATAACATAAGAAATCACCATGCATGCGGTATTTCAGATATGATGTGTATTCCAACGTAATAATAAGTAACTTAACCAGTCGTGTGAAATTCGCGACCGACATGATGTTCCAACAAAATAATAAAGATTTTAATCAGTGTCCGTAAAAACGCATGCATGTGATGTTCCAATGTAATAATAATATAGATTTTAACTAGTTCCGCAGAAAACGATAGAAAGGATATTCCAAATGTAATAATAATAAAGATGGAATTAGGTCCCAGAAAATATGCATTGATGTGATATTCCAATGTAAAATAATAAAGACTTTAATCATAGAAGATTGCGACCAAGTATAGGGTAGTCCGCGTATACTGGTTATTCCAGCAGAATAATAAAGAATAGAATAACAAAAGTTCTCTTCATGAATACAAAAGAAATAATATCCCTTACCATAAAAGAAACTGAATATAAGAGTAGGGAAGTAGCAGAATACTTTTCTATAGTTTCTCTATAATTTCTCTCTCTAAAGCTTCAGTGAATTCGTAAGAAAATAATGAAGGAATGAGCTTCTATTTATAGAAAAATGGATTTCATAGTAACTAACTCATGAACGGTCCGGATTGATTTACTTTAATCGGACGGTCCATAATTAAAGCAAAATCTTTTAAATAAAATATAATATATTATATATAACATGTGTTTTTTAAAAAATCACAAGATTCATCCCGTGAATCCAATATCAATTCAATCTCTCTCTCTTTATATATATATATATATATAAAAATAAAAGTTAACAAAAAGTTAATATATACATATATATATATATATAGTCTTAATAATGCACTCTCCCACCAGACAATCCAATTCCATTTTCTTTGTTTTCCTATGAAACCCCCCCCCCCCCCACCACTTTAAAACATGTGACATATTATATATATATATATATATATATATATATATATATATATAAACTAAAACAACTTCTACCGACAGTTTTGAAAAATGGGTAAATAGGGGTCCATAAAATAAGCAAAATTTACAACAATTACTATAGCAATAATTGAACAAAACTGAGTGACTTCTTATGTAAGCATCAATAATCAATACCGTATGCTACTATGCAACTACGCCAGACATCGCATTTCTTTAACACCGGTGTTTCAACAGCTTAACTGTAAAACTTCCGCCGTTATTTTCATAAAGTATTTTGTGTCGTTTTCAATCCGATAATAATTCTCATTGGGGGTCCACCAATGATTGTGCCGCAGTACAAATATTTCCCGTTAAAACGAATATTCCCCGACCAATCGAATATTATATAACAACTTGCGTACTTTGCAAAATTTATAAATATTACCCACAACTATTATATCCATTTCACTCCATAATATTCAAAAATAATATTTATAGAAAATTCATCTTTATTTAAAAAGTTGGGATTTTACAATCTGCCCTTCTTATGAAATTTCGTCCTCGAAATTAGGGTACGTACCTGGTATGTCGAAGAGGTAAGGATACCTTGATTTCATTTCAGATTCAAACTCCCAAGTCATTTCCTCAACATCGTGGTTTCTTCACAAAACTTTGACTTGAGGTATAACCTTGGTGCGTAGAATATGTTCCTTCTTATCCATGATTTGAATGTAAACTTCTTCATACGCCAAATATTCCGCTATTTCGTCCGGTTCCAACTCAATAATGTGGTTCGGTCTTCCACATATTTACGTAACATGGATATGTGAAAAACGTTATGAACACGAGACATACTTGGCGGTAAAGCGAGTCTATAGGCCACAGTTCCTACTCAATCAAGGATTAAAAATGGGCCGATGAATGGAGGATTGAGCATTCCTCTCTTTTCAAATCTCGTAACTCCTTTCCATGGAGCAACACGTAACAATACATGATCTCCTATATCGAATTCCACGTCCTTTCGATGAAGATTAGCATAACTCTTTTGTCGATCTTGTGAGATTTTTATACGTTGCCGGATCATTTGAATCTTTTCCGTAGTCATACGTACCAACTCTGGTCCCAACATCGTTGCTTCACCCACCTCATCCCAGCATACTGGAGAACGACACTTTCTTCCATACAACGCTTTGAATGGAGCCATGCCAATACTTGTTTGATAACTGTTGTTGTAGGAAAACTCCACCAATGGTAAGAACTTGTCCCAACTTCCTTTGAAATCAAGGACACAAAGTCTTAATAGATCTTCAAGATTTTGAATAGTCCTCTCCGACTGTCCGTCCGTCTGAGGATGATATGCCGAGTTAAATCGTAAATCTGTGCCCATAGCTTTTTGCAAACTAATCCAAAATCGCGAAGTGAATCTTGGGTCTCGATCAGAAACTATGGATACTGGCATACCATGCAATCTTATAACCTCGTTTATGTAAATACAAGCAAGACGTTCAAGAATATAACTTTTTTGTATCGGTAAGAAATGAGTAGACTTGGTCAATCTATCAACAATGACCCAAATCGCATCTATGCCTTGAGAAACTTTGGGAAGACCAGTAACGAAATCCATGGTAATGTGCTCCCACTTCCATTCTGGAATTTCAAGTGGTTGCAATGGACCTTTTGGTACTTGATGCTCCTCCTCGACTCGCTTCGACACGTTAGACACCTTGAGATAAATAAATACATCTCTCTCTTCATATTGCCCCACCAAAATGTATTTCAAAGATCATGATACATTTTGGTACTCCTGTGATGGATTGCAAACGGTGTGTTGTGCGCCCCATCATGATTTTATACTTTAAATCGTGGTCGTTAGGAACACAAAGTCCGGAGTTGACTCAAGTATTCCTTCTTCATCGATTCTTGCTTCCTAAGATCGCACCTTCTCGTATTTTCTTCCTCATACGATCACCTCCGGATCAGAATTTGAGCAACTTTAATTTTATCAATTAAAGTCAGTTCTACTCGTATATTTGCCATCATCACATGGGTCCCTTGAGTCTTTATCTCTATCTCCATCCTTTGCAAGTCATACAAAATAGGCCTTTGTGTTGACAATATTGCACTCGTACCCGCATATGATCTTCTACTCAATGCGCCGCCTACCACGCTCGCTTTTCCAAGATGGTATTGATAGTATGATCATAATCTTTCAATGCTTCAAGCCAACGCCGTTGTCGCATGTTAAGTTCCTTTTGAGTGAAGAAATATTTGAGGCTTTTTTGATCCGTAAAGATCTCCACTTTCTCCCCATACAAGTAATGCCTCCAAATCTTTAGTGTGAAGACAACAGCTGCCAACTCTAGATCATGAGTAGGATAATTCCTCTCATATTCTTTGAGTTGTCGTGAGGCATAAAGGCTATGACTTTCCCATGTTACATGAGAACACATCCTAACCCTTTGCCTCAAGCATCATCAGAGATGACAAATCCTCCGAACCGGATGGTATTGTCGAACAGTCTTTGAAATGAGACTCTCTCGAGTTCTTTAAAGTTCTACTCACATTCCTCGCCCCAACCGAACTTTGATCTTTCTCGAGTCACCGAAAGTTAGTGGAGTAGCGATTTGAGAAAACCCTTCTATGAATCTCCGATAATAACCAAATAAGCCGAGAAAGCTACGTATTTCATTATCGATTTATGTTGTTCCCAACTTTGAATAGCTTCAATCTTTCTTTGGGTCAACAGATATTCCATGACTTGATACCACGTGCCCCGTGAATGCTACTTCCTCGCCGTAACTCGCATTTCTTCAACTTGGCATAAAGCTTATATTCACGAAGCTTTTGGAGTATCAGCCTCAAGTGTTGCTCATGATCTTCACGAGTTTTGGAATATATGAGGATGTCATCAATAAAGACGACCACAAAGTTATCCAAATATTCCTTGAATACTCGGTTCATCATATCCATGAAGGCAGCAGGAGCATTAGTCAATCCAAAGGACATGACTAGAAATTCATAATGCCCGTATCGAGTTCTGAAAGCCATCTTTGGAATGTCATCGGTTCTAATCTTTAACTGGTGATATCCGAAATGAAGATTAATCTTTGAAAAGAATTTGGATCCTTGCAACTGGTCAAACAGATCATCAATACGTGGTAATGGGTACCTATTTTTGATGGTGACATGATTCAACTCCCGATAATTAATAGAAAGTCGCATACTCCCATCTTTCTTCTTCACGAATAGAACAGGAGCACCCCAAGGAGAAGTACTAGGATGAATAAAGCCAATGTCTAACAATTCCTACAGTTGGGTCTTTAACTCCTGAAGTTCAATAGGAGCCATTCGATATGGGGCTTTGGAAATGGGTTTTGTATCGAGTTCAAGGTCGATACAAAATTCAATTTCATGCTCTGGGGGTAGGCCAGGAAGTTCTTCAGGGAATACGTTAGGAAATTCATTAACAATAGAAATATTATTCAAAACTGACGTATTTTTGTTTAGATCTGTGACATGAGCTAAGAAAGCTTGACATCTGTTTTTCAATAAACGAATAGATTTATGGCTTGAGATGATAGTGATTGATTTTAATGGTTTGGTTGCTTGAATTCGCATAATAGGTCGATTAGGAATATTAAAACTAACAACCTTACGAAAATAATCAATTTTTGCATGATGAGTAGTTAACCAATCAATCCCTAGAATTACATCAAATGCAAGTATTTTTAATGCAATAAGATCGACAAGTAATGTGTGGGTACCAACTTGAACCAAACAAGACTTATAAACCGTGGATGTAATGAAGGTTTCTCCCAACGGAGTTTCCACAGATAAGTCAAAGTCTAATTTCTCCGGAGTCAAATTTTATTGTTGAGCGCAAGTAGGAGAAATAAAAGAATGGGTAGAACCCCAGATCAAATAAAGTGTAGACTTCACTAGAGTTTATGATAAGCTTACCCGTTATGACCTCATTCGGTTCCTTGCTTTCTCGGAGGTCACAACAAACGCTATCCCTCAGACTACCAAATTTGACTTTTCCGAGACAACCTTTGGTGCCTCCATCCTAGCTTTGAATTTGTCTTTGGTGAACGATAAATCGAGCTAAGTGACCTTCTCTTCCACAATTATAACATGCTTTGACTGGCATCGCAATTTGACCGATGTGTCCCTCCCTCCGCATTTGAAGCATATGATAGGTGGTCTTTCTCCTTCCTTAACAACGGGTCTTTGGTCGACGCCTTTCTATCATTGTTGAATCTCCTCTTCTTGAAATGTCCATTCTTATTGTTTTGGCCTCGATTACCACCGAAGTGGTTACCCTTTCTCGCATGTTGATTCCTCCACGCTTGTTGTCACCGCTCGATGACTACTCTCACCGGTATTATCATTTTGCGGGCCGCTCTCTTTTCGTCATGTTAACTCGTTATCATCGCTCCACCAATCGAGCCCTATTTACAACATCCTAATACAAACACGCTTTATGAGAAATAAGATGTTGACGTATCTCTGCTTTCAAACCTCTTAAAACATTCGCACCATTCTCTTCATTATCCACCAAGTGGGACGAAACCGATAATAACTCATAAATTTTTCCTCGTATTGTGACACTGGTCATATTGTTTTACTCCAATTTGATAAACTCCACCTCCTTCATGTGACGAATACTTTCGGAAAAGTATTTGTCGTTGAATAGCTCTTAGAACTTCTCCCAAGACATCTTCAGTACGGCAGGTTGAGTACGTTTTACCGATTCCCACCAAGAATCACGCCTCCGCAACAACATAAAGGTAGCAAATGGAACCTTTTGCTCTCTGAGCATCCCAAGACATCAAATATCTTGGTGATCCGCTTTATCCATGCTTCCGCCATAAGTGGTTTTGGCTCTCCTCAAACTCGTGTGGTCCCAGCTCTTGAATCTGCTTAGCGGTGGATCGCCTCGAGAGTTTCAAAGTGTTTCCACCTACATTTTGGACAGAGCCGCCTCTCTCTCATTCATTGCATTTGAATCGCATAAAGCCTCTAAATAATCCATCATTCATCATTTGGTCAAGTTGTTGTTTGCATGAGGATTGTCGCCTTCGATGCACATTCTCCTCGATTATTGATATGTGGTGACTCAATGGTCTCTTGTGCTCCATTGCTATTCTCAACATTTTTGGATGTCATTTTCAGATACTGCCACAAAAGAAAGGTTAATTGACATGTAACATAATATCTCTAAACTCTGACCAACCAATATAAATACAAAATAAATTTAAGTAGGTCCTACTAGCTAAGGAATTTCCCATCTCTCCCCTCCTAGTTCTAGTCTCACATCTTAGCCGTGGATCATATCCCAAGTTTTGATATTAACCGTGACGCCCCAAAATTAGGTATACATCACCCATCTTGGGTCGCCGATACATGGTACAAAATTCAAATACAACGTATAATACAACTATCGTGTACAATACGACAAAACATAACCGTGAGTTTGAATACAATTATTGTCTACTAGAGATTATACAAACTCAAAAGGAGTCCTCATTACAATTATTAACACACTATTTCACGTAATAGTGAGGACTACTAATGCTATCCTCCGGACCGTCACTCCATTCCCCGACTAGTCCCTGCTATGTTCTCATTTCCTAAAGAGAACAATGAAAGAAAGGGTGAGCTCAATTAGCCCAGTAAGAAATATTATGACTAAGATAATGCAGAATAAATTATCGTTAGCCTTCAACAGTGTTAAACTGATAAAATATAACCACATCAAGTTTAACTGCAGTGGAACAAGCAATCCATTAAAAGAGTCAAGTAGAGAATAAAATCTACTATCTTTTATGATTTAAAAGGTTTTTCATCACTTTTATCGCTAGGACTCGGCTTAATTAATAATCCACATCATCGAATCACCCCTGCACTACGGCCAAGGATATTCTTTAGTATCACGACCACAATTATCCATGCACTACGGGCCAAGAATATTTGTGTATTCATTAATGGTCATGATCATGCCAACAAATGTTCATCAATGCACTACGGGCCAATGTGGACTTTTACCACATCATTTCTAACATTACGGTCATGATTACACCGAATAACTCCTGGTAATAATCATACCAAGTCCATCTATGCACTAAAGGCCACAGATGACTTTTAACAACATATAAACATGAGGATGATGACAATGATATAAGAATTCAATAAAAACAAGTTCAAGAATTAATTTATCCAGGAACTAATAACGTCCAAATTGTCAACATGATACTGCTTTGTAGTGTAAAATTCAAGAATGCTCAGAAGAATATTTTCATGAAAATATACTGGATGAAGCGCAAATATCAAGGATATTCCACTAATTTCATGGAGTATAGAAGTCAAAGTTTTAACTAACTGAGTATAATCAAGAATGGAATAACAAAAGAAATCACCATGCATGCGGTACTTCGCATAGACAGGTTATTCCAACCGAATAATAAGTAACGGAACCAGGTCAAGTGAAATTTGCACTGACATGATGTTCCAACAAAATAATAAAGACGAAACCAGTGTCCATGAAAACGCATAGGCGTGATGTTCCAATGTATAATAATACAGACGGAACCAGTCCTAAGAAAAATTTTTTTACGGATATTCCAACAAAATAATAATAAAGATGGAACTAGGTCCCAAAAAAACGCATGCATGTGATATTCCAAAATGTAAAATAATAAAGACAGAATCATAAAAGAATGTCACCAAGTATAGGGTAGTCCGCGTATACTGGTTATTCCAGCAGAATAATAAAGAATAGAATAATAGAAGTTCTCTTCATGAATATAAAAGAAATAATATCCCTTACCATAAAAGAAACTGAATATAAGAGTAGGGAAGTAGTAGAATACTTTTCTATAGTTTCTCTATAATTTCTCTCTCTAAAGCTTCAGTGAATTCGTAAGAAAATAATGAAGGAATGAGCTTCTATTTATAAAAAAATGGATTGCATAGTAACTAACTCATGAACGGTCTGAATTGATTTACTTTAATTGGACGGACCATAATTAAAGCAAAATCTTTTAAATAAAATATAATATATTATATATATAATATATATATAACATGTGTTTTTTAAAAAATCATAGGATTCATCCCGTGAATCCAATATCAATTCAATCTCTCTCTTTATATATATATATATATATATATATATATATAACAAAAGTTAACATATATATATATAATAAAAGTTAACAAAAGTTAATATATAAATATATATATAATAGTCTCAATAATGCACTCTCCCACCAGATAATCCAATTCCATTTTCTTTGCTTTCCTATGAACCCCCCCCCCCCAACCACCACTTTAAAACATGTGACATATTATATATATATATATATATATATATATATATATATATATATAAATGAAACAACTTTTACCGACAGTTTTGTAAAATGGGTAAATAGGGGTCCATAAAATAAGCAAAATGTACAATAATTACTATAGCAATAATTGAACAAAACTGAGTGACTTCTCACGTAAGCATCAATAATCAATACCGTGTGCTATCTTGTAACTACGCCAGACATTCATTTCTTTTAACACCGGGTGTTTCAACAGCTTAACGGTAAAACTTTCATTTGTTATTTTCATAAAGTATTTTTGTCGCTTTCTCAATCCGGCAATAATTCTATTGTGGGTCCACCAATGATTGTGCTTGCCGTTGTATTTAATATTCCTGTTAAAACGAATATTCCCAGGCAATCGAATATTATATAACAACTTACAGACTTTGCAAAATTTATAAATATTACCCACAACTATTATATCCATTTCACTCCATAATATTCAAAAATAATATTTATAGAAAATTCATCTTTATTCAAAAAGTTGGGGTTTTACACGTGTTATAAAACTATTACCCTTGTTGTATATTACTTGTTGGGCAATTTATGCTCATTCTTGCTTATTTAAAACCTTTCAGTTAAGGCGGAACAGGGAGGTCTATCTGGGAAAGACAAGGGCAAGGGCAAGGGCAAGGGCAAGGGCAAGGCTACCGACTAGTTTGTCCCTTTATGTTTAAATTATTTATGTTGTATTAAGACTATTTGCAGACAATGTTTAAACTTAGGTAAAGTTATGTAATAAGTCTCTATTCGATATTATTATGTAATCTATTAAGTACTATAGGTTGCGAGACTTGGGGGAATAATTATAATAAATCGTTGTATATTATTCTGAATTAGATCTTTCGTTGTGAATGTGTGATTTTAGTTATTATGGTAATACTTTGAGAACGTGATGAACCGAATTCGGGTGACCAAGTAGAGGACAGAATTTGGGGGCGTCACATACACTTGTAATCTAGTTGGATTTTTAATTCATACTAGATTACATTAATTCCTTTTATTAAATTTTTAATACTCACCTTCTCAATTTAAGTCCGCATGTAAAATATTTCGTTTTCAATAATTAGATTATTATTACATAATCCATCTCGCCTTAATATTATAACGTTGCGTATTTCTCGAAAGTTCAAAAATAATTCTCGAGCGATAAACAGTGAATAGTGTTTTTCGTAAACTTTCTCAGAAAACTTTTCTTTTCGTCTTGGAAATTCAAATACTTTAATTCACTCACGTGGTTCAGATACTACGATGTTGTGATGCCCCCAAATCCGGGTATCTTCCAACCCGACAGATGGTGCTCTACGATACTACATTTCATATAATCATTCCATTGAAATAACAACAAAATGAGTGTAATTACTATCATTGTATTACATCTGTAATAAATCCTTTCCCAGGTTCATAACCGAATACATTCGTTGTTCGTCATAAGTATATTACATACAAATACACTAGTCTATTAAAGGACGAATAATTGTCCATCTTAGCCTTGCCTTTATCTCTCTTAGAACTCTCAGTTCGTTCGACTTTAGCTGCAAACATATGGTTCAAGCAAGAATGAGCATAACTAGCTTAGTAAGTCTTAACAACGAATCATATGAATATCACATCAATAAATACATGCTTTATTTCCATATCTAAACAATTATCTACGAAGCATTATGAAACATTTGACTAATACTTCTCCTACAACAATTCCAGAGCATATATAATAGCTTAGGAATGATGAACCGGTCAATAGACCATGAACATACTCTTTTCGTTTTCATATTTGAAAGGGATATCCGGCACTAAGGCCATCCACCCGTCTTTACTTACGAGCACTTCTAGGTTATCAGCCTATTGTACTCTAAGTTGATCAACACTCTGACGTTAAACGTATTTACATTCAACATTTGGCAACCTCGCGTGCCCATCGAATAATCGATGAAAAATACTTTGGTTTGTACATAGACAAACTTACCTTTACATCCGTACCAAATACTTGGAATAAGATAGCGTTAACAGTTCTATATTAACAGACTTGTAAACAATTCAATCTATTCTTCAATACTTGTCTAGCCAGGATAAAATAGGCATCGACTCTTTCCTTAATACCATTCATGCATTGTTTATCATGCCTCACGTAAAAACTTGGCTAACATTGTGACGCCCCCAAAATAGGTCCATTCCATCCAACCCATCCTGAGTCGCCAAATACATGGTGCATAAATAACTACAACTTTATTAATACATTTGTCGTGCAAAATACGACAACATATATACTGTGAGTTTAAATACAATTATTGTCTTATAGACAATATACATACCCAAATAAATCCTCAACACAATTATTTATACATTATTTTACAAAAATGGTGAGGACTACTAAATAACTCTCTCTAGAACCTTCATTCCATACCCCGACTAGTACTCGCTACATTCTCGCCTCCTGAGAAGAAAAATGGAACAAAAAGGAAAAGGGTGAGCTCAACTAGCCCAGTAAAGAATATTATGATTAAGATAATATACAACAAATTATCGTTAGTCTTCAACAGGGAAAAATCTAATAGAATACAATAGACAACCAGTTTTAAATCAATCTTCGCAGCAGAAATAATAATTCATTAGAAGAGTTAAGTAGAGAATGCAAACTACTATCATTTATGAATTTAAAAGTCCATCCTTGATATTTTATCCCTGTAACATCAATCAATATACATCTGGAATCAAATAGTCATCTTTGCACTACAGACCAAAGATATTAATCAGTTGGTCATGTTCATCTCAACACTTGTTCATCTTTGCACTACGGGCCAAAGATATTCATCAGTTGGACATGTTCATCTAAACACCTGTTCATCTTTGCACTACGGGCCAAAGATATTCATTATAAAATCATTCATCTTTGCACTACATGCCAAAGATATTCAGTTATATCATCATTTAAGACTGAGGATGATGAAAAATATTTTAAAGAAAACGAATCCAGTGAAACAAAAGAACAAATATTAAGGATTCGTACTTTAGACAATCCAAGTTCAAAAATACTTCATAAATAATCAGAGTGGAGTAAAATTCAAGAATGAAGACCAAAACATAGATCCAATCAAAGATAGGAACTATAACAGACAATCTTGGACACAGAAAAGAAAATTTAATTTTTCTCGTGAATAATGTCGATTCAGTGAATAGTCTTGCGATATCGTGAATAGTGCTTGATACGTGAATAGTAACTCGACCTCAAAAGATAGAAATTTCACAAAAAACATCATCACGCTTAAATGAATAGTACTTTCGTAAATAGTAATTCGTGAATAGTAACTCGTGAATAAGAACTCATGAATAGTAACCCCACATGAAAAAGTTCCAAATTTGATAAAAATTCCAACCAATATTTCTAAGATAATGATATCGAAGAAATAATATCATTTTCGAATAAAATAACATCCCATACATCGAAAGACAAGACTTTAGTTGAAACACCGGATATAAAGTTATGACTTGAACTTGCACCAGATAGCAATACTCAAAGTATACTCAAAATATTCACAAGAATACGCTCGATAATATAGAGAGAGAAAACTTCAGTTTCTGGTGTGATTTTTAATTCTAACCTAAGCACCCTATTTATAGAAAAATGCTTAGAACACCAAAGTAGAAAATTTAATATAATAATATTATATATATTACAAATTCTCTATCCACACTAACAATCTGAATTCAGCCTCCTAATCACATGTTAAATGAGTTTCAAAAATGAAAAAAATGTTTTTCTAATTTAAAATAATTTAAACTTCCAAAAATCAATTATTTCGGAGCTTCGGAACTTCAATAATTCACAATAATTAGCTCTTTTATCAAAAAATTCAAATCTCACGTCTTTTTATAGGAAATTCAATTCTCTACAACTTTACAGAAGAAAGTATTTCCAAATTCCAAACAAAAATTGACCGAAATCCACAAACGAGTGATTTTACAAGCTATAATCAAATTTCAGTCAAGAAATGGGGTCCACCGACACACAAAACATGTGTTAATTATTTAATTCCACAAAAATACTCTTCCTCCTCATATACTCATATATCGCACATTCATTATAAAAATATCACCGTTAATATATTATTAAAATAATATATTTAAATGAATTATTTTATCAGAAAAAGATAAAATATTAATTTTCAACAATTGTCATTTTAAAAATTTTCTCCATCTATATCCACATAAAATCAATATTTTCCTCATCATATAAATCAATAATTAATTATTCACAAATAATATTACAGAATCACAAGATCTTGCAACCCTACTGCTCCTGTGAAAGAGGGGCTTTCCAAAAGGATCTCTCCTTCTCGCCGCCAATTAGGTGACCAAACCTCTCCTGTATGTAAGAACTTTCTAGACATTGCCAATAATGTTATCCAATAATATTATTCAGATAATATGAATTATTGTCTCGATAATGGAAAATACTATGTAATGACAATTTATTGAAACAACAATAATATAAAATATCAATGCAAAAATTATTGAATCAATAAAATAAAATACTAAATAGTAATTACATCGTAACAATTATTGAGTAGTGCCTTCTCACGTAAGAATCAATAATTGGTGCAATACCGTAAAGCATCTACTTGTCAACAAATACAGCGTATTAGTGTGTTTTAACCACCGGGTATTCCAACAAAGATAATCTTGAATAACTACGCCGTTATTTATAAACAACTTATATTTGTCGCTTTCTTCATCCAATCGCTTTCCGCTATGGGGCCCATAAAATGCTGACGTCGTATTTAATATTCTCCGATAATCATTTAATATCCCACGACCAAACGAATATTCCCGACAATAATGAATATTTTATAACCACTTGCTTATTCAAAATATTTGCGTATTTTATCCATAACTATCCACATTAATCAAATCAACCCTTACTATTTCACAATAATAAATAGAGGAAAATAAATTTCATTTATTAATAATTTGGGGTCTTACAAACATGAAGGTTAGGAAAGCATTAAGAAAGACTTGCCTTCAAGCGTCTTCGAATTTATATTTCAAATATTCTCATTCTTTACAGGATCTACATGATACATTCACATAGCACACTGTAATTAGTTATCAAATAAACTAACTTTACGGTTCTAACCAACTTCTTTCTCTTCTATGTTTTATTTGAATTAACTTCGTTATTAAAGTCGATTCAACTTTCTATACTTCATTACATTTCATTAACGTTCTTACGTCCTTAATCGACATTCAATTATTATTGGTTAACTAACAACGTTGAACATCAATCACGGTTCACTTATTACGTCTTCGTGTTCTTCGTTTAATTTCTATTAAACCTTACTAAATCTTCTTACATTAACACCTTATAAGTGATTTAAGGTAAGTCTTATCATGTACTTTAAGTACCTTTAATGTCTTACTTTAGGTCTACCTTCAAAATGGAACAAAACCTAACTTGGTCAACATTTTTCACTCTTTATTACACGACGCAAGATCCTTTGTATTTTAGGTGCGCGCCCAAAGACGAAGTTAGCGAGGTACTCGGCCGAAGTCTGTAATGTGCAGCCACCACCACTTTTACAGATCATAATGGCTACGAAGTCTGCATGCACAAGTTGGCCAAAACAGTTTGGTTTCTAAACGAAACTCCCAACCTCCTAATTTGTTTGCTTTACATCCGAATTGACCCATTCGAAAGCCTACAAGTCAGGAATTACATCCTTTATGTTTTCGTATAAGAATTTCATATTTCCAAATTCGTTAACTCGGAATTCACCTTTGAGTTCATTTTTAAGCGTTCGTTTAACGTTTTCATCCGTTCAATACTCGTTTTCTTTGTTATAAGACGGAATGCGACGATTCTTTTGCCAATGACTCTTAATTACATTATCTCACGTGTTGACATTGGAAACCAACGTTTTCAAGTCACACGTCAACTTTTGACCTTTAATCCGAGCTTTTTTATATTTTTGACGTTTAACGTCTATTTCTGTACAATTCGTCATAACTTCATTACTAATGTTCTTTAAGCCAAATCACATGGAATACTCCATGGACTTCATATCTACATCCTAACCAAGCAATAGGCACATCCCTTAGCTATAATGGTTTTCAAAACGTTTGTTAATAACTAAGTTAACGTTCAAGATGCTTATGGTTTTTAACTCACGTAAACACTTACGATTTCTATTTGGTCATGACCTATCAATGATTTTATCATTAATAGGCATCCTTATATCTCCTCAATAAACACACTCCACTCATCTACGATTCTTCTACGAGAAAGAAATCGAAAAAGATGAAGATTACGGTTTGTAAGAATTTACCTTTGAAGTAATTCACGTTCTTGATAAACGCCTATTGGTTTGCTTGGAAGTAGAAGGATTATATGATTCTAGCTCTTTCTCTCTCTCAATATATTTGGACAAGCTTTGTAAAACCACAAAAATCCAATTCTAGCTTTCTATATATAGAAAATCAAATGAGGGGAAAAATGGTCCAATTCTCCACCTCCTTATTTATTTACCACTTTGTCACCAAGTAAAGTACTTGGTGACCAAGTGATATGCTTGGCTTGCACACCAAGTGGCCGGCCCACCATACCCATGGGTCATCCTCATGGGTTTTACCCATTTGGTGACCCACCGGTTCGATCCACGGTTAGGTTTTCTTGCATTGGGATTAACCAATCTAATATTGGGCCTTGGCTTGGGCTTATCACTTAATCCGTTAGGCTTGCTCATTCAATTGATTGGACTAAACATAATCCAACCCAAATGAATTAACACTAAGTCTTAACTTAATTCTAGAATACAAATTGTATTCCCTACGTATAATTCACGTATTCCTTCCGTATAATACTAGTACGATAATCGTATTGTACTCCGTATTAACTCAACATATTATACATAGATACTAAATAGTCTCATACTTGTATAACATATGCCTTAACCATAACGCAATTCCTTCTACGCGTTTCATTTCCTTCTCGGAAATCAATTTACTCAACCCTTAGGTTTTAAGTCCGCAGGTGAAAACTTAGTTTGCCATAACAGAATTATTATTGAATATTCCATATTATCTTCGTATTCTATCATTACGCATTTCTCAGAATCTCAAACCCTAGCTCTGAATGAAACCGGATGAATAGTGTTTTTACGCAAACATTCTCAGAAAACCTTCGTTCTCGTCTAGATAATTCACAACAATTAATTCTAGCACAAAGCCAGAATACTAACCACATCTATACATTCTAGGTCATGGAACGACCTTCAAAATCTTACTCACATAATAAATCAATTAAATTCATTTAATCCACATAATCAAATAAAAATTTAATTCATTGAAAATTTGAAATTCTCGGGCGTTACATTCTTCCCTCCTTATAAGGATTCTGTCCCCAGAATCTAGCTATTCTTACATAAACAAATAAGGAAAATTTTCCATCATTTTACTTTCGAGCTCTCACGCTGCTTCTTCAGCATCGTGGTTACTCCAAATTACCTTTACTGAAGGTATTACCTTATTTCTCAAGACTTGTTCTTTCCTATCAATAATCTGAATTAGAATTTTTTCATACGTTAAGTCTTTTTCTACTTGAATAGATTCATATCCTATTACGTGTTTGTAGTCCGGTTTATAAGGACGCAACATAGACACGTGAAACACATTGTGTATTCTTTCCATTTCTGGAGGTAAGGCTACTTCGTAAGCTACCTCTCATATCCTTCTTAAAATCTCAAAAGGTCCTACAAACCTTGGACTTAACTTCCCTTTCTTCCCAAAACGTATCTTCCCTTTCCAAGGCGATACTTTTAGAAAGACATAAGACCCTACTTTAAATTCCCTCTTCTCTTGATGAGGATCTGCATACTTCCGTTATCTATCTTGAGCTACTACTAATTGAGCTCTTATCCGCTTCACCATGTCTGCCGTTTGTTGTACCATCTCAGGTCCCAACATTCGACATTTACCTACTTCATCCCAACAAAGTGGTGTTCTGAACTTCCTTCCATACAACGCTTCGTAAGGCGACACGCCTATACTAGCGTGAAAACTATTGTTGTAAGCGAATTCTACCAAAGGTAGATGCTCGTCCCAACTCCCCTTGAAATCCATAATGCAAGATCTTAACATATCTTCTAGTGTTTGAATTGTCCGTTCGCTTTGTCCATCCGTCTGTGGATGATACACCGTACTCAATCTCAAATGTGTTCCTATTTGCTCTTGCAAACTCCTCCAAAAGTTCGACGTGAATCGTGGATCACGATCGGACACAATCAAAATAGGTACTCCATGTCTGGAAATTATTTCCTTAACATAAATCTTAGCACACTTCTAGGTTATACCTAACTCCTATTGGTAAAAAATGAGCCGATTTAGTTAACCGATCCATTATTACCCAAATAGCATCGTATCTTTTCTCGTCGTTGGAAGTCCCACCACAAAATCAATGGTGATATGCTCCCATTTCCACTCCGGAATCTCCAGTGGTTGTATCAATCCACTCAGTCTTTGTTGTTCAGCCTTAACTTTCTGATAAGTTAAGCACTTACTAACGATTCTCGCAATCTCCTCTTCATGTTCTACCACCAAAAAGTTACGACGAAGGTCTTGATATATCTTAGTACTACCAGGATGTATCGAGTACCTCGAACTATGGGCCTCAGACATAATCTCTTCTTTCAACTCGGAATTATTTTGACCCCAAATTCTTCCTTCAAAACAAAGTAAACCTTCCTTATCAAGGTTATACTTTGTCTTCACGTCATCCTTCACTATCTTTTTCACACGATCGCATTCTTCAGTACTTATCTGTACCTCTTTAACCCGTTCCACTATCGTTGGTCGAGTCTCTATTGAGAATAACATCTCTGCTATTTCACTTGGCAACTTAACTTCTAATTCCATCCTGGCCATCTCAGTTATCAACATATTCTGAGTCATTAACATTGACAGCATTTCTCTACCCTTCCGAGTTAACGCGTCGGCTACTACATGTGCCTTCCCCAGAAGATATAAAATATCACAATCATAATCTTTTATCAACTCTAACCACCTTCCCTGCCTCATATTTAACTCCTTCTATGTGAAGATATATTTCAAACTTTTGTGGTCCGTGTATATCTCACATTTTTTCCCGTATAAATAATGTCTCCATATTTTTAAAGAAAACACTACAGCTGCCAATTATAGGTCATGAGTAGGATAGACCTTCTCATAATCCATTAACTGACGTGACGCATACGCAATGACCTTGCCATGCTGCATAAGCATGCAACCTAGGCCTTTATGCGAAGCATCGCTATAAACTACAAAATTCCTCGTATCATCTGGTAAAGATAATACAGGTGCCTCACTCAACCTCCTTTTTAGTTCTTGAAAACTATGCTCACACTTTTCTGTCCATACATACTTTACCGACTTCCTTGTCAGATTTTTCAACGGAGTAGCTAATTTTGAAAAGTCTTGAATGAACCTTCTAAAGTATCCCGCTAACCCCAGAAAACTCCTAACCTCGGTAGGCATTTAGAGTTTCTCCCACTCATTCACCGCTTCCACTTTCGCTAGATCTACGGATATGCCATCTTTGTCTATAACATGTCCTAGAAACTGCACTCGTTCGAGCCAAAATTCACACTTTGTGAATTTCGCATACAACTTCTCCCTCCGTAGTGTTTCCAACACTATTCTTAGATGTTCAGCATGATCTTGTGGCGTCTCAGAATAGACTAGAATATCATCAATGAACACTACGACGAACTTGTCCAAATACTGTTTGAACACTCTGTTCATCATATCCATGAATGCGGCTGGCGCATTCGTCAACCCAAATGACATAACCAAAAACTCGTAATGCCCATAACGAGTTTTGAACGCCGTCTTAGGTATATCTTCCTTCCTCACTTTCAATTGATGATACCCCGTCATAAATCTATTTTAGAAAAATACTTTGCCCCTTTCAACTGATCAAATAGATCATCGATCCTGGACAATGGGTATTTATTCTTAATCGTTAACTTGTTCAACACTCGATAGTCGATACAAAATCGTAGCGATCCGTCCTTTTTCTTTACAAACAATTCCGGTGCTCCCCAAGGAGACACACTCGGTTGAATGTACTTTCTATCTAATAGTTATTGTAACTAAACCATTAACTCCTTCATCTCAACTGGCGCCATCCTATATGGTGCCTTTGAAACTGGTGCCATTCCCGACAACAAATCAATCTCAAATTCTACCTCCATATCCGGCGGAATACCGGGTAACTCCTCTAGAAACACATCCGCGAATTTTTGAACCACCGCTATCTGTTCCAATGATGTTCCCACTTTTTGGGTATCCACCACATGACACAGATAACCCTTACATCCCTTCTTCAACATCTTCCTAGCTTGTGTCATAGTTAGACAACAAGAACGTCCCGGTGATTTATTTCCATAAAACACCACCTCAGGTTTCTTAGGAAGTCTTAGGTTTACACTCTTTCTATGACAATCTATTATCGTTCTATGGTTAATTAACCAATCCATACCTAGAATTACATTGAATTCTCTTAACCTTATCGGTAAGAGATCTACCGATAATCTATTACCCCTGATATCTACGAAATAATTCCTATGAATGTGTTCAATGGGAATTATCTCCTCGTTTGCTACCTTAACGTCTAAAGGTATTTCCAACTTTTCAGGATTTAATCCCAATTGCTGAGCAAATCCACATGCTATAAAAGAGCAAGTAACACCCGAGTCAAATAACACGTAAGCATTTATTTCATTGACTGGAATGATACCTGCTACTACGTCCGTTGATGCAACTGCATCTTGGATAGTCATATTAAATGTTCGGGCTGAGGGTCTAACCAATGATGGTGTTGGTCCCGTAATGACTAAATTACCACTACCAGAACCCTTACTACCCTCCACCTCTTTCTTTGGGAAATTTATTGCCATGTGGTCCACCGACCCACAAACAAAACATCCCCGACTTTTCTTAGGATTAGGACAGTTGGGAGATATATGACCCTCCTGCTCACAATTATAACAACCGGTCTTCCCCTTCAGATAGACTCCCAGATGAGTCTTACCGCACGTCTTACATGCCTCCATCCTCCATTTAGGATCCCCTTGTTTTGCCCCAGTATTCCCAGGGTTAAAATTCTTTCATTTAGGCATATTGCCACTACCATTGACAACCTCTGCCTTATTTCCTCCTTCTCCCTTACTGTTATTCTTTCTATCTTTGTGGTATTGGGTCAACGCCTCACTACCACCCTCTACTATTATCGCCTTTTCCAGAATGGTCACATAGGAAGCACTCTAAAAACCGATATGCAACTATAGAGCCAGGGTTTTAGGCCCTGCTCAAACCTACGAGCCTTCCTCTCCTCCGTGTCCACTTGGTGTGGAGTAAACCTTGCCAATTCATTGAATTTGGCCGCATATTGGGGAACAGTTCATGTCCCCCTACTTAAGTTCTAAGAACTTAATCTCCATTCTTCCTTACATGCTAGTAGGGAAATAGTTCTCAAAGAATACCTTCTTAAACTGTTTCCATGTAACAGCTTCCGCTCCAGCCCCACCCTGGTGAGCCTCTCACCAGTAGTTAGCTTCCCCCTGCATCATATAGGTCGCAAAAGAAGTCTTTTGCGCCTCAGATACGTTTGTAATAACAAACACCTTCTCTATTTCCTTGACCCATGTCTGGGCCTCCACTGGGTTCGTTGTTCCCTTAAATTTGGGTTGACCTACACTCTTAAATTCCTTAAAAGTAGTCGTTCGGGCTACCCTAGGTCCTGCGGGTGCTCTACCCCCAGCTTGGTTAAATGCAGCCGTTAATAAATTAACGAACTCTTGCATTGGGTTATTAGGACCCCCCATTGTTCTCATTATGCGATTCCGCCTCTTGGTTACGTTGCCTTCTTCTTGGCGGCATTTCTGATTAAATAAATAAAGTTCCGTTATTACTTATTTACTTACTTCTTTATTAGTCGTCAAACAACTGAACAATAACTTATACACAGCACAACAATTTAAAATAAAAACTTCTTTATATTAAAATGCTTCTTTATAGTTCAAAACTATTTACAAGTTGCTTTCAATAGCCCAAAAGCTAGTACATATACCTCCCGCGATTAACTTCTACAAAAATTGGGATTTACAAAAAGGCTACTCTTTTATTATACAAAAGAGGGTTTTACCTCACTATACAAAAGTATTTATCATACTACTCCTAATACTACCTAACAGCATCCGCATGCTTCTAGTTCGCCGGAATCGACACAATATCTCGACTTATAGTATGTCGAGTCTGTCCCAACTCAATAGAATAACAAGCTATCTTAAGCTTGAAATCCTCGTGCGCACTGTCTTTTATATATGACATTCGTGCTATCTTCTGGTCTTTTTCAACCAATTTCTTACGAAGTTCTATGACCTCATTCTTATAGTCCTGGGCCTTGTCAGTCATGAGCACTTTCTCATCATGCTCTATCTCATAGTCTGACTCTGCAAACACTTTTGCCCCATAGAGATCACTGATCTCTTCCTTCTGGTGCTGCACCATATTGTGCAGTTGCACGTTACGGTCAAGCACTGAGAGGTACATTTCTCTCATAGTCTCTGTAGGTGTCGACTCTAGGCCAGACATCACCGTATTAATCGATGTCACCTCCATGTCATCCTCCACATCAATCATCATATTCAAATATGATGATATCCCCATGGTCTCCTCAGAATAGTCCTCCTCCGAGTAATATTCCTCGCGCTCTGACTCCTCTAGAATCACTACGGTATATATAGGCTATAAGTACAGTGCTTCAACTCAACTTCACTTCACGGACTCTCGGCGATCACATGTATATCCCTATACATCAAGCTATCAACCGACATCTACAATAACACATAACAAATTGATTAGTACATAATACACAATAATATAAGCACAAATCACATTTAATCCATTTAGGGTTATTTTCCATCTTTTAAATCTTTTGGTACTGAGTTTCCTCAATACCTTACTAACTCAATTAACTCGAGTTAACTTTCCTCGGACTTTTCCTTTCCTACGAGGTTATTAGCCTAAGGTTCTTTCCCCCTTAAGTTTTATAACCTAATGCTTTGATACCAACCTGTGACACCCCAAAATCCAGGTATCTTCCAACCCGACAGATGGTGCTCCACGATACTACATTTCATACAATCATTCCATTGAAATAACAACAAAATGAGTGTAATTACTATCTTTGTATTATATCTGTAATAAATCCTTTCCCAGGTTTATAACCGAATACATTCGTTGTTCGTCATAAGTATATTACATACAAATACACTAGTCTATTACATGACGATTAATTATCCATCTTAGCCTTGCCTTTATCTCTTTTAGAACTCTCAGTTCGTTCAGCTTTAGCTGCAAACATATGGTTCAAGCAAGAATGAGCATAACTAGCTCATCAAGTCTTAACAACGAATCATATGAATATCACATCAATAAATACATGCCTTATTTCCATATTTGAACAATTATCTACGAAGCATTATGAAACATTTAACTAATACTTCTCCTACAACAAATCCAGAGCATATATAATAGCTTAAGAATGATGAACCGGTCAATAGACCATGAACATACTCTTTTCGTTTTCATATTTGAAAAGGATATCCGGCACTAAGGCCATCCACCCGTCTTTACTTATGAGCACTTCTAGGTGATCAGCCTATTGTACTCTATGTTGATCAACACTCTTACGTTAATGTATTTACGTACAACATTTGTCAACCTCGCGTGCCAATCGAATAATCGATGAAAAATACTTTGGTTTGTATATAGACAAACTTACCTTTACATCCGTACCAAATACTTGGCATAGGATAGCGTTAACAGTTTTATATTAACAGACTTGTAAACAATTCAATCTATTCTTCAATACTTGTCTAGCCAGGATAAAATAGGCATCGACTCATTCTTTAATACCATTCATGCATTGTTTATCATGCATCACGTAAAAACTTGGCTAAAATGAAGGTTAGGCAAGCGTTCAGAAAGACTTGGCTTCAAGCGTCTTCGAATTTATATTTCAAATATTCTCAGTCTTTACAGGATCTACATGATACATTCACATAGCACACTGTAATTAGTTATCAAATAAACTAACTTTACGGTTCTAACCAACTTCTTTCTCTTCTATGTTTTATTTGAATTAACTTCGTTATTAAAGTCGATTCAACTTTTTATACTACGTTACATTTCATTAACGTTCTTACGTCATTAACTGACATTCGATTATTATAGGTTAACTAACAACGTTGAACGTCATTCACGGTTCACTGATTACGTCTTCGTATTCTTCATTTAATTTCTATTAAACCTTACTAAATCTTCTTACATTAACACATTATAAGTGCTTTAAGCTAAGTCTTATCATGTACTTTAAGTACCTTTAATGTCTTACTTTAGGTCACCTTCAAAATGGAACAAAACCTAACTTGGTCAACATTTTTCTTCTGGCATAACAATCGCGACACTCAAGATCCTTTGTATTTTAGTGGCTATTTGCGTAATCATGAGTTAGCAGGTACTCGGCGAGAAGTCTCGGCGCTACGGCGCCACCACTTTGTCTTCGGTTTTGCGCCATTATATACCGAAGTTTGTGCACCAGTTGGCCAAAACAGTTTGGTTTCTAAACGAAACTCCCGACTTCCTAATTTGTTCGTTTTACATCCGAATTGACCTATTCGAAAGCCTACAAGTCAGGAATTACATCATTTACGTGTTCGTATAAGAATTTTATATTTTCGAATTTGTTAACTAAGAATTCACCTTTGAGTTCATTTTTAAGCGTTCGTTTAACGTTTTCATCCGTTCAATACTCGTTTTCTTCGTTATAAGTAGGAATGCGACAATTCTTTCACCAACGACTCTTCATTACCTTACCTCACGTGTTGACATTGGAAACCCACGTTTTCAAGTCACACGGCAACTTTTGACCTTTAATCCGAGCTTTTTTACATTTTCGATGTTTAACGTCTATTTTCGTACAATTCGTCATAACTTCATTACTAATGTTCTCTAAGACAAATCACATGGAATACTCCATGGACTTCATATCTACATCCTAACCAAGCAATAGGCACATCCCTTAGCTATAACGATTTTCAAAACGTTCGTTAATAACTAAGTTAACGTTCAAGATGCTTATGGTTTTTAACTCACGTAAACACTTACGATTTCTATTTGGTCATGACCTATCAATGATTTGATCATTAATAGGCATCCTTATATCTCCTCAATAAACACACTCCACTCATCTACGATTCTTCTACGAGAAAGAAATCGAAAAAGATGAAGATTACGGTTTGTAAGAATTTACCTTTGAAGTAATTCACGTTCTTGATAAACGCCTATTGGTTTGCTTGGGAGTAGAAGGATTATATTATTCTAGCTCTTTCTCTCTCTCAATATATTTGGACAATCTTTGTAAAACCACAAAAATCCAACTCTAGCTTTCTATATATAGAAAACCAAATGAGGGGCAAAATGGTCCAATTCTCCACCTCCTTACTTATTTACCACTTTGTCACCAAGTAAAGTACTTGGTGACCAAGTGATATGCTTGGCTTGTACACCAAGTGGCCGGCCCACCATACCCATGGGTCATCCCCATGGGTTTACCCATTCGGTGACCCACCGGTTCGATCCACGGTACGGTTTTCTTGCATTGGGCTTAACCAATCTAATAGTGGGACTTAACTTGGGCTTATCAGTTAATCCCTTGGGCTTGCCCATTCAATTGATTGGACTAAACATAATCCAACCCAAATGAATTAACACTAAGTCTTAACTTAATTCTAGAATACAAATCGTATTCCCTACATATAATTCACGTATTCCTTCTGTATAATACTAGTACGATAATCATATTGTACTCCGTATTAACTCAACATATTATACATAAATACTAAATAGTCTCATACTTGTATAACACATGTCTTAACCATAACTCAATTCCTTCTATGCGTTTCATTTCCTTCTCGGATATCAATATACTCAACCCTTAGGTTTTAAGTCCGGAGGTGAAAACTTCGTTTGCCATAACGGAATTATTATTGAATATTCCATACTATCTTCGTATTCTATCATTACGCGTTTTTTAGAATCTCAAACCCTAGCTCCGAATGAAATCGGATGAATAATGTTTTTACGCAAACATTTTCAGTAAACCTTCATTCTCGTCTTGATAATTCATAACAATTAATTCTATCACAAAGCCAGAATACTAACCACATCCACACATTCTAGGTCATAGAACGACCTTCGAACATCTTACTCACATAATAACTCAATTAAATTCATTTAATCCACATAATCAAATAAAAATTTAATTCATTGAAAATTCAAAATTCTCGGGCGTTACAGATGTTTCGTTGTTTCTAGGTTATAGAACGACATTCATCCTATTAACACATAGTAATAACAAATAATATTATTTATTCATTATTTAATTCTTTCAAGTATTTTACAAAGGATCCGAATTTCTCGGTCGTTACATTCTTCCCCCCTTATAAAGATTCTGTCCCCAGAATCTCACCTTACACTACTCAAACAAATAAGGATAATCCTCCTTTATCTTCTCTTCTAATTCCCACGTTGCTTCCTCGGCATCGTGGTTCTTCCATAATACCTTTACCGACAATAAAATCTTGTTTCGCAGAACTTGCTCTTTTCTATCGATGATTTGAATCGGCATCTCTTCGTATGTTAAATCCTTCTCGATTTGAATAGGCTCAAATTCTATCACATGTTTATAATCCGGTTTGTAAGGACATAGCACTAAAACGTGAAATACGTTATGTATTCGCTCTAGGTCTGGAGGTAATGCTACCATATACGCTACCTCACCTACTCATTTTAATACCTCAAAAGGTCCTATAAACCATGGGCTTAGTTTTCCCTTCTTTCCAAAGCGTATCTTTCCTTTCTAGGGAGATACCTTTAGAAAGACATACGAGCCTACCTCGAATTCCCTATTCTCTCGATGTAAGTATACGTATTTCTTCTGTCTATCTTGAGCTGCTACGAGATGCATACGTATCCAACTTCACCACTTCCGCTGTTTACTGCACCAATTTTGGTCTTAGCATTCAGCGTTCTCCCACTTCATCCTAATACAATGGTGTTTTGCATTTCCATCCATACAAATCTTTGTACGGCGGCATACCTATGCTTGCATGATAACTGTTGTTATACGCAAACTCTACTAATGGTAGATGATCATCCCAACTACCCTTAAAATCCATGACGCAAGATCTTAACATATCTTCTAACGTCTAAATTATCCTCTCGCTCTGTCCATCGTTTTGTGGATGATATGTCATACTCAACTTCAACTCAAGGCCCCAACCGCTTCTTGAAGACTTCTCCAAAAGTTCGATGTGAATCGTGGGTCACGATCTGACACAATCGAAACTGGTGCTCCATGTCAGGAAATAATTTCCTTAACATAAAGTTTAGCTAATTGTTCTAGATTATACTTAACTAGAATTGGCAAAAAGTGAGCCGACTTCGTCAACCGGTCCACTATTACCCAAATCGAATCATACCCCTTCTGAGTGGTCGGATGTCCCACCACAAAGTCCATCGTGATATGCTCCCACTTCCACTCCGAAATCTCCAATGACTGTAATAAGCCACTTGGTCGTTGATGTTCGGCCTTAACTTTTTGACAAGTTAAGCACCTACTCACATATTCGGCTATTTCTCTCTTCATGTTTGGCCACCAAAAACTCTGTCGGAGGTCTTGATACATCTTAGTGCTACCAGGATGAATCGAGTACCTTAAACTGTGAGCCTCTTGTAAAACTTGCTCCTTTAATTCCGTGTCATTCGGAACCCAAATTCATCCTTCAAATCTTAATAATCCCTCATCATCAAGACAAAACTTAATATCTTTTTCATTGGTCAACCTCTTCTTCATTTGGTCACACTCATTAGTTTTGAGCTGCACGTCCTTGACTCTCTCTACAATGGTAGATTGAATCTCCGCCTCAAACAGTCTCTGATCCGCCTCACTTGGCAACTTCACCTCTATCTCCATCCTAGCCATCTCTGTTATTAACTCAGTTTGAGCTGTTAACATAGACAACTTCTCCCGACCCTTTCTACGTAAGGCGTCGGCAACTACATTGGCTTTTCCAGGATGATACAGGATTTCACAGTTGTAATTCTTTATCAACTCCAGCCATCTCCTCTGTCTCATATTCAACTTCTTCTGTGTGAAGATATATTTTAGACTCTTGTGGTCCGTGTACATCTCACACTTTTCCCCATAAAGATAATGTCGCCATATCTTTAAGGCAAACATTACCGTGGTCAGTTCCAGATCATGAGTAGGGTAAACTTTCTCATAATCCTTTAACTGCCTAGATGAATACGCAATGACCTTGCCATGCTGCATGAGCACGCAACCAAGTCCTTTATGTGAACCATCTCTATAAACTACGAAATTTCCTGTGTCATTGGGTAATGATAAAACAGGCGCTTCACTCAACCTCATCTTCAGTTCTTGAAAACTGTCTTCGCATTTCTCAGTCCATACGTACTTCACCATCTTCCTCGTCAAATTAGTCAACGAAGTAGCTATCTTTGAAAAATCCTGAATGAATCTCTGATAGTAACCTGCTAATCCTAGGAAACTCCACACCTCAGTCGGCATTTTCGGTTGTTCCCAATTCATCACAGCTTCCACCTTCGTTGGATCTACTGAAATCCCCTCATGGTCAATGACATGACCTAAAAATTGTACCCTCTCTAACTAAAATTCACACTTAGTGAACTTCGCATATAACTTATCCTTCATTAGTGTCTCCAACACTATCCTTAGGTGTTTATCATGATCTTCTGGCGTCTTAGAATAGACTAGACTATCATCGATAAACACCATGACGAACTTGTCCAAATATTGTTTGAACACTCTGTTCATCATATCCATAAATATAGCAGGTGCATTAGTTAACCCAAATAACATCACCAGAAACTCGTAATGACCATAACGAGTCCTGAATGCCGTCTTTGGTACGTCCTCATTTCTAGCCTTCAGCTGATGATACCCCATCCTTAAATCTATTTTAGAAAAATATTTTGCCCCTTTCAACTGATCAAAAAGATCATCGATCCTGGGCAATGGATACTTATTCTTTATTGTTAACTTGTTCAACTCTCGGTAGTCGATACAAAGTCTTAACGATCCGTCCTTCTTCATGACAAAAAGTATCGGTGCTCCGCATGGCGAAACACTCGGTTGTATGTACTTCCCGCATCTAATGCTTCTTGCAATCGCACTATCAACTCCTTCATCTCCATCGGCGCCATACGATACGGTGCCACGAAACCGGTACCGCCTCCCGCACAATATCTATTACGAACTCTTGTCCTCCCTATCCTGGGTGGAAGACCCGCAATTAATTCAAAATACATCCACGAATTCCCTCACTATAGGTATTTGTTCCATGGTCGCTCCCACTCTCTGGGTATCAACCAAATGACACAAATAGCCTACACACCCCTTCCTCAATAATTTCCTAGTTTGTGTCATGGTAAGACAACATGAACGTCCCGGCTATTTATTCCTGTAAAATATTACATGAGATCGTCTTAATGTTTTAATATTTAGGCATTTCTTTTGACAATCTATAATTACCCCATGATTAATCAACCAATCCATTCCGAGAATTACGTCTAATTCTCCTAACTTTATCGGTATCAAATCTACCGATAATTTACAACCTCGTATGTCTACGCAACAACTCCTATGAATATCTTCAACATGAATTATCACTTCATTTGGTACCATAATATTTAAGGGTATAGGCAACTTTTCGGGAAGTAATCCTAATCGTCTAGCAAAATCACATGCGATAAACGAACAAGTAGCACCCGAGTCAAACAGCACGTATGCATTTAAGTCGTTGATCGGAATAATACCTGCGACTACTTCCCCCGAGGCCATCGCGTCTTGGATGGTCATGTTAAAGGTACGGGCCATTGGCCTACCCGGCTGCGCTGGACCCCCAATAGTTAACTTACCACTATCGGTGCCCTTATTCCCGTCCATCCCCTTCTTTGGATAGTTCTTTGCCATGTGGTCAGTCGACCCACATACAAAGCATCCATGGTTTTTCTACGGACTCGGACAGTTAGGCGCAATATGCCCCTCCTGTCCACAGTTGTAACACATGGCCTTACCTTTGAGACAGACTCCTAAGTGATTCTTCCCACAAGTTTTGCAGGCCTCCATCCTCCTCTTCTGGTCTCCTTGTTTCACTCCAGTATTCCCAGAGCTAACTACATTCCTCTTATAACCTTCGCCACTCCCGCTGGCACCCTCGATCTTTACTCCCCCGTCCACCTTCCCCTTGATTTTCTTGTCCTTGTGGTATTGGCTCAACGCCTCGCTACCACCTTCGGTAATTATTGCCTTCTCTAAAACGATTCCAAAGGAAGTACTTTGGAACACAGAAATATGATTATAGGGTAATATCGGACTTACGGACTTAGTGCCAGGTTTTCCTTTTCAAAGAAAGAATGAAATACTCAAGGTCTTGGACCTGACTTTATGTTTTACTAGATATGATTCATTGTGAAATGATTTGAAAGAAAGATGAAGTGCTATTTTGAAATATCAATAGTACTTCATAACTATTGTTTAGTTATTGAAGATATACGATTCTTATGTGTCAAGCATGTTGTTATTGAAATTGTCATACTTGCTGAGCTAGTTATGCTCACTCTTGCATGAACCATATGAATGCAGCTAAGACTGAACGTCCCGAAGGATCGAATAAGGATAAAGGAAAGGCTAAGGCAAATCGTTAATCGGTCTATGTAATAGTATAGGTTTATTGTTTTAATGTATTTTGATATTATGATAAAGAACCTTTGTAATGGGTATAGAACCTGGGAAATGTAAATATTACTTTGAATATATAGAAGTCATGTCCGTTCTTTTGAGGCTTTTCAATTGAATGAATGTATGAATGGTAGTATCGTATTGCACCATATGTCGGGTTGGAAAATACCCGAATTTTGGGGCGTCACAACAATAAAATGACTATACAAAGTCTTACATCATAAATAGATATCCATATACACCAGATAGCTCAACTTACAATTCAACAACATGTTACATTCAAAATATTAAATACATTTCTCATAAAACATAAGTAGTCTTTGTAGACTTAAGTGTTAAGTAAAATTAAGAGTTAAGCAAACTTAAAGGCTAAGTAGACTTAAGTGTTAAGTAAACTTAAGGAGTAAGTTAACTTAGTCCTTAAGCCATGAATAGTAAGGAGGTTAGGAGGCGAAATGACTAAAATTCCCTTAGCTTGGAAATTCTATAAATAAGAAGCTTAAATCATTTTTATGGGATTTTAAAAATCCTACACCTTAGAGAGAGAGAGAGTTCGGATGAAGGGGGAGAAGGAAGAACATGAGCATGAATGATCGGATCAAAAGTGTTCGTGAAATAGAAAAGCTTGCAAATCGCCGGCTTTGTCTAGCGGGAAAAAAATAAGAAGTAGAGGTAATCTAAAACCTAGCTTCTAATGGATTTTTTCTTTAAGTTTTCTATGTGAAAACATAACTTAATGAAGATAAGAAGTAGATAAGGTTAGAGATGATTTCATATGGTTGAAATCATGAGAAAAGAAGAAATAATAAATTAGAAGTTTAGTTTGTAAATTTCTTAAGGAAGTATAAGATTCATAGAGAATTTGAACGATCCGAGTGGATTATATGAATAAGTAGGTTAAATAAGGAATAAGTAAGGAATAACGTTCTATAACATCAAATTCCAATAAAAAGTGGAATCGTAATCCAAAATATCGATTAAAATGAAGAACGAACGAAGAACACGAAGAACGTTGTTGATGGACAAATTTAAAACCATCTTAGGATAATTGTTGTTGATGGACAAGTTTAAAACCATCGCGTATAAGTTAGCTGTGTATTGCTTGGTTAGGAAGGGTAGAAACGTTCATGAAGAACGGATTAACACTTAGCTATAACGAAGTTATGGTGAAAATTTCGTAAAAGACGAACGAGAATTTGAAAGTTAGTAAATGAACCCGAACGTGTAGGGTTTCATAAGAAAGTAAGAAAAAAATAGAAAACGTGAGTCGTGGACTCAAGAACGAACGAGTGTCGAGTTCGGATGACCGAATTACGGACGAACAAACGAAGAGCGTTAAAAGCATAAAATGAACAAAGGGTGAAGATCAAGCTAATCGAATAGCACGTTAATGGATTCAGAATGAAGTTTTATCTGAGGGGTATTGAAGTACGTAAGATAAGGAAGAGAATGGCTTTGGAACGACCTCGTTCTGAGTTATAACGAAGGAGTTATGAGATCGGGAAAGGAGCGTCTCAAAGAATTTATTTAACACTTAGAAAATTTCTAGGGTTTTGTCTCGGCGCCGCAACGCCGGATAGACTGTGGGAAGTGGCGCCGCAGCGCGAGCTAGCCATAATCTTCTGGAAAGTGGCGCCGCAACGTGAGAGTTATCAAAGGCCTTGGCATCGCAGTCACCAATGGTAGCTTAAGAGAGAGAGATAGTAGGTCGCACTGCAAATGAGAGAAAAGGAAGGATACCTGGCGGCCAATACAAATACCGTGCAATGCAATGCCCAGAAATGAGATTTTATTGCTTAAGTACTGGGGGATGTGCAAGAAAGAAATAGGAACATGTAGATCACGTAACATAACACTTATGCAAGTGAGTTAAACCTTTAGTAAAGGTTGAACAAGAAAATTAAATGAGATTAAAGAATGTGAACGTGGGTTATGTAACCGATATCCGGGGACCGTAGTCGCGATGAACGAGCGTGAGGGATTGTTATGGTTGTGATTCCTTAGACATTGAGTGATGAGGGAATGAATAACATTTCGATGTTATGTCATGATAATGTTAGATAAGTGTGAAGCGTATAGATGCTATGAACGCAACGTCGTTGCGATGGATGCTTGGTCTTAGCATATAACGATCGGTATGGCTTCGACACTAAGAACGAGTAATGAACATGGGGTTCATGTAATGAATAACGAAAGTATTAATAAGATAGAAATTTTCAAGAAAGCCGTAACAAACGGCAATAAGATTTAATGAAAGCCGAATGTGGGTCAGATAAGAATATAAATCATCAAAGATGATGAACGTTTTGAGTAAGACATCTCCGTATGTTATGAAGCCGTAAACTGGTAAAGGAAGTTAGTCGCGTAAACTTATATTACAAGAACGCGAACCCTAAGAAGTAAAGTTAACTAAACCAATGAGTAAGTTCAATATATGACTAATTGGTGTTTATGTTTTCTCAATATGTGTGATATAGGAATTGAAATGAGCAGTTCAACATAAGCTGTAGCTGGGAATAAACGCAAGTTTCCTAACTTCATTCATATTACATAAATGCTAGTTTCTTAAACTTCTCATATGTTGAACTTGAGAAGTTTTATCTATGTGCGAACGTGTGATATTTGTACAAGGTGGTAGAATGTATGAGGCCTTGAGCCATAATTTGAACACTTCAGTGTTTTTATGATATGCATTATTCTGTGATTGAGCTGTTCAATACAAGTATGTTCTGTTTATACATGAACCGTTATTGTTAAGTCTGTGCTAATGATTCTAGCCATATAGGATATGTATGAAAAAGGTAGAAGAATGAAAGTATTTCAAAGTGAAAATGACTGATGTTTTAAGATGATGGGAATCGAGACTATTCCTATTATTCAAGCTGCTTCATAACCTTTGTTTGATTATAGAAGTTCTAAAGAAATGTTCTCATTCTGAAGTTGTTTGTTCAACTGTTATGACTTGCTGGGAAATTGAATGCTCACACTTGCTTTAAATGAAAAACAATTTTCAGCGAACAAGGTTAGAAGAACTTAAGGATCCCGTAAAGATCAAGCTCATGGTATTCAGATGCAGTACCATTCAGAAGGTGAATGAGTGAGAAGATCAAGTGAAGACTTGTAATGTAGAAAGATAAAAACTGAGCTATAGACTAGTTTAATGAACTATTATGTATCCTTGGTGGCGGATAAAAGTCACTCTTGTAAGATGAAATGAATAATGTAATTATCATTATTTGTAATAAAAGAGGTCATAAGGTTCCAGAACCTGGGATATTTTAGTGTATGTTGTTATATTTCAGTATATAATGATGTATGTTGGATGAATGATGTACTCCTGACGTACGAAATTCGGGTGTGAAGATAGACCGGATTTCGGGGCATTACAAGTTGGTATCAGAGCTGATAGGTTATAAACCTTAGGTAGGAGTACCTATGACTATAATCGTAGAGAGAAGGATAAGAAGATCACCACGTGATCATAGTGACTCGTAGTAATAGATGGGTTGCTAAACGATGAATGATTTATAGCTAGTGCTATGAATGAAAGGTACTATGAAGTAGTACGGGAAGAAGAACTTAGATTGAGTTATGAAGGATAATATATGAATTAAAGAAAATTCGTATTAAGTAGAGAGAGATTTAGGAGTTGTAAAAATTTAATTGAGGACTCATATCAGCAGCTGAGTTGTATGATTCCTTGTATGGGCAGGGAAATTGTACGTGGTTTTAGAACCACTTAGCTTCTTATGCGATATAGTTGTTAAGTTGAACAATTCTTTATATGGGCGGAGAATTGTTCTTGGTGTAACAACCGCTTAGCTTCTTATATCGGTCAGAAGCTGAGTTGACCAATTTTCTGTATGGGCAGGGAATTTTGTTTGGTTCTACAATCACTTAGCTTCTGGTAGTGATAATTATTGGGATTGGTCGCGCTATCAAGATGTATATGACAAGAAGGTGAATCTTTTCTCATGTATGTATTTGATAGGTATAGAATGATATGGTAGGTGCGAATTCTTGAAACTCATACTTATGGTAAGTTCGTTACTCATAATAATATGGTATGTTTTCAAATGTCTCAGCGAATAGACGCCTATGGTCTGTCTAGACGTTCTTAAACTCATATTATTGTGGAAAGTTCCTGAACTCATAATGTATGGAAAGATGATGGACTGTACTAAGGTATAAGGATGTTTATACTGAAAACACGTTGTTTTCAGTAGGCTTAGTATTGAAGGTGATAGAGAAGATTAAGTATTGTCGCAGTAAGATAATGAAGGAAGGTGGAGAATAGGATATTCCAAGTCATCTAGATATGCTAGATTTCGAACTTTATTGAACTCGTGCTGATATATACTTTGAAAAGGAAAGAATTGGTTCAACTTTTAGAATCAATATAATTTTTAAAAGAGCTATTCTTGGTATGTCTATGCTAATTGCTTCGGCTAGACAGAAATTGATTTATAATATTCAAAATGAATTTTATATCATCTGTGCATTCGATGCAAGGGTGGTAAAATGATGGAGTTGTTAATACCATTGAACCTGGTGTTGGATGTGATCTTAAGATCAACAACCCGTTATGGTATGATGTATAATGACGAAGTCACAAACTGACTAAGTCCTCAACGTACTGTGAAAGGTACGGTATCATGACGTCAGAAACCGTTTTGATGTATTGCGAAAAAAGAATTTAAAGAAATAGTCAACGTCAATTGAGTTGACTAGACGAATGTTTCACGTTGAAATCCAATTTATTGGGTATGGTGTAAGCTACTTGATTCAGCTAGACAAATGGTATGTCATCGAGCTTTCTTTGAAAATCTTGTGCCAAACCAAATTGTTTTGGTGCGGAATCTAATGATCAAGTCTGAGGAGAACATGGAAGAGGTAGTTTACTTTCTTGGTGATTGTAAACTGACCGTTAAAGAAGGGCTTACGGCGAAATGCTGTATAACAGAGTAAGATTTCATGGTCGATTTGACCCCTCAGCAAAAATATGAAACGTTTTAAAAGGAAATTTTATATTCCTCGTTATTCCTTCTACTTCATGATTCTTGGTAGGTTATGGGGGTTAGGAATGAGGGAAAGATAAGAACTCCGTTGAAGTGAAGTTGAGAAGGAAGGTAGGCTAAAAATTTCAAGGACTAAATTTTGTGAAGAAGGGGTGAATGTGATGACCCGGGTAAGGGTGTGGTTTTAAGAAATTCCGAGGACGGAATTTTTATAAGGGGGGAAGAGAGTGATGACCCGAAAATTCAGGTTGTCCAGATTTTAGGTTTAAAGAATTAGTTATTAATAAAACTAATTTTTATTAATATTATTCTGTGCTATGTGTTATTAATCGTTCTATAACCTAAGATGATTATAAGTTGGGAGTATTCTGGCTACGAGCTTGTCTGAGTGAGTAAGAATTTTCAAGATGAAAATAAAAATTTTCGGAAACAAAATATTTTTGGGGAAAAAGACGAAATAGGCACTATTCATCCATTTCTGCTCGGAGATTTATTTTGAAATTCCGAGAAGTTATTGATTACATAAAATGTTGAGACGTGATGGAATATTCAATAATATTTCAGTTATGGCAAAAATGAAGTTTTCGCCTGCGGACTCAAAACCTAAGGGTTAGGTAAAGTGAGTTCCGAGAATCGCAGTTTTTAAAAATTGTCGGACGAAACCCGAAAGACGGAACCACGAAACTTACAGGCTAAGTTTTGTGAATAGTAATGAGGTTAACTAAGGAGGTGGAAGTAGTAAACTTAAAGGCTAAGTAAACTTAAGTGTTAAGTAAACTTAAGAGTTAAGAAAACTTAAAGGCTAAGTAGACTTAAGTGTTAAGTAAACTTAAGGAGTAAGTTAACTTAGTTCTTAAGGCATGAATAGTAAGGAGGTTAGGGGGTGAAATGACTAAAATACCCTTAGCTTGGAAATTCTATAAATAGGAAGCTTAAATCATTTTTATGGGATTTTGAAAATCCTACACCTTAGAGAGAGAGAGAGAGGGTTCGGATGAAGGGGGAGAAGGAAGAACATGAGCATGAATGATCGGATCGAAAGTGTTCGTGAAATAGAAAAGCTTGCAAATCGCCGGCTTTATCTAGTGGGAGAAAAATAAGAAGAAGAGGTAATCTAAAACCTAGCTTCTAATGGATTTTTTCTTTAAGTTTTCTATGTGAAAACATAACTTAATGAAGATAAGAAGTAGATAAGGTTAGAGATGATTTCATATGGTTGAAATCATGTGAAAAGAAGAAATAATAAATTAGAAGTTTAGTTTGTAAATTTCTTAAGGAAGTATAAGATTCGTTGCGAATTTGAACGATCCGAGTGGATTATATGAATAAGTAGGTTAAATAAGGAATAAGTAAGGAATAATATTCTATAACAACAAATTCCAATAAAATGTGGAATTGTAATCCAAAATATCGATTAAAATGAAGAACGAATGAAGAACACGAAGACCGTTATTGATGGACAAATTTAAAACCATCGTAGGATAATTGTTGTTGATGGACAAGTTTAAAACCATCGCGTATAAGTTAGCTGTGTATTTCTTGGTTAGGAACGGTAGAAACGTTCATGAAGAACGGATTAAAACTTTGCTATAACAAAGTTATGGCGAAAATTTTGTAAAAGACAAACGAGAATTTGAAAGTTAGTAAATGAACCCGTACGTGTAGGATTTCATAAGAAAGTAAGAAAACATAGAAAACGTGAGTCATGGACTCAAAAACGAATGATTTTTGAGTTCGGATGACCGAATTACGGGCGAACAAACGAAGAGCATTAAAAGCATAAAATGAACTAAGGGTGAAGATCAAGCCAATCGAATGGCACGTTAACGGATTCTGAACGAAGTTCTGTATGAGGGGTATTGAAGTACGTAAGATAAGGAAGAGAATGGCTTTGGAACAACCTCGTTCCGAGTTATAACAAAGGAGTTATGAGATCGGGAAGGGAGCATCTCAAAGAATTTATTTAACACTTAGAAAAATTTCTAAGGTTTTGTCTCGGCGCCGCAGCGCCGGATAGACTATCGGAAGTGGCGCCGCAGCGCGAGCTCGGCCATAATCTTCTGGAGAGTGGGAATTTGCTTGTTAGAGAGTTATCAAAGGACTTGGCGCAGTAGTGCCACCCGAGTTAGAGAGAGGAGAGAAGTAGGTCATGCCATCACATGACGAGAAAAGGAAGGGCACGGAGGGCAATGCCCAGAAATGAGATTTTATTGCTTAAGTACTGCGGGATGTGCAAGAAAGAAATAGGAACATGTAGATCACGTAACATAACAGTTATGGAAGTGAGTTAAACCATTACTAAAGGTTGAACAGGAAAAATTAAATGAGATTAAAGAATGTGAACGTGGGTTACGTAACCGATATCTGAGGATCGTAGTCGCGATGAACGAGCGTGAGGGAATGCTATAGTTGTGATTCCTTAGACATTGAGTGATGAGGGTAATGAATAACATTTCGATGTTATGTCATGATAATGTGAGATAAGTGTGAAGCGTATAGACGCTGTGAATGCAACGTCGTTGTGATGGATGCTTGGTTTTAGCATACAACGATCGGTATGGCTTCGACACTAAGAACGAGTAATGAACATGGGGTTCATGTTATGAATAACAAAAGTATTAATAAGAAAGAAATTTTCAAGAAAGCCGTAACAAACGGCAATAAGATTTAATGAAAGCCGAATGTGGGTCAGATAAGAATATAAATCATCAAAGATGATGAACATTTTGAGAAAGACATCTCCGTATGTCATGAAGCTGTAAACTGGTAAAGGAGGTTAGTCGCTTAAACTTATATTGCAAGAACGCGAACCCTAAGAAGTAAAGTTAACTAAACCAATGAGTAAGTTCAATATATGACTAATTAGTGTTTATGTTTTCTCCATATGTGTGATATAGGAATTGAAATGAGCGGATTCGGTAAAATGAAGTCGAAGTTTGGTAGTAAAGGCAAGTTTCCTAACTTCATTCATATTACATGAATGCTAGTTTCTTAAACTTCTCAGATGTTGAACTTGAGAAGTTCTGTCTATGTGCGAACGTTTGATATTTGTACAAGGTGGTAGAATGTATGAGGCCTTGAGCCATAATTTGAACACTTCGGTGTTTTTATGATATGCATTGTTCTGTGATTGAGCTATTCAATACAAGTGTGTTCTGTTTATATAAGAACCGTTATTGTTAAGTCTGTGCTAATGATTCTAGCCAGATAAGATGTGTATGAAAAAGGTAGAAGAATGAAAGTATTTCAAAGTGAACATGACTGATGTTTTAAGATGATAGGAATCGAGACTATTCCTATTATTCAAGCTGCTTCATAACCTTTGTTCAATTATAGAAGTTCTAAAGAAATGTTCTAATTCTGAAGTTGTTTATTCAACTGTTATGACTTGCTGGGCAATTGAATGCTCACACTTGCTTTAAATGAAAAACAATTTTCAGCGAACAAGGTTAGAAGAACTTAAGGATCCCGTAAGGATCAAGTCGATTTAGTATCGGATGCGCACCATTCATTCGAAGGTGAATGAGCTAGAAGATCAAGTGAAGACTTGTAATGTAGAAAGATAAAAACTGAACTATATACTAGTTTAATGAACTATTATGTATCCTTGGTGGCGGATAAAAGTCACTCTTATAAGATGAAATGAATAATGTAACTATCATTATTTGTAATAAAAGAGGTCATAAGGTTCCAGAACCTGGGATATGAGAGTGTATGTTGTTATATTTCAGTATATAATGATGTATGTTGGATGAATGATGTACTCGTGACGTACGGAATCCGGGTGTGAAGATAGACCGGATTTCGGGGTGTTACATCTTCCATCTTTTATTCTTTGACTTTTCTTAAGGTTATGACTTAAGGTTTTATTTCCCCCCTTAAGTTTTATAACCTATTGCTTTGATATCAACCTGTGACGCCCCCAAATCCGGGTATCTTCCAACCCGACAGATGGTGCTACACGGTGCTACAGTTCACACAAACATTCAATTGAAATACTTCAAAAGAACAAATATATCTTATATATATATATATCAAAAAGAATATTAATATTCCCCAAGTTTTTTATAACCATTACATATGTTCTTCTCATAATGACAATATTATCATTACAAAACCTATACTATTACATAGGTAAATTACGAGTTCGCATTAGCCTTCCCTTTATCCTTGTCGGATCCATCGGTACGTTTGGTCTTAGCTGCATTCATATGGTTCAAGAAAGAATGAGCTTAACTAGCTCAGCAAGTACAACAATTCTAGTAAAATAGCATGCTTGAAACATAGGAATCGTATATCTTCAATTACTGAACAATAGTTACGAACACTACAACAAAAAAAGCTTATCGGATCAAGATATCGGCATGTGATCGTCTGATCATGAGATAGGCATCTGCGACCGTATCACGGTCGACGATACTAATCGCGAATAATCTGTCATTGGAAGGACATCAGCGACCACCAATAGCGACAAGAATAATTAGCGATCGCAATTAGCGGCCGATACCGTCGCTATTATGACTTATCTTTGAGTCATTTGTCATGCGTGACGTGTCACACGTGTCGTGACCGATAATAACGACCATAATGATAGCTAGATTCAAGCGATCATTGATACATATTATAATGATCAGACGCGTCACGATCCTTTTCCTTTTATTTTTAAAATTTTGCCTATTTTATTGATTTCCCAAAAATAACACACTTTGTACACTTTCAATCCCAACACGCTATATATATATATATATATATATATATATATATATATATATATATATATATATATATACAAGCATCCATATTAACATCCATCCAATACATACAAAACATTCATCCATGAATAAACATTCATCCAATACAATACAAAACATTCATCCAACACAATATAATCGATATCGTAAACATCCATATAAACTAATACAATTGTCCAAAGAATGAATCTAAAAGAGTACAAGGCTTTAAAAATCTAAAAAAAAAAATAAGTCGAGCACTCTTCATGGATCATCCAAATTAGGATCCAGTAATTATCAAAGTAATAAAACATATATGTTACATATAAGTAAAACATTGACTTTCGGAGGCTATAAACATATAAAGACAATGTAGCTAAACAATAAGCGATATATATATACCGCTCTCCTGTTGTTGTCTTTGCTACTCCTCACCTCGCTGCTGCCGCCGCCATCGCCTTACTTTACTCACTTGACTCATCAGACTCGGAGACTGCAGATGCCCGCCCAAGATATCTGAAGAAGATCACGATCCCGACAGATCGCTCTCTCACATCGGCAGAGGAGTATGATAGGTTTGATAACCTTGATGACTGTGTAGACTAGGTGGCGAGAGCCGCACTGTGCCAATTGATGGTCGGGCGTCGTCTTTGTCCTCGGCCTTTGACATAATTTTTTCTTCACGATGGACGCCTCTCCATAATTCTTGATCAATCGACGGACGCGGGTGCCTTCGGGATAGCTCTAGTTCATTAAACCCTTATAAGTGTCCTGTCAGAAGATGAACAATTAAATAGTTAAAAATAAATAAGAAAAATACTAAAGACCATCGCAGGTGAACAACATATTAGGATAAAGTGAACTTATTACCGCTATCTCCCGAGCGACTTTTCTGTAGACCATCGCGGTGGCCACATACACATCCAACCAATTGATAGGTTGACCTTGAGATCGAGACTCCTATAGTTCATTTTCTCATATTATTATGTAAACATATGATATTTTAGCTACAAAAGATGATCAGTAAACATAACATACGTACCACAGCGGCAATGTCTGCAATTTTGTGATATCTCTACTTGCTTCGACACGTGTCTTTTGCCTTCTCGCCATCTGATACACCTGAGGATCTTGTCGAGGCGGCAATCTTGCGCCTCTTGACCCAACTCTCAGCTTTCCACTGGTCACATCTCGCACCCATATAGGTTGTGCGCACTACTAGGGGCTATGCTCACATATATCGCTTCACCCCGCCCCGGATGGTCATTCTCAAGATTGTGTAGGGCTTTTTGTCGTTCCTTGTTCAAATTATCTTTAGTTCGTTTATGCAGTACATCGCGAATAGTGTCTCAATAATCGATGCTCGTAAGTCGTCCCATCTATATCGTTTCTGCAAATAAAACAACAATAATAATATTAAAACTGTTATATTACTAAATAATATTATTTGATTAGCTATGTATTATCTATCGAGTGATAAAAAAATACGAAATTCAAATTTCAAATCAAGCATCCTTATGGGCGAGAGGTGTGCTCGCCCACGTAATCACTGGCGTAGGCCAGTTCTGTAAGCATAATTGTGAAATAAACTTCACAATTTTACTATCTTGAAAATTACTACAATATACAATAATTTATATTAAAACCCTTACATTTAAATCACTACTATATTTATAAAATGAAAATATTAAACCCTTATATATATATACACGATGTTTAACTTACGTGCTATCTGGAGGAGGACGGATCTGTATAAGAATGCGATCATCCGGGATTAGCGGGAGCCTTCGCCACATGATTGGGGCCCGACCCAACCCGCGCTTTCGTCTTTGGTGTTCATAAGACATCTATAAATAAGAAATTTAGGATGTTAGTATAAGTTATAAATGAAAGGTACATAAACATGTCAGGGATATAGAGAACATCAGGATATGTAATTGTATGTAAACAAAAGGACAATAGGATAGATAGTCTAGGCCACTAGGATAGTCTAGGCGTGTATATTTAAGTTACTTAAGGTTACTTTAGGCTTGAAAAGAGAGCTTAATAGTCCTTTGTATGAGCAACTAACTAGCATGTATGAGCAACTTTGTATCTTCTCATAATAGTCCTTTAAGGTCGGTACTATGAATTGTCCAAAATGTCCATTTTGGCTTTAAAATGTGATTTTTAACAAGTCTCATGCTCAAAAATGGCTTGGGCTTGGTTCCTTTAGTTTGTGTAGCTTTCTTATGTGTGTCATTTTCTTTATCTTCTCGACTGTGAATTATGGAAAAACTTCTTTGAACCTTCTTCTTGATTGAATTATGGATAAACTTAATTCCTAGTTATGTTTTATGTTATACTCATGTTCAAGTTATATGGCCATTTGACTTATATATGAAAAAATTTAAGCAGAGTCTCCCTATAATATGGACTATCCACATGCATTTGGGCATGCATACTTGACCAATTTTAGCAAAATATAATCCCAACACACAAAACAGAATGTGCACAACTATAATTCAAGGCATACATGGTCAAATTCTATTGTTATATTCTGCAGCATACATGGTCAAATTCTATTGGATACAAAGACTTGACTAATCGATTTATTACTGCTCAAGCTTTTGTTAAATTTCAAGATATCGTAATGCGGGATATCCGGCGTGCTTTTATGTTATTAATTAAGCGTATTTATGTATGGCTTAAGCCATACGTAATGGTTTTCCCAATAGCTTATATATGTTGTACTATATATATTAGTAGAGTATCGTATTTATGTACACAAATTAGTTAGAAATGGCATGTTGTACTATATATATATATATATATATATATATATATGTATATATTTTAGTTTTAGGCGTGCGTTACTACTAGCCTCTCTTTTTATTACTCTTTTTTTTGTGTATGCGTATGATCGTAAGCTAGTAGCGTCGAACTTTGTTATTTCTTGTCTTTGTAAAATTACTACTACCAAATAGTATCTTTTAGATTTAGTTATAAATTTGTCTCTTTTTTTAACTATTAATGGAGTACCAAATTAATTAATTAAAGAAGTCATTGGAATAGCTTATTAAACTTCATTGGTTGATTAGAGTCCTTCGTGGGGTAATCTTATTCTTAAAACTTACTACTAATCAAGCCAAGCGATTGATCACTCACTAACAGTTAATTAAAAGGATACTATGTATATTTGATTTTTAACTTGTGTTGTCGGTACACCATAAGAAGAAGGGTATTTTGCCGCTTATTTGTTATGTCACTTATGTTGTGACCCAAAATTGATATTTTGCATATATGGTATTACATATTTTAGAATAATTAAGCTCATCCACTTTAATTAGAGGTAAAAGCTAAAAAAAGAAGGAATTTCTTCTTCATACATAATTTAAGGGACCGAATCTTATGCTTTAATTATAAGACTTTAAACATCAAATAAAGAGAGATTATATTCTTTTGTTTCATTACCTTCACACAAAGGGCTCAAGCAATTGTAAAATTAATTAGTATATATTTGGTACCACTCTCATGCATAAATTCTACATCTTAAGTATGAAAAATGGCTATTTGTACCTGCAGTGGTGTCGGCGGCCGGCGGTTGTGGTGGTGGTGATGGTGGGTGGCGACGGTACGGTGACTGTGGTGGTGGTGATGGTGGGTGGCGACGGTGACTGTGGTGGTGGTGGTGATGGTGGGTGGCGGCGTTTTCCCCTCTTTTCCCTCTTCTCTTCTCCCCCTTCTCCCTCTTTTCTCCCTCTTTTTTTTCTTCTTCGATTGAGAGTGACGAACTGGAACTGGAACTGGTTAATTGGAATAGATCAGCGACCGCTATCAGCGACCGCATGCGGTCGCTAATTTTAAATGATGTGGAAGTATCAGCGACCGCATGCGGTCGCTGATGGTGAGTGGTCGCAAATAACTAAGGCGCCAATATTTCGTACCAATTTTTTGGAGGTAAAAAATGATTTTGCGACCAAATAGCGACCGGGTTCCGTCGCTAACATACTCTAGCGACCAAATTCAAGAGCGGTCGCTAATGGCGGTCGCTAGTAACACTTTCTGCGACCAAAAAGTGCGGTCGCTGATGTTTTTGGTCGCTGTTACAGCATTTTCTTGTAGTGGAAGTACTATCGATAACTCAAAATAGCACTTCTTTTCATTCAAAACATTTTACAACAACAATATTCAGTAAAACATCAATTCCGGTTCAAGACCGTGAGTATTTCATAAGTACTTTGAAAAGGACATCCCGACACTAAGTCCGTAAGTCCGACAAAGCTTACGAGCACGTCTAGGTGATCATCCTATAGTACTCTATGTTGATCAACACTACATTCCTTAAATGTGTATACGTTTAAGTTGTGGCAACCTCACGTGCCTATCATTTGATGACAAAACAATTTAGCATACTCAGTCTACTTTAGAAACCACAACAATATTAGTTTGGTAAATCATTGTCAATACTTGATAGATTAATATAGCATACGTCTAGCCAAAAGAATTGGCTTTGACTTCCTAAGACATTAACTCATGCGAAGAATACATGAATCATAAAGACTTTTTCAGATCGAACTAGAACAAGGGTTAGAGTACTTGCCTTTAGCGTCTGCTTACAGATATAACACTTGCATTTTAAGTCTTTAAGTCTCTACAGTAGATGATAACATCACATAACACATTAGGTCATGAATGATCATACATGGTTTCTAAAGAATCTTACCCTTCTTCTCAATCTAATTACGTATTAGATTTATTATTATTGGTTCTGACTTTCCGTTACGTTATCCCTTACGTTCATAAGTAACTGACTCTCTTTAACCCTAAGTGGTCATACTTAAGGCTTAATTATGTCTTAATAATGTTTCATTAAGATCTTTATTTAATTGCTCATCAATTACTCCTCATGCTCAACATGTAAACCTTTTTCATTATCTAGGTCATGAGGCTTGCGCTGCGGCGTCGACTATTACTCTTGGTGCCGCGTTGCGGCGTCACCTATTATTGCCCAGAAACCGGACTCGGCACTCCAGCGTGAGTCCCTTTGTTACTTGTCGCTCACTTCGGCGCTGTGGTGCTGGCTAATTGTCTTGGAGTAGCGCCGCGACGTGGACTCTGAGCCACAGAAATGTTTGACAGATTTTTCAAATGGTGAGATTCCCGGACTCCTAACTCCTTCGTTATAAGTCTGAATTGGCTCATTCAAGAGCCTACGGTTCACAAATTACATACTCTACGTGTTCTTGCAAGAATTTTATCTACTCGACTTTGTTTTGCTAAAATTTCACCTATTAGTCCATTTTTAACGAAAATGATAAACGTTCGAGAACATTAATCGCTCGTTTCTTCGTTCTAAGTCGGAATCCGGCCATTTTCGAGTCTACAACTCTATAATGCCAAATACGACTTGTCTCCATCGAAAACCAACGTTTCTGAGTTCAAAAACAAAATATGCCTTCCATTCTGAGAATTTCACGAATTCGACGATCATCGTCCAATCGTGTGAATTCCCCAAAACATCATTACTAGTGATTTGTTCATCATTCCAAATACATTCATTTCATTATCTAGACAACTCAACTTATATGATACAATAACTTATATTACAATTAGGTTATGACTTATTCTTCATAAGCTCATAACTTAACAATTTCTTCACTACATGATTTTCATTTCATTATGACTTATTATTGGTTTAAGTCTTTTACTCAATGTTCTCACATCTTATCCAACATACTAATTCATATGACAATTATATGATAAGTTCATCATAAGTTAATAACTTAATTAGTTTCAAGTTACTTATTCATAACTTTATTCGGCTTACGTCCATTGCTTCATTAATTCTTACATGTTCTTAGCATACATGCTTATTACGTTACATTTCTCTTCTCACCCTAAAATGATTGGGATAGAAGAGACAAGATCAATTACCTTTGAAGACTTGTACTTCTCTTCTTTGAAAATCTAACAAAGGTTGTCTTGACTTATGAGTTGGCATATAAAGTGCTTATTCTCTCTAACACTTACGTTAATTTGTATTGAATGAAATTTGAACAATGAAAAATGTCTAGCAACTTCTTCTATTTTTAGGAGAGCCAAGGTGAGGGCATCTTAGTCATTAATCACCCCACCTCCTCAACTAACCTCCTTACTATTCATCTACTTAACCACTAAGTAAACTTGCTAGCTACTCATATTTCTTGCTCAACACAACACTTGATCATCACATAAAGTACTTGGGCATCACATAAAGTTCTTGCCCACTACTACACCCATGGGTTGCCCCATGGATCCTATTCAACTAGTGGATCACCATTTGGGCTTAGTTCTTAATCTAATCAACTTATCTTTTGGGCTTGCATTAATTTGCTTTAGGCTTCATAGCATTAACCACTTGGGCTTAATATAAATTCCACATGGGCTTACACTTGTAATCTAGTTAGATTTTTAATTCATACTAGATTACATTAATTCCTTTCATTAAATTTTTAATACTTACCTTCTCAATTTAAGTCCGCATACGAAATATTACATTTTCCATACTTAGATTATTATTACATAATCCATCTCGCCTTAATATTATAATGTTACATATTTCTCGGAAGTTCAAAAATAATTCCCGAGCGATAAATGGTGAATAGTGTTTTTCGTAAACTTTCTCGGAAAACTTTTCTTTTCGTCTTAGAAATTCAAATACTTTAATTCACTCACGTGGTTCAAATACTACGATGTTCCGTTATTTCTAGGTTATAGAACGACATTCATCCTATTAACACATAGTAATAACAAATAATATTATTTATTCATTATTTAATTCTTTCAAGTATTTTACAAAGGATCCGAATTTCTGGGTCATTACAAGACCTCACCGCATTAAAAGTCGTAGCTGAGCATATCCAATCTGAAAGAAGAGGATGTTTCCTTGATACTGCAAGGACGAAAAGGTAATCAAAATTTGCATATTCAAAGGAGAAACTATTCCCCTTTTCAAGCACAGACTGCAAACCCTCCCACTAAAGAGTGGAGAAGTCAAACGTACAAGAGTGTTCACACCTTTAGGGGATTCACTCGAAACCATTCTCAAACTTTTGACTGATCAGAAGAAAATTACTCATCTCCTTCCACCAGCCAACTCGAGTGGAAAAGGTATCAACAAAAGCAAGAAATGTGCTTACCATGCTGGAGCTCCAAGCCATGACACTCAAGATTGTTGGGCCCTTAAGAATAAGATTTAGGATTTAATTGGTAGTGATGAGATCGTAGTGGCCAAGCCCGACCAACCACATGTTCAAAACAACCCTCTCCCTCAACACAAGGAAGAGGAGGTTAACATGATCAACTTGGGCAGTGGAGAAAGCTCCAAATACTTCAAACATGTGGGTGGTTCATCCCAAATCAACAAGGATAATCCCAAAAAATGGGATTATTTAGAGTTCAAGTTCATGATGGAACGAGAATTAAAGGCTCTTGACGAATAAGTCAATCAATTGGCAGAAGTGGTGATTCATAACACCAAGTCTCGCGTCAGTTGTTTAGTCAAGAGCATGCTAGCCCCTTTTCTCTTATCACAAGTACTCCCCCAATTATTTCAGAAAGTGAAACATTGGAGGAAAAGCTTGCTAGAAAAGCAAAAGCTAAAGCCCGTCGGGACTTCGCCAATAAAAGGGAGTTCACCTATTTAGGCCAACCGATGGAAGAGATATTACAGATGCTGATTAATGATGGAAAAATTACAGTGCTTCTACCTCCAGTCAACCCACGCTCAAAGCGGTTTGATGCTAATGGAGTATATCAATACCACTCCCATTCTCGCGGTCACAACACTGAGGAATGTTGGGCACTCTGCCATCTTATTCAAAACATGATTAACAGTGGAGACCTGTAAATGGCAGACAATAACGATGTATCATCTCATAGTGGGAACATATTTCCTCCAGGATGGAAGGAAGTTGTAGCAATTATATCCTCGGAAGGAGATTTGGCTACCACACTACTTACAATTCAACCAATTCAGCTCAAAGTTGTTGAAAACCCTTTGAAAGTGTTTGCACCAAAGCCAATCATACTGCCATTCAGGCTTATGTATCATGTTGTCAGCCTTAAAAAAGTCCCATGGAATTATGGAGAGGCTGAAGGATTAACATCAAATACAACTTATGTAGTGTCGAAAGAAAATCCACTTTATCTTCCTCAACGGGTGATGAAGCCTATCATCAGGTCTAAGGGGATAGTGCCCAAGGAGAAGATTGAAGAATTCCTCCTCAAAATGGGACACAATGAAGCCAAGGTGGTTCAAAGCTTGAAAGAAGCTCCACAATAGATCTCTATTCTGGACTTGGTTTTCTCTTCAGAAGATCACCAGAAGGTCTTACTGAAAATATTAGAAGAAGCCCACTTTCCAAAGACAGTTGATGTTGAAAAATTCCATCATCTGGTTGATCACATCTTCAATAGAAATGTGATATCCTTCACCGATGATGACATACCCCCCCAAAGGAACGGGTCATTGCAAACAATTGCACATAACATATATGTCTTCCGGATATGTGGTTGAAGGAGTGCTAATAGATGGAGGATCATCCCTAAACATCTGCCCTTATGCCACATCGGAAACAATGAACATCAATCTCAACAGGATTCAAAACAACCATACAATCATCAAAGCTTTTGATGGATCTCGGTGAAATATTGCCGGAGAGATTGAATTACCCTTGGAAATAGGTCCACATACATTCTACATATCCTTCCAAGTGCTCAAGATCACTACAGAGTATAATTTACTGTTGGGAAGAACTTGGATTCATATGGCTAGAGTCTTCATCAACAGCTCAAGTATATCATCAACAGTCATCTGGTCACTGTAATGCTGAGCTAGAATGTCATGTTCAAAGTGATATGCCACTTATCAGTTTTAATGAAGAAGTTGAGCTTGTCAGCTTCCAAGCCCTTGAGGTGAGCAACACTCACTATCGTCCCATTGGGGCTCCAATTTTAAAACCCAGAGTTTCTGCTGAGGTAATGTCGGCAAGTCAAGAGATGATCTCCTTGGGTTTTAAACCTGGACAAGGGTTAGGAAAGGATAATCATGGAATTAAGTGCCCAATCCAAGTTCCCAGCCAAACAGGGATAGCCGAACTAGGCTACTCTTTTGGGTCCAATCATAGGAATCCTCACAAGCATAAATCAGTTCCCTCATCTACAAGGTTGTTACCTAAACCTACAGGTGATGATCCTGTATGGCCTTTATTAAAGGTTCTTATCCCTGTGGTAGTCATGTTATTTCTTAAGCTGATACCGGTTAAAAGAAAAGAAGTCCTGATTCCAGATCCAGAGGTGGAGGAAAGGAAAGCAATCCAGATAAATAGACATTTGTCAAACATGTGCGTCCTAGTCTATATGGAGGGTATGAACAGAGACATCCCAGATGATGATTGTCCAGACATCATGGTCATCATTCAAGAAAAATGAGGACGATAACAACTCCTTCATTACAGCGGTCCACCAGGACTTGACCCTTGGCAATTGGAGCAGCACTCCTTGCATTTGTCGACAAGGGTAAAAAGGGCAGAAACTCCCTTTGCCCTATAGATAACAATAACTTATTACTTTTGATGTACAATATTAGCAGTTATTTTGTTATTTTATGCTAACACTTTGTATGATTGAACAGTTTCATATAATAAGTAAAAGCATTTTGTTTCAGGACTCTAAAGTTAGAAGTGCCTAAACCTGCTGATGAGGTGCCTATTCTTCACAAGGACTGTAACTTTGATGTAAACTTGGACTATGACTTGATTGAGATTGAACAAGAGGACTATGAGATACCTCGGGAGATCAAAGAATGGGTTGAAGATAAACCCAAGCCAAATCTTGATCAAACCACATCTTTTAACCTGGGAACCTCAGAAAACCCCAAACAAATCCAGATTGGTACGGACCTTACTCCAAACCAAAGGAATGACATGGTTAATCTATTAACCCAATTCCAGGATGTGTTTGCATGGTCTTATGAAGACATGGTCGGTTTGTCAACTGGCATCATCATTCATCGCCTTCCCATCAAAGAGGGATTCAAGCCAGTTAAGCAGAAACTCAGGTGATTAAAACCTGAGTGGAGTTCAAAATTCAATGAAGAAATTATGAAACAATTTCAAGTCGGCATCATCATGGTGTCAACATACCCTGAGTGGCTATCCAACATAGTCCTCGGGCCTAAACCTGGAGGAAAGGTGCGATTTTGCATGGATTACAGGGATCTGAACAAAGCTTTCCTGTACCATTCATCCAAATACTCGTTGACAATACAATAGTATGACATGTACTCATTTGCTGACTGCTTTGTGGGGTACCATCAAATCATGGTAGATGAAGAGGATCGAGAGAAAACTGCATTCATCACTCCTTGGGAAACCTTTTGTTACAGACGATTGTCATTCAGCCTCATCAATGCCAAAGATACCTATCAGCGAGCTATGATGGCTCTTTTCTATGATCAAATGCATAAAGAGATAGAAATCTATGTGGATGACATCATTGTCAAGTCCAGAAGGGAGGAAGACCACCTAGATCATCTCAAAAAGCTCTATAGCCGGTTGCGTAAGTACAACTTGAAGCTAAATCCAGCCAAATGCGCCTTTGGTATCAAATCAGGTAAATTGTTAGGATTTCTAATAAGCCACAAAGGCATCGAGCTAGATCCTGCAAAAATCCAAGCCACAGCAACCTGTGTGCTTATCTTCAAGTTTCTAAGGAAGAACTCCTCCAATAAATGGAATGATGAGTGTCAAAAAGCCTTCCTTATCATCAAAGAGCGGCTAATCAAAGCTCCTATTTTGGTACCTCCCAGGGATGGTGTTCCCCTGTTTATATACATGTCAATCAATGACAATGTCGTGGGCTACATGCTGGGGCGGAAAGATGATAGAAGCCAAGAAAGAGCTATCTATTACCTCAGCAAAAGATTCAGCATCAGTGAAAACAAGTACATTCTGATTGAGAAAACTTGTTGCGCTTTAGCATGGGCTTCCATGAGGTTAAAACATTACCTCCATGGTAACACAACCCATCTCATATCCCACGTGGATCCTCTAAAGTATGTGTTCAACAAACCCATGTTGAATTATCAACTGTCCAAATAGCAGTTGATCCTACAGCAATTTGACATTGCCTACGTGACTCAAAAGTAAATCAAAGGTCAAGGAATTACGGATCAACTGGCCTCCACACCTTCAGGGGATTTTAAACCCATAGAAACATACTTCCCCGATGAAGGGGTAATGACAGTTCAGCAACACCATCAGGATGATACACACCAATCATGGAAGATGTATTTTAATGGAGCTATAAACATGGAAGGTTCTGAAGCTGGAGCAGTTCTAATATCCATTACGGGGGAGCAGTATCATGTTGCCTTCAAATTGCAGTTTTTTAGCACCAACAACACAGTTGAGTATGAAGGTTGTATCATGATGTTGAAACTTGCCCAATTCATAGGCATCAAACGGTTAACTGTCTTTGTAGATTCTGAATTGGTAATCAGACAAACCACTGGAATCTATCACAACAAAGAGCTACATTTGCTGCCTTACCATCGGCAGGTTATCCAGATGGCTTCAGAGTTTGAAGAAATAACCTTCCTCCACATTCCTGGAATATGAATGACTTTGCGGACACACTAGTAACTTTGGCCTCCTTGATCAACATACTTGACAAGGAAGACATGCCAAATATCACATTTACCTTGCAAAAGGCTTCAGCCTATGGGAACTACATTGGAGAGGTATCGGATGAACTGCCTCCCATCCAACACCCTTGGTATCAAGATATCAAGGAGTATCTGCGAGATGGATCTACACACGTTGAGGTGAGTCAGGCTGAAAGAAAGAGGATTCATCGAATGGATATGAAATTCTACTTGAGCGAAGACGCACTCTACAAAAGATATGCAGGATTAGGCCTTCTCCGATGTCTAGACAAAGACAAAACTCAGAGGCTCGTGGATGAAATCCATGGTTGAGTAAGCGGCCCACACATGAGCGACCCTCTACTTATCAAGAAAATCCTAAGAACAGGGCATTATTGGCTCTCTCTAAAGGCTGGATAGATGTTACCAATGCCAAATTCATGGAAATGCTATCCACGCCCCTCCAATGGAGCTCCATAATATTAGTTTGCCCTAGCCCTACTCAATGTGGGGAATGGACATGATCGGGCCCATCAAGCCCAAAACCAGTAATGGGCATCAGTTTATCTTCACCATGATCGACTACTTCACCAAGTGGGTAGAAGCAGCCTCCTTCCATTGGGTTACTAAAGAAGTTATCATTGGTTTCATCAGAAACAATGTCATTTGTCGATATGAACAACCAGAGGTGATTGTGTCAGATAATGCTAAAAACCTCAATAACCAAATGATGGAGGAGTTATGCAATAAATTTCACATCAAACATCTCAACTCAATCATCTACCGTCCAAAGATGAATGGTGTTGTTGAAGCGGCTAATAAGAATATCAAAAAGATCATACAAATGATGTCTACCAATCACAAAGGATGGCCTGACTTGTTGCCTCTAACCCTATTAGCCTATGGAACATCAATGCGTACTTCCACTAGGGCGATCCCCTACTCATTAACCTATGGCATGGAAGTAGTGCTCCCCATAGAAGTGGAAATGGAATACCTTAGAGTGTTGATAGACGCTCAGCTGGATGAAGACTAATGGTTACAAGATAGGAACCACCAATTATCTCTAATAGATGAAAGGCGAGCCACAACCATCTTCCATGGTCAGTTATATCAACAGAGGATCGCTAGATCCTACAACAAAAAAGTCCGCCAACGAAAATTCAAAGAACATAACTGGGTCTTAAAGAAGGTTCTTGACAACCAAGATCAATCCAAAGGAAAGTTTGCCCCAAGCAGGGAAGGCCCGTTTGTTTTCAATGAGGTATTGACAGGAGGAGCCTTCAGATTGCAAGAGATGGATGGCGATGAATTTCTATAACTCATTAACTCGGACGCCGTGAAACGGTAATATGTCTGAAGTTACTTGCAAACCATCATCCTAGTTTTGGATCACTAGATCCCTAGTCAGTTCAGGTTTTCAAAACCCTTCACTACATACAGCCTTTCTTCATATCTGTTTGCCCCATCAGGGACAAACAGACCTTCCAACCAGCAGCCTAGTCCTGGATCATCAAATCCATCACTCAACTTAGGTTTTCAAACCTTTCACACCTTCATTTTATCCCACTAGGGATCAAACATTTCACAACTTCAGTTTTGTCCCACCATGGGTAAAACTTTTCACATCCTCAGTTTGTCCCACCAGGGATCATACTTTTTCATATCTGAAGTTTGTCCCAACAGGGGCGAACTACTCAAACCTGATCTCCCCAATACACGGGAGTACGTAGGCAGCCATGTTCATGGTCCGGTCTAACTACAAAAAAAACACAAAAAAATCTCTACGCCCTTTTCACCACCTACAACTTTCATACTTTTCACGCTAAGTGGGAACTACGCAGACCTGATCTCCCCTCGTCAATAGGATTACGTAGGCAGCCATTCATGGTTCAGTCTCACCCCCTACCAAAACACTAAAACTTGTCAAATGGTACTGGGATCATCCTTTAAACCATTAAACCACACATCATTGGCTTAGACCAAAGGGATGGAACTACCTGGTCTCCCTGTACAAATAGGAGAAAAACGACGATCATCTAAGTTGCGGTTGAGTCCTCAAAGAGAAACACCAATTCATAAGAGATGGAACTACCTGGGCTCCCCAAGACAAAAGGAGTACCGACAACCATCTATGGGGCGGTCAACCTCAGAGGGGAAACCCACAATCTTCTCCATAACTACATACAGAAACCAGTCCAAAGACACCAAAGGGTAGGGAATACACAAATCATCGATCCATTCTAAAAGATCCTGAGACATCTCAATATCCATCCATCAAGGGGGAGTTCAGAATACATCAAGATCACAAGCCCTGGAGAAAAAGGCAAATATCAAGCAAGTAACAAGGCATAACTAAAAGGGATGTGAATCAAACTATATTTTCCTACCATATAATATTGTTTGATATATACAATGTGTCATGTACATGACAAAAATGGCTAAGCTAGTCTGTGCAGGAAAACCCAAGATAATCTACAAACTAGTGGATAAGCGCGCTATCAAATCCAACATGGCATCCCATCAGAAGAATGGGGTAACTTAGTAAGCTCCTACCCAATGGTATCAATGCGAGCCAAGAGATCCACATCCATCTGCATGGTGACACTATTCTCATCAAAACGTGTGCATCTCTACAATGATATCAGCAGTGTGGGATCACAATGCAGTATTATATGTAACAACAGCATCTCGGGCGGATAGAACACCGTCCAGCTCTGTAACAGCTGCATCTCTAGATTATCTAGTCTCGTCCCGCTCAGCAATAGCGGCATCTCTATGAGCTAAGGCATCATCTCTCGCAGCTAGAGCTGTATCTCTCCCAGAAAGAGATGTCATCATCAAGGCCCTAGCATGATCCCTCTCATATGTCATCAGATGTAGACTCACTCTAAAATACTCTCACGAAAGTGTGGTCACAAAAGAGCGATAATACTAGGAAAATCAACCAGCCATTGTTAATCCAAAGAAACAACTCATCCTTAGTAAGAGAATCAGTGTCTTCCACAGGCTCCTCGCTGTCAGAATCAATCTCTGGCTCTGTGGATACAACCCTAGCCGATGTAATCTCTGCCTCCAGCCATGCTGAATACTCTATAGAATGGCCTGGATGGCTAGTAGTAAAATCAACCCTCTCATGATGGGCCCAATAGGCATAAACCCTGGACAAATCCTCTACTGGAAAAAGTTGAGAAGACAAACGCTAACCCAATGCCCCCTTAAAGGGATGAACATCCTGAAACTGGTCAAACTGGGCCATCACAGCCAGAGGGTGATATATGGTCACGCCCCTCAGACCAGCCAGAGGAAGATAATCCATGTCAGATGCATTAGTGATGAAGTTGTAGGGAGAACTAAGCCCTGAACACGATAGAATATCAAATGGATCCTCGATCCCTGCCAAGAAAACTAACCAAGAATTAGAGTTTGTATACTCCGTCGACTGAAAGGAGTAAGACATGGCTATCTTATGGGAAAAACAATACTCATAGCGTCGGAATATGCCAATCAGTCTCATGTGTAACATGAACCACACATACAGCAAGACCGAACTGCCTGTAAATACCCTTGTAGGATGGGTGTGGCAATATGTGGCCAACCTCAAGGTCTCTGCCACAATCACCAGAAAAATGGTATGTCCCTCCCGGAGAGCCCGAACTGCCATAATCATACTGATGTCTAAATGATCCATATACAGTGGCATGTACAGATAAGCCACTACGCACATCAAAAGTACATCTACTCTGGCAATACGCCAATCATCCTCTAACGTGGTGAAATCCCCGCAGTGCTGCACATAACTGTCCAAGGAGAAAAATATGTCTATCAAAAAACGGATGGAAACTACATTCCCGGAAGAGATCTTATCATGGGAAACTCTGTGCCTCAAGCCAATGAGGGTCATGAACTGTCGTCTCATATCACTGATAGCCATCTGAGCTTAAGGCATGTCCAGTGGTAAATCTGTCAGTTGCTCATACTCCTCTAAGGTAGGAGTTAACTCCTGGGTCTCAAACTGGAATACATGCCTATTTGGTACCCAGTGCTCCAATATGCCCTCTATAAAACCCAACGGAACATGGAACATCAGGAGGGTCCTAGAGTGCCGCAACAACTGATCTACGGTCACCTGATCTAGGGATGACAAATTATCATACCACGATCTCAAACAGGAGGCCACCAATACATGTGGGGTGTGACCAATACGGCTAACTGTCGATGAAGACATCTGTATGGGTCGTGTCATAAGACCATCCAGGGGTCAATTTTGAACATCTCTAGACATACATATGTATAACATGATACATACATGATAAACAATAGATGGAAATATGATGTAGGTAATGGAAAATAATATATATACATTCCTAAGTACATCATCATCTAATACATCATCTCTGTATACAACTGGAAAATACAAGGAAATGGGGAACAGCCGGCCAACAACTACCAGAGGCCTATCAAAAGATATAACGAGAATGGGGCACAACCACACAGTATCTAACAGAGGCATATCAAAAGATATAATGAGAAATACTTTAGAAAAAGTGTTGATGTCTACATCATCCAACCTATCCATCTAATTTAACTCCTCCTGAGTCACGCTATCTCCGCCAGAGGGATATCAGGTTGATACAACGGAGGATCTGCACCGACAAAGCCATCTGAATATGGGCCACCTAAAGGGCTAACCCTGAGTTGGAAGGATCAAAAGAATCCACCTCGGAAGGATCTTTGCCCAAATGTCGGATGAAAAAACTGCACCCGGTCCAACTGATGGGTCAAGCTATCAATCTGCGTCAAATGAGTAGGCTCTTAGACGCAGGCAATCCAATCCACCATCATGATGGAGCCAGGAACTATATCCCCCATGAACTATGTGGCGCAGGTCTGAGCTCCTATGGTACGAGGATACCACCAGCAATAGAATGCCTCATGATTGAACGGTCCTTCTAAAAAATAAAGCCATCAACTCCCACCAACAGGATATCTCTGATCAGCGGCTGCGACACAGGCCAATAACGCCTGGCAGAAGGACAGATCGGTATACGAATCTCTCATGTGATGCTCCTGATAGCACGCTCTCCTAAAAAGAGGTCTCATCCTCCATCTGTGAAGAAAGGAATTCGATGGGTAGACATCACATACTCGACACGAATTCAAAAACCACTCTCAAAGCCAACTGTCAAGTGGTCCTCAGAGTAAGGAACCCACATAATGACATCGATTGTCAACAGCTCCAACTGTAAGCGGGAATGGGTGAAACCCTCAGCTATAGGAACCTCCACTAGTGTGGAGTGATGCCATCATTGTCCCCGTGGATAGGTGTCTAAACCAAATAGGCTAATGGGACGCAGACATTGAAGGCTCTCATAGGCCCAAAACTGCAAATACAAGATCAAACATCTGCAGTTAGTCAACACTCTTAACATGTACAAGGGAAATCAAAAGAGAAATACTCACCAGCAGGAGGGTAAAATCCTAGCCAAGACTCTGTCAAGACTTGCGAGCGCATGCGCATTCCCCCGAGGAAATAGGCAAAGGTATAGGAGCCCTAGTAAAACTCTCCAATACGGTCCACCTTCCGTGTGGTGGTGATTAAAGCGAACGACACAATGAAAGAGTTATCTGCTAGGAAACAACCCTGGAGGATGACCAGGAACAATCACTGAAGAATGTGATCCCTAACTCTCCTGTCATCGGGCAATGGCTCACTCAATGCCCCCACTCATGGTGTCTACACTCAAAGGACTAGCACGGACTGTCCTACCTTTAAGAACCTCAGTCTGAACTCCTAGCAAGGATCTAACGGCAGTCGGGGAAATGTCAGCCACACAAGGAATTGGCGCCCTGAAAACTCTATACCGGTGATAAACCGCCAATCCATCGGCGTCATCAACAACTCGTAATCCAGCAAAGAGAGAGACTGAGTTTGCTAAAACCATCGCTCAGACAATGCCCTGAGGTAAGCCCAGGGACAACGACGAGGGAGGATGGAAAAGAACGCCTCAAAACCCCAAGCATGCACAATCTCTTGGTACTCTGGGTGAAGAGTCCGCACGCGGAGTGTATATCAACCGCCTCCCTCGGGTCGTAAAAGCCGTGAACCTACATCACAATACAAATCAACATCAGAACCCTTGCTCCTCATCAATAGGAAAATGGAATGTCAAATACAGCTTTACCTTGTTCGCATGCAAATAGATCGAGGGGTGGCAACTCAAATCATCCAAAAAGCTCTGGATTCATCACATTTATGGCTGGTAACTCCCTGCGAGGAATAGAAGCAGCAGGAGCAGGAGACGTAACCGGTACATCCTCCTCCTCATCCTTAACATCTGGTACCTCAACCCGGACAGGACGAACCACTGACTCCATCAACCGACGAGGCTGTCGGGCTGGGCAAGGCCGAGGTACATTAGAAGCTCTCCTCCTCACACATGAAGAGGTCCAACGGGACCTACTCGGCTGGTCTGAATCCATGTATCTGGACAAATGTCTCCAAATCACCTCAAAAAAGGTATGGTAAATTCTAACCTGGAGCTCATTAAATGCATATTATGTCTATATGCGCGCATGTAATATTTTAACATACGCCTACAATATAGTTAAAAATGCATGATTCATTCAATGCCTAGACTCGTGAATTTTTTTTGCCAGTCTCTTTTGTAAAAAGAATTATCCACATGCACGTAAGCATGACTAGGTGGCCATTCTATAGCACACTAATCCACAGTCATAAACATCATATATGCATAAAAATATCAAATTCACAATCCATAAGGGTAGCATAATTATGAGGATTACTTTGATTTACACCCTTTGCTCATTTGTCCTCAAACAGTATAAGAAATAGTAAAAAAAGGTACCAATTTTACTGTTTCAAAAGTCAAATTTTTCACATCAATATGTTCAGCATGGTTAAATACTAACATTAACTGCGTTGAATATTTTTTATCATGTCATAGGAGCATACATATTCACTACTATATATTTAGAAGCATTTCATATGATAACTCATTTTCCAACGGTCAAAAACTGGAAAAGAAAACATGCATACGTTATCAACAAAGTGCATAACACTTGTACGGTGATGGATTTTGTAGAAAATAGCCCGAACACAGTACATCTCAAGAAGAACTCTTAGATTCTCTATACGGGTTCAAACTGAAAATGACTTGTGAAAGGGAAAGGATCCTCAAATAGACCCATGAATGGACACGGGTCTACCTGCGGCTGCCGCAGGTCCACCTGCAGCTATCCTAGGTGGTCCCCTCCCCCTCCGGCTCGATCCAATTTAAGTTACAAAGGAGGTCCCATAAGCTGAAAAGTCCAATCAGGAAAAAAGACGCTATACGATTAAGCGGAAAAGCCTAAAATCTTGACTTTCAAAGACTAAACTGCGGGTCTAAATAGCAATCATTGGTCTTCACCTAAACATAAGGTTCACAAAGCCTTTGATCATAGCTGTTGAAAGATGCCCTTGATAATACCTCAAAAAGGTTTGATTCCATCACAAGGGTTATAGTTGCATTCACAACCATACATCTCATCAAGAATTCATCCCCAGCAGGGACTTCATAATGTTAGCCATTGAAGCACATTTCAACGAAGGTCAGGCAACCCTGACATTATCAGTCATTGGTAATTATATCCAGCGAAACATCGGAGGTGGTCCAATAATGTTCACCATTGAAGCACATTTCAACGAAAGTCAGGCAACCCTGACATTATAAGTTATTGGTAATTAAATCCAGCGAAGCATCGGAGGTGGACCGATGATCTCAATCGTTGAAGCACATTTCAATAAAGGTCAGGCAACCTTGACATTATCAGCCATTGGCAAGTAAATTCAGCAAAGCATCGGAGGTGGTCTGATGACATTCACTATTCAAGTACATTTCAACGAAGGTCAAGCAACCTTGACGTTCTTAGCCGTTGGCAAGTAGATCCAAAGAAGAATCAGAGGCGGTTCGATGACAGTAGCCATTGAAACACACTTCAATGAAGGTCAGGCAGCCCTGACAACACAAATTAATGGCAGTAACTCCATCAAAACACTAGAAAGACCTGGCAATACAAACTGGGAAAAACCATCCTCATCGGAGAAAACTGCTGATGGAATCTGTTATACAAATCTTCATCAGATAGAGCACAACTCCCTAAGAGTCTCTCTCGCATATGAGAAGAACATCTTCTGTAGAAAGTCTGCACTAAGGGTTAAGGACTTTGGTGATAACCCCAATGTCAACATCCTCTGGTCTCAATCAGGGAGCAACCTCAATTTCATACATTCACATCATGCTGCATTACATTGCATCATGATTATCTTGTCATATTTTAAGTGTTGTGATTTTTATCCTATCCATGCCATTGCGTTGCATTAATATGATAAAGAGGGGCATCTGTAGACACTCAAATTTTTTTATTCATGTTACTAACCTTGCAGGAGGGCAAAATCATCTTCTAGAGATAACCCTGGAAGTCAAATCAGGTCAATCCCAGAGACAACCTCGAGATACTCAGTTTTCAACCTCGGAGATAACCCCGAGTGATGCAGGTCCAGTTCTGGAGATAACCCCAAAGAAGTTAGTTCCAACCTCAGAGACAACCCCGAGGCACTCAGTTTTAACCCCGGAGATAACCCCGGAGATGTCAAGCACACCTCAGAGACAACCTTGAGGACATTCATCACCTACAGCAGCCCAATCTCAGAGATAACCCTAAGCAATGACTGCTACATCTGTGCAAAAGCCAGAGATAACCCTGGTGAGGGACAAAATAATCATTTTACCACCTTGACACTTTATTCACGCCGTCTCAACATCATTTCAACCGACATTTCATACAGAAGTGTCCTACAAGAACCATAGCTCAAAATCTCGAGTGACTACTACACAAGATAGCATACCGGAAAGACTTTGAAGACTTGAAGATCTGGTCAAGGACCCTTCTTCGCGACTTCGTACAACCTCTTATCCTATGTCATTGTGTAGCTCTCGACAATATCATTCCAGAAAGGTATAGCACGCCTCAATGGATAACACATTGCACGAGTGAACGTACTTTGAGGTGATGGGACCCACATAGTCATGGGCAACCCGGGCAGCCACAGGAAGACACGCGATCATCAGTTCTATAAATAGAGGCCTAGGGATGGCCATTTTAAGAAGAAAAAAAGGCAAGGAAACCCTGTCCATTTCACTCTGTATACACTTCTATAGTGCTCCAAATTAAGTGCTTCTTTTTTCTAAACACTTGTGTGCTTGTGTTTTACAACATACTAAAATTTAACCCATGGAAACTGAGTTTTCAAGCATCCAAATTTATCTGAAGTCTTTTTGGTAGCTCACTGTAAGATATTTCAGATTTTTAAGCTTTTTATTACCTATTAACGTTGAGAGGCGGTCCGTGTGGGTATGCCCGGATCGTCAATCCGTGGACTTTTATTGCTTATATATATATATATATATATATATATATAGTTATAAGTATCCAAATTACACCCAAAAACACTGTATTATGTAAAAATTCAAGTTCCATAAAATATTAAACTTTTTTTTTAGTTGTTTTAAAAAGAAAAAAACAAAAAAAAATCGCATTTCAAGAAAATACGGACTCCCGAATAGGAACCGGACCCTATATATATATATATATATATATATATATATATATATATATATATATATATACACACACACACACACATTCCGAGTCCTGCTTGGAGTTCACTTCGTGGCAGTTGATTGTTTATATATATATATATATATATATATATATATATATTATTATATCATGCGAGTTAGATTTGTCTAAATTTGACTATTCCTCACTTTAACCAGTTCATGGTGACTATATTGGAACCATTGAAGCTGGAATGCTTAGATTTCTTCAAATTTAATTCGTTTTCTAACTTTTGTTACGGGCTAGATTTGTCTCAATCTGGCTATTTCTAACTTTAACCGGTTCATGATGAATAAACTAGAACCGATGAAGCTGAAATAGTTTAGATTTATTCAAATCTAGTTCTTGTTTTAGCTTTTGTACATATTGCTTTATCATGTGAGCCTAGGAATCATGTGATCACAGATTCAGTTTTTAGATCTAGATTCGGTTTCCGTGATGGACATTTTCAGCTGCAGTCGGCTTATAAATTAATCACGGTGTCTGAATTTCTATAGACGGCTCTTATTCCCATAAGGAGTTTGGCACGATATGTATCTTATTTTCTCGAAGATGTTTCACATCTCAAAAATAAAAGCAATCAAGCCGAACACATAATAAAATGGAAGTATTAAAGGCCTCAATTACTATTGAGCATAAGGGTTTGAAAAACCTATTTTATAAAACATCACTGCCATATCTCGTTAAAATTAAACTTTTATAAAAAAGTCAAACCCTTTGCATATAGGTGCAAACAAGGCATAGCACTACTTCCAAATAATTGCACATAAACTTACACACACGCACATTCAGATAAAAGTTTAAATTGAAAAGTGGCGGTAACCGTGTTATCACGGAAGTCAGGGGGTGCCTAACACCTTCCCTCTGCTTAATCAAGCCCTCGGACCCTAACGAATTTTGGTTTTACAGACCAGTTAAATAGTGTCATATCACTAGGTCTTTGTGCAAACCTTTTCTCGATTGAGTTGGTGCAACCATTTAAAAATACCAACCGGCGACTCTTACGGTCAAATCGTCGACATATAAATGTAGGAACTTTTCAAACTTGTTTTTTCAAACAAATCTCACCTAACATGAGAACACCAAAAGATAAGAACAGAATGGGACAAATAAAAATCCCGACGTCGGCAAAGCCTATTGGGTGTAAATGGGTCTTTAAAAGAAAAACTGGAGCAAATGGCAAGGTAGAGACCTATAAGACCCGACTGGTCGCAAAAGGTTTCAAACAAAGACAATGAGTTGACTATGATGAAACATTCTCATCAATAGCGATGCTCAAGTCCATTCAGATTTTGCTTGCGATTACAGCTTACCATGACTACGAAATTTGGCAGATGGACGTGAAAACAACCTTCCTCAATGGGAAACTTGAGGAGGATGTGTATATAACACAACCAGAGGAATTTGTTTCAAAGGTTGGAACAAATCAGGTTTGTAAGCTATAACAATCCATTTATGGATTGAATCAAGCTTCTCGTAGATGGAACATCCATTAGGATGAGACAAACAAAGAGTTGGATTTTATCAAAAATGAAGATAAACCATGTGTGTACAAGAAGGTTAGTGGGAGCGCTGTTTCATTCCTTGTATTATATGTTGATGATATATTACTGATAGGGAATGATATTCCTATGCTACAATCGATTAAAATCTGGTTATCTAAACACTTCTCTATGAAGGACTTGGGTGAAACATCCTATATTTTGGGGATAAACATTTATAGAGATAGATCTAAAAGGATGCTTAGCTTATTCCAAGGAACGTACATTGACTCGATGCTAAAGAAATTTAGCATGGAAGATTCCAAAAGAGGTCTCATGTCGATGAGCCATGGAATACATTTCTCTAAGAAACATGCCCTAAAGACACATGAGGAGAGAGATCATATGAGTAAGATTCCTTATGCTTCAGTAGTAGGATCTAATATGTACAGTATGATATGTACTAGATCGGATGTTGCTCATGCACTTAGTGTAACAAGAAGATATCAGTCGAATCAAGGAGAAGAACACTGGAAGGTAGTGAAAAATATCCTAAAGTACTTAAGAAGAACTAAGGATGTGTTTCTTGTCTACGGTGGGTCTGAATTGAAACTAGAGGGTTTTACAGACTCGAAGTTTTCAAACGGACCAAGATGATAGTAAATCCGTTTTGGGGTATGTGTTTACCTTAAACGGTGGTGCAGTGAGTCGGAAGAGTTCTAAACATCAAACAGTTGTTGATTCAGTGACAAAGGCAGAGTACATAGCTACAAGTGAAGCTGTAAAAGAGGTTGTTTGGATGAAGATGTTAAAAACCAAAATTGATTTGGTTCCTAGCATTAGAGGACCAGTACCTTTATTCTGTGACAACACCAGAGCTGTTGCGTAGGCTAAAGAACCCAAATCTCATCAGAAATCCAAACACGTGTTGCGGCGATTTAATTTGATCAAAGAGATCATTGAAAGAAGAGATGTCACCTTGGAGTGTGTGGACTCTCAAGATAATATTGCAGATCCATTTACTAAAGCGTTAACACAATAGCACTTCGATCGTCACATAGAGAAGATGGGTATGAGATACCACAGCGATTGGCTTTAGTGCAAGTGCGAGATTAAAAGTAGTATGCATAAAAGCCAATCATGTATGATGATAAAGCATATACTTTGTAATAAATCTTATTTATTTATTAATAAAAGAAATATTTACTAAAGACATTTAATTATCTACATGATAATATTTTAATAATATATGATAAACCAATAGTTTAAAGCAATGCTTTTAGAATCATGATGAGATCATGATAATGAGATCTAAATTCTTAGATAGCTTAAAACTAAAATGTTCTCAATCAATGGATTACTGAATCCAGATAGATTGGTACATACATTGTTTGTTCATTAGATGAGGATGATTGATCTCATGATCATTTGTGTGGAGACATTAAAGCAAGTATGTAGGTTCTTATTAGAGAATAAGTTCACTGAATGTGACTCACTAAAGAATACATAGTGGAATTCCTGTAGTGATAGTAGTACAAATGATCATTAGTGTGAGACCCCAAATTTTATGAATAAGATTTCATTTTCTCGAATTTTTTTTTTTAATATTATGGTGTGGATTTAATATAATGTTATAGTTGTGGGTAGTATTTATAAATTTTGCAAAGTATGCAAGTTGTCATAAAAAATTCGATTGGTTGGGAAATATTCTTTTTGTCGTGGAATATCCGTACGACATCACAATCATTGGTGGACCCCACAACGAAAGTATTGTCGTATTTAGAAAATGACAAAATTATCTTTCTATAAATAACGGCGAAAGTGTTACCGTTAAAACGGTTGAACTACTCGGTAGTAAAAGTACAATAATACGTGTGGTTGCATAGTAGCACACGGTATTGATTATTGATGCTTACGAGATAAGTCACTCAGTTATACTCAATTATTGCTACAGTAATTGCTGCATCATATCTCTCATATTATTGATTCAATTATTGTTACAGTTTCATCTTTATAATATGATATATTATTAATTCAATAGTTGAGATGGCAAAGTTATTCATATTATTATTTGCAATATCGATGAATGTCTGAAGTTCACAAGGAGAGGTTTGGTCACCTAATTGCGCGCCAATAAGGAGAAATCCTTATTGGAAAGCCCCCTCTTTCCTGGGAAAGACCTGGTTGTTAAATATTGTGAATTATAATATTAATGATGAATAAGTTCGTGTTGATTAAAGATGAATTTCATAGTTCCATTGTGTTGGAATTATTTGTGTTAGTGGAAATTGACATTTGTTTCGATAATATAATTGATGTCTGGAGGTTATATTGTTCAATCGGGTATTCGAGGCACTTTGTCAGAGTATTATTCATGAGTTACTATTCACGAGTTACTATTCACGAGTTAATATTCACGAGTTAATATTCACGAGTTACTATTCACAAGTTACTATTCACGTGGTACTATTCACCCGTAAGATATATTTCTTTTTGGTCCTAATTATTTTTGGGTATAATATTATTCCATGAGTAGATGTGCTAATTTTTCAGACCGTTGGTTGAAGATATAATATGGACCGCTGGTGGAAAGTTATAATAGTAAATCAATATGGATCGCTGGTTTAAAGTTTTAATAGTAAATCAGTATGGACCGTTGCTTTAAGTTTTAATAGTAAACCAATATGAACCGTCTGTTTAAAAGTAAATCAATCTGGACCGTTCATTAATTAGTTATTATTCATTCCATTCTCCTATAAATAGAAGCTCATTCCTTCATTATTTCTTACGAATTCACTGAAACTCTAGAGAGAAAAATTATAGAGAGAAAGAAGAAAAGTATTCTGCTACGTCACTACTCCAATATCTAGTTTCTTCTTACGTAGGGAATATTATTTGTTGTACTCGTAAGGGGTATTCTTTCTTTCTTATTCGTGAAGAGAACATCTGTTATTCCTTTCTTAATTATTCTGTTAGAATAACCTGTATACGCGGGCTACCCTATACTTGGTGAAACTCTTTTGTTATTCCATTCTTATTATTCTGTTGGAATAACCTGTTTATGCGAAGTACCGCATACATGGTGAAATTCTTCTAATATTCCTTCTTTATTATTCTCGCCGAATATCCATCGCATCGCGTTTTACGTCGACCGGTTCCATTATTTATTATTCTGCTGTAATAACATGTCCGTACGCTTACGCCGGACTCGGTTCCATTATTTATTATTCGCCGAAATATCACGTGCGTAAGCTTATGCCGGACCGGTTCCATTATTTATTATTCATCATGCGAATAACCCGTCTGCATGCGATACTATCGCACGCATGGTGAAATCCTTCATTATTCCATTCTTTATTATTCATTGGAATAACTCGCCTATGTGGATTACCACATGCATGGTGAATGATCCTTTGTATTCATTCCTTATTAAATTGTGGAAATGATCGTATATATTGGATTACCGCGTGGCGGTGAAAATTCATTTGCGCTTTCATATATTCTATTATACTCATTTGGTTAAAGTTTTAGCTTCTATACTCCATGAAATTAGTGGAATACCCTTGATATTTGTGCTTCATCCAAAGATCTTTTCATGGAAATATTCTTCCGAGCATTCTTGAATTTTCCTCCCGCACAAAGCAAAGATCATGTTGACAATTTGACGTTATTGAGTTCGTGATAAATTAACTTATAAATCTTTAAAATTTATTCTTGAACTTGTTTTATCAATTGTCATCATCCTCATGCATATATTATGTTGAAAGTCATCTTTGGCTTACGTGCATAGATGGACTTGATATGATTATGACCAGGGATTATTCGGTATAATCATGACCGTAATGTGACGAATGATGTGGTAAAAGTCCTCATTGGCCTGTAGTTCATTGGTGGACAGTTGTTGGTATGATTACGACCAGGGATTATTCGGTATAGTCATAACCATTGATGATTACATGAATATCCTTGGCCGTGGAGTAAGGATGGTTCGATTTTATTTATTAAGCTGAGTCTCAGCGATAAAATTGATAAAAAACCTTTTAAATCATAGAAGATAGTAGATTTTATTCTCTACTTGACTCTTCTAATGGATTGCTTGTTCCGCTGCAGTTAAACTTGATGTTTACTATATTTTATCAGTTTAACATTGTTAAAGGCTAATGATAATTTATTCTGCATTATCTTAGTCATAATATTTCTTACTGGGCTAGTTGAGCTCACCCTTTCTTTCACCGCTCGCTCGGAAAATGAGAACGAAATGAGACTAGTCGGGGAACAAAGAGATGGTCCTAGATGGTGCATTAGTAGTCCTCAATATTCTGTGAAATACGATGATAATAAATGTAATGAGGACTCCATTGAGTGTGGATATTGTCTAGATGACAATATTTGTATTAAAACTCACAGCCTTTTATCGTATTTTACACGACTGTTGTATAATTAAGTTTTATTTGTATTCAGTACCTTGTATCTGGCGACTCAAGATGGGTAATGTATACCTGTTTTGGGGGTGTCACAGTTGGTATCAAAGCCATAGAAAAGAGCCCCGAGCCTTTATCTGGTGACTTCCAAGTCTTGGGATGCACCGAAGCCAGACTTTTCGTAGGGGACGCAGTGAATAACGGTGGCAAGTTGATAGGTATCATGTGAGGTGCTATCCAAGTCCTGGATGTGGGTCACAGTTGGTATCAAAGCTTAGGGATATGATCCCTGGCTGAGATGTGAGACAAGAACTAGGAGGGGAGAGACGGAGAATTCCTTCGCTAGTATGACCTACCTAAGTTTATTTGGTATTTAATTGGTCTCACGTGAGTATAGGGATAATATGTGATATGATAATTAACCCTTGTTTTGTGACAATGTTTATGAATGACATCCGAAAATATTGAGATAAGCAATGAAGCACATGAGACCGCTGAGTCACCAACCACCAAAAGGTAACGACCAACAACACGATAATAATCATACCTGCAACAACGACCATCTAACAATGATAACCATCGTGGGGGAAATTATCATGCCAAGAATGGTAACCACTTCGGTGGTAATCATGGCCAAGATAATAGAAGTGGAAACTTCAAGAAGAGAAGGTCATTTAGCTCAATTTTGTCGTATAGTGAAGTCAAGTCCAGCTGGAACGGTGGCACCAAAGGCGGATACGGACAAAACAAAGTCGGTGGTTTCACGAAGTGCATTTTTCGTGACTTCTCAAAAAGCGAGTGACCCGAACGAAGTTACCATGGGTTAGTTAATTATAAATTCTTGCGAAGTCTATACCTTATTAGATACCGGTTCTACCCATTCTTTTATCTCTCTTTCTTGTGCTCAATGTTTAAATTTGACTTTGGAGAAATTAGACTTTGACTTATTGGTTGAAACTTCGATAGTAGAAACCTTCGTTACATCCACTATTTATAAATCTTTTTTAATTAAAAGTGACACTTTCACGTTACCTGTTAATCTTATCTCTTTGAAAATACTTGCCTTTGATGCGATTTTAGGAATCGATTGGTTAACTACTCATCATGCTTTTCGTAAGGTTGTTAGCTTTCATATTCCTAACCAACCTGTTATGCGAATTCAAGAAACCAAACCACTAAAGTCAATCATTGACATATCAAGTCATATGTAAAGAGCATCGAGCATTTCGTTGGTGACTTCCTTGTGTGGAATGCACCGAAGCCAGACTTTCTGTAGGCAACGTTGTGAATAACGGTGGCAAGTTGATAGGTATCAATGTGACGTGCTATCCAAGTCTTGGATGAGAGTCACAGTTTTGAATGATATTTCTATTGTTAATAAATTTCCTGACGTATTCTTGAAGACTTCTTAGCCTACCCTAGAGCATGAAATCGAATTTTGTATTGACCCCAGTACAAAACTCATATCTTAAACCCTCAAATATTTCTTCAACTAAAATGAATGTAATATGCGCCAAAGACGTTGGCTCGAGCTGTTGAAGATTACGATCATACCATTCAATACCATCGTAGGAAAAGTGAACGTGGTAGCTGACACGTTGAGTAGAAGATCGTATGCGTTTACAAGTGCGAATATACGAACCCGCGTGAAGATAACGAATATACGAGTAGAATCGACTTTAATCGATAAAGTTAAAGTCATTCAAGCTACACACCCAGAACTGATGAATGTGAAGAATTAAGAAGGTTCAAGAGGGCATTATTCTAGAAGCAAGAATCGACAAAGAGAGGAAATCTCAACCCTCGATTTAATTGGCCCATTTGAAATCCTCGATGAAGTAGGAACTATGGCTTATAGACTCGTTTTACCGCCAAGTATGTCATGTGTTCATAACGTTTTTAACGTATTGACGTTACGTAAATATGGGGACGACCCGGAACACATTATTAATTTATAACCGGACGCGATAGCGAATGATTTAACGTATGAGGAGATACATGTTAAAATCTTGGATAAGAAGGATTATATTCGACACTTAAAGGTTATACCTCAAGAGTTAGAATCTGAAATGAAGTCAAGATACCCTCACCTCTTCAGCATACCAGGTACGTACATAAATTTTGAGGGAAAAATTCCATAAGGAGGGGAGATTGTGAGACCCCGAATTTTATGAATAAGATTTAATTTTCTCGACATATTTTTTTTAATATTATGGTGCGGATTTGATATAATGTTATAGTTGTAGGTAGTATTTATAAATTTTGCAAAGTATGCAAATTGTCATAAAATATTCGATTGGTCGAGAAATATTCTTTTTGTCGGAGAATATCCGTACGACAGCTCAATCATTGGTGGACCCCACAACGAAAGTATTGTCGTATTTTGAAAATGATAAAATTATCTTTCTATAAATAATGGTGAAAGTGTTATCGTTAAAACTGTTGAACTACTCGATAGTAAAAGTACAGTAATACGTGTGGTTGCATAGTAGCACACGGTATTGATTATTGATGCTTACGAGATAAGTCACTCAGTTATACTCAATTATTGCTACAGTAATTGTTGCATCTTATCTCTCATATTATTGATTCAATTAATGTTACAATATCATCTGCATAATATGATATATTATTAATTCAATAATTGAGACGGCAAAGTTATTCATATTATTATTTGCAATATTGACAATGTCTAGAAGTTCTGTCAAGGAGAGGTTTGGTCACCTAATTGCTCGCCAATAAGGAGAAATCCTTATTGGAAAGCCCCCTCTTTCGTGGGAATGACCTGGTTGTTAAATATTATGAATTATAATATTAATGATGAATAAGTTCGTGTTGATTAAATATAAATTTTATAGTTCCATTGTGTTGGAATTATTTGTGTTAGTGGAAATCGACATTTGTTTTGATAATAATTGATGTCTGGAGGTTATATTGTTCAATTGGGTATTCGGGGCACTTTTCGTGTCGGATTATTATTCATGAGTTACTATTCACGAGTTACTATTCATGAGTTACTATTCACGACTTAGTATTCACGAGTTACTATTCATGGGGTACTATTCACCCGTAAGATAAATTTCTTTTCGGTCCTAATTATTTTTTGGTACAATATTATTCCATGAGGAGATGTTCTAATTTTTCAGACCGTTGGTTGAAGATATAATATGGACCGCTGGTGGAAAGTTATAATAGTAAATCAATATGGATCGCTGGTTTAAAGTTTTAATAGTAAATCAGTATGGACCGTTGCTTTAGGTTTTAATAGTAAACCAATATGAACCGTCCGTTTAAAAGTAAATCAATCTGGACCGTTCATGAATTAGTTACTATTCATTCCATTCTCCTATAAATAGAAGCTCATTCCTTCATTATTTCTTACGAATTCACTGAAACTCTAGAGAGAAAAAAGAAAAGTATTCTGCTACTTCACTACTCCAATATCTAGTTTCTTCTAAGGTAGGGAATATTATTTGTTGTACTCGTAAGGGGTATTCTTTCTTTCTTATTCATGAAGAGAACTTCTGTTATTCCATTCTTTATTATTCTGTTGGATTAACCTGTCTATGTGGATTACCACATGCATGGTGAATGATCCTTTGTATTCATTTCTTATAAAATTGTGGAAATGATCTGTATACGTGGATTACAGCATGGCGGGTGAAAATCCATTTGCAGTTTCATATATTCTATTATACTCAGTTGGTTAAAGTTTTGGCTTCTATACTCCATGAAATTAGTGGAATATCCTTGATATTTGCGCTTCGTCCAGTATCTTTTCATGGAAATATTCTTCTGAGCATTCTAGAATTTTCCTGCACAAAGCAGTACCATGTTGACAATTTGGACGTTATTGAGTTCAGGATAAATTAACTTATAAATCTTTAAAATTTATTCTTGAACTTGTTTTATTGAATTGTCATCATCCTCATGATTATATTATGTCGAAAGTCATCTTTGGCTTACATGCATAGATGGACTTGGTATGATTTTGACCAGAGATTATTCGGTATGATCATGACTGTAATGTGACGAATGATGTGGTAATAGTCCTCATTGGCCTGTAGTTCATTGGTGGACAGTTGTTGGTATGATTATGACCAGAGATTATTCGGTATAGTCATGACCATTGATGATTACAAGAATATCCTTGGTCGTGGAGCAAGGACGGTTCGATTTTATTTATTAAGTTGAGTCTCAGCGATAAAAGTGATGAAAAACCTTTTAAATCATAGAAGATATTAGATTTTATTCTCTACTTAACTCTTCTAATGGATTTCTTGTTCCGCTGCAGTTAAACTTGATGTTTATTATATTTTATCAGTTTAACATTGCTGAAGGCTAATGATAATTTATTCTGCATTATCTTAGTCATAATATTTCTTACTGGGCTAGTTGAGCTCACCCTTTCTTTCACTTTGTTTTTCTTTAGGAAATGAGAACGTAAATGGGACTAGTCCTGGGAACGTAGTGATGGTCCTAGATGGTGCATTAGTAGTCCTCACTATTCTGTGAAATAGAATGATAATAAAAGTAATGAGGACTTCATTGAGTGTGGATATTGTCTAGATGACAATATTTGTATTAAAACTCACAGCCTATATTTTGTCGTATTTTACATGACTATTGTATAATTAAGTTGTATTTGTATTCAGTACCTTGTATATGGCGACTCAAGATGGGTGATGTATACCTGTTTTGGGGGCGTCACACTTAGACTTGAGATCATCATAATATCTTATATATAATGAATTACACTTTGTCTTATTTTTTAAGACCCTCAGGGAATATCAAAGGGTATGTTTTGATGTAATAAGTTATATACAGAGATAATATATGATCAATAAAGAATCTACCACTTCTAGTAAAAGAAGTGAAATGTCCTATGTGATTCGATAAATGACAACCCAAGAATCCTTGGCTAAGGTAGAATGAAATTAGAAAGTAGTTTTTGATTTGCATTCATTAGGAGTTGTGCATTTAGGAATCGAAATACATATAATTAAATAAAATAAGACTTGACAGTAATTTCATGTCTTATATTTAATTGAGACGTTGTATGGTGGAAGGATTGAATTGTACAGTAACTATCTACTCAAAGGTTATTTTATAATTAATATTGAAATCTATATTATCTGGAAAGTCGTTGATCGCTAGGGAGGCTTATCCATATTGTAGAATAAATATTATTTATTTAAATAAATTAATACTTTAATTTATTTATTTTAATAAGACTAAAATTGTTCTAATTGATTTATTCACAACCAGCTTTAATATGGAGAACCTAAAGGGTCACACCATAAAAGGAAGAATGATTATTTAAGAAGTTAATGGTATAATCGTAATAATATGTTAAGTATGTTTAATTTAATCTATGGTGATAGAATAAATTAAATAACTTAATATTTATTATGTAATATTTTAGAAATATTAAATATAAATTAATAAGATGAGTCTTATTAATATTAATATTATTATTATTATTTTAATTTCTAAAAGAGTTTAGGAATTAATTTAATATAAGTAATCTCATTTATTCCTAATTGGATTAGGAGGCAAAATTAGTTAAAGGAGTTTAATTAATTATCCCTAATAAGATTATGGAGCCTAATTAATTAAAGGAGTTTAATTAAATAAACAATACCTTGTTTTAATTGAATAGGGTTACGTGATATCTTTATAAAATGAATCTTATATCATATATCAGATATACATGATTCTAATAGTTGGAGAGTACGCCCCCTTTTTCTACAAGATAGAAAACTAGGGTTTTAGCCTATACATCCTTCTTTTTGAATATTCTTCTTCCTTGGTGAATCACCTCTAGAGGCCATACACTTGAGTGGCTAACATTCATTAAAGGAAGGAATCTACCCGGAGATTCAAGGAGATCGCGAAGAAGTAGGAGTTGAACTTGTACCTAAGGAAGCTCGTATCTACAAGGGTATGATTCCACAACTTCTTGTTCTTCGTTTCAATTAATAATATTCATAAAGGATGATCCGGGTAATTGGTTTGTGAAAAATTTTAAAATCTGATTTTACTTTGCTTCCGCTAATTTTACAATTTGATTGCTACTTTGATTTTCACAAAACCTAACAGCCACAACACCTAAGATTGTTGGGCCCTCAAGCATAAGATCTAGGACTTAATAGACAATGGTGAGATCATGGTGACAAAGCCCAAACAACCACACGTTCAAGATAACCCTCTCCGTCAACACTAGGAAGAGGATGTTAACATGATCAATAGAGGCAGTAAAGAGTTCCAAGTACCTCAACGAGTGATGAAGCCAATCATCAGATAAATGGGGAAAGTGCCCAAGGAGAAAATCAAAGAATTCCTCTGCAAGATGGGAAATAATGAAGTCAAGGTGGTGTAAAGCTTGGAAGAAGCACCTCAACAGATATCTGTTCTGGACATGGTATTCTCTTTGGAAGATCATCAAAAGGTATTAACGAAGATATTAGAAGAAGTCAACTAGCCAAAGATAGTGGATGTTGAAAAGTTTCATCATTTGGTAGATTAAATATTCAATAACAATGTGATATCTTTCACTGATGATGACATACCTCCCAAAGGGATGGATCATTGTAAGCCACTACACATAGCCATGATGTCTTTCAGATATGTGGTCGAAGGTGTGCTAATAGATGGAGGATCATCCCTAAACATCTACCCCTATGCCACATTAGAAAGAATGAAGATCAATCCCAACCGGATTCGATGCAGCCACACAATCATCAAAGCTTTTGATGGATCTCAGCGAAATGTTGTAAGAGAGGTTGAATTACCAGTGGAAATTGGTCCACATAATTTCTACTTATCCTTTCAAGTGCTCAAAATCACTACATGATATAATTTACTGTTGGGAAGACCTTGGATCCATATGGTGGGAGCCGTCCCATCCACTATTCATCAATAACTCAAGTATATCATCAACAGTAATCTAGTCACTATCAATGCTAAGCCAGAGTATCCTGTCCAAAGTGATATGCCTCTAATCATCTTCAATGAAGAAGTTGAGCTTGTTAGCTTCCAAGCCTTTGAGGTGAGAAACACTCACTATCAACCCATCGGGGCTCCAGCTCTGAAACCCAGAGTTTTTGTCGAGGTAATGTCGGCCTGTCAAGAGATGATATCCTTAGGTTTCCTACCAGGACAAGGGTTAGGAAAGAATCAGAAAGGAATTAAATGACCAATTCAAATTCCCAGCCAGACAGGGAAGGTCGGACTAGGCTACTCCTCTAGGTCAAGTCACAGGAACCCGCATAAGCATACATCGGTTCCTTCATCTATAATGCTATTGCCTAAACCTACGGATGAAGATTATGTACGACCTTTAAGGAAAATTCATGTCTATGTGGCAGGTATGTTATTTCCTAAGCCCAGACCGGCTAAAGGGAAAGAAGTCCTAATTCCAGACCCAGATATTGAGGAAAGGAATAAAAGGCACAAACATGACATAAAGAGACGGTTATCGAAGATGTACTTCCTGGTGCATACCGAGGGTATGAACAAGGATATCTCATATAACGACTATCCAGATGTCATAGTCATTATTCAAGAGGAGGAGGATGATAAACGCCCATTCAATATAGCTTTCCACTAGGACTTGACCCTCGACAATTGGAGCAGCACTCCTTACATTTTCCAGAAGGGGTAAAAAGGGGGAAAATGCCTCTTCCTTGTAGATAGCATTAACTACTTACTTTTGTCGCATAGTATTAGAATTTGTTTTTGTTATGCCATGCTAACACTCTATATGATCAAACAGTTTCATATATTAAGTCAAAGCATTTTGTTTCAGGAATCCAGAGTTAGATTTGTCTAAACTTGCTGATAAAGTGCCAATTCTTCATAATGACTACAACTTTGATGTAAAGTTGAACTCTGACTTGATGGAGATTGAACAAGAGGACTATGAGGTGCCTGGGGAGATCAAAGAATGGGTCAAAGACAAACCCAAGCCAAACCTTGATCAAACTACCTCTTTTAACCTTGGAACCTCAAAAAACCCCAAACAAATCTAGATTGGCATGGACCTTACCCCAAGCCAAAGGAATAACATGGTTGCTTTATTGACCCAATTCTAGGATGTATTTGCATGGTCTCATAAAGCCATGCTCGGTTTGTCAAGTGATATCGTCATTCATCGCCTACCCATTAAAGAGGGATTTAAGCCAATCAAACAGAATCTCAGGTGATTAAAACCTGAGTGGGGTTTGAAAGTCAAGGAAGAAATTGTGAAACGTTTTCAAGCCGGCATCATCATGGTATCAACATACCTTGAGTGGCTATCAAACATAGTTCTCGTACCTAAACCCGGAAGGAAGGTACGAGTATTTATGGATTACAGGGATTTGAACAAAGCTTATCTCAAAGACAACTTTCTAGTGCCATTTATCCACATACTTATTGACAATACAGCTCAGTATGGCATGTACTCCTTTGTCGACTGCTTTACTAGGTACCACATAATCATGGTTGCTGAAAAGGACCGTGAGAAGACAGCATTTATCACTCCTTGGGGAAGCTTTTGCTACCGACGGTTGTCATTCAGCCTCATCAATGCCGGAGCTACCTATCAGCGAGCCATGATGGCTCTTTTCCATGATTTAATACACAAAGAGATAGAAGTCTATGTGGACGACATAATTGTTAAGTCCCGAAGGAAAGAACACCACATAGACCATCTCAAAAAGCTCTTCAACCGGTTGCGCAAGTATAACTTGAAGCTAAATCTAGCCAAGTACGCCTTCGGCGTCAAGTCAGGCAAGTTGCTGGGATTCCTAGTGAGTCACAAAGGCATTGAGCTGGATCCTACCAAAATTCAAGACATTATTGTGATGACCATACCCCAGACAGAGAGGGAAATACGGGGATTTTTGGTAAGAATCAACTTCATCAGCCGATTCATCTCCCAACTCACAGCAACCTGTGAGTCCATCTTCAAGTTGTCAAGGAAGAACTCCTCCAAGAAATTGAACGAAGAGTGTCAAAAAGACTTACTTTCCATCAAAGAGCAATTAGTCAAAGCTCTTGTATTGGTACTTCTCAAGGATGACATTTCCCTGTTTATGTACCTGTCAATCAGTCACAATGCCATGGGCTGCATACTGGGACAAAAAGATGATAGAGGCCAAGAAAGAGCTATCTTTTACCTCAGCAAAAGATTCAGCATCAGTGAGCATAAGTACACGTTGATTGAAAAGACTTGTTGTGCATTAGCATGGGCTTCCATGAGGTTACAGCATTATCTCCATGGTCATACAACCCATTTCATATCCCATGGATCCTCTCAAATATGTATTTAGCAAACCCATGTTAAATTGTCGACCGTCCAAATAGTAGTTGATCCTCCAGCAATATGACATCATTTACGTGACATGTTTGTGTAAATTCTGAATACGCTCACACGCAAGTGTACGTGGTCAACAAGTAATATAATGACGAGAAAAGTATCATTCCCACAGAGAGTAGTATGAAATTAAATCAAACAATTAACAATTTTATATTATTTCAATTTTATTAAACTACTCAAATTAATGGTTATAATTAATGAAAACTAGGAAATCAAAAATCAAAACCAATCAAAACACTAAGTAACCGTAAATTTCAAGCAGATAAAGGAGAATTAGGCTTACAATTTCACTTTAAGTTTCACTCCAATTATCACACCTTTTCCTAGTTTAATTTACTATCTCAGTTTATTTATCAAGAACACTCAAGTAGAATTAGCCATCTCTCAATGCATTAACCCCGTATTAATTTAAATCCACAATTTTGATAGAATTAAGTCAAACACCCTAATTAACTAATTCACTATATCTCTATGTGAATTCATATCAAATAAGGTTTAAATTCCAAATTCTTTACGTGATTACATGTGATGTTAGGTATATCTCTATCATAACATTCATCAAGATTCTATTAAAACACAAAATTCATGAACACATGTTAAAGTGATTAGGTCTAGATTCATACATCATCTCTCGAATCCATACAAATCCACACAGAATTGGTGATTAAGCAATTCATAAATTAAAGTACAAATCACAATAGATAAACTGAATTGATAGTTTTATTAAACTCAAAATTAAGGCATGATAATCATTATTCAACACTAAAGATCCATTGCGAGCCTCATTAAGAATTTAATTCATCATAGATAAATTAAAAACTTAAATAAGTAAAGAATCCATCATCCCAATTACAAAATTCAAATTAAAGAAATAGAACAGTGCAAAACCACCCTTCTTTACCTTCGATTATGTAATATTCGTGATCTTGACCTTCAACTTTGTTCATCCAATGTTCTTCTAAAATTAGGGCTCCCAAGTATTATTAACTAATTGTTGTGATTGATTTCTCAATTATGTTGTTGTATCCCAGCATAAGTCATGTAAAACACTAAAAAAACGATGCCTAAACAAAGCCCCAATCCATGCCAAAGTGTTCCATCCACACCGCTGCAGAGTTCCAATCATATCATAAGTCTTTTTCTCTCTCCCCGTACCCCCGCCTCAACCGTGGTTTTACACTAGCAAGGGCCCGCCTCGGCGGGGGGTGCTTCTGCAGTTGTGCTGATTTCTTGCTTGCAATACTACTTTCCCGTCATAATGCCAGGGATGATATGTGGTCACCACTCTCAAATCGACCAGAGGAAGATAATACATTCCAGTTGCATGAGTGATAAAGCTGTAGGGAGAGTTGAGTCTTGAACATGGTAGAATAACAAACGGGTCCTCGATCCCTGATAAGAAAGCCAACCAAGATGTTACATCTGTATACTCAGTCGGCTGAAAGGAATATGACATGGCTATCTAGTGGGAAAAATATTACCCATGGCGTCTGAAAGTGCCAATCGGTCACAATTGTGTCATGAACCACACGTACAATAAGACCGCACATGCCTATAAAACCCCCCGCTAAATGGGTATAGAAAAATGTGGCCAACCTCAAGGTCTCTGCCAAGATCATCGGTAAGATGGTATGACCCTCCCTGAGAGCATAGACTACCATGATCACAATGATATCCAAGTGGTCTATGTACAACGGCATGTACAGATAGGCCATTATGCACATCAAGAGTATGTCTACACGGGCGATATGCTAATAACCCTCAGAAATGGTGAAGTCCCCGTTGTATTGCAGATAGTTGTCCAACGACCCAAATCTGTTAATCAAAAAACTCATGGACACCACATGCCCCGAGGCAATCTCGTCCAGGGAAACTCTGCGCCTCAAGCATGTCAAGGTCATAAACTGCCGGCTAATGTAACCGACAGCCATCCAAGCTCAAGGCTAATCCAATGGCAAGTCTGTAAGACGTTCATACTCCTCCAAAGTAGGAGTCAAATCCTAGGTATCAAATCTGAATACCTGCCTATCTGGTACCCAATGCTCAAGCATACCCTCTATAAAGCCCAGTGGAACCTAAAATGTCAGGAGGGTCATAGAGTGTCGTAGTAACTGATCAACTATCACCTGATCTAGGGAAGACAAACTGTCATACCACGATCTCAAAGAAGATGCCACCAACACTGGTGGGGTATGCTCAATCCGGCTAACAGTAGATGAAGACATCTGTAGAGCCGTGTCATAAGACCATCCAGGGGTCAATGCTAAACTCATCTCTGGAAATGCATATCCATGACATAATACATGTATGATAAATAAAAGATGACAATATGATGTAGGGAATAAAAAACCATATACATATATTCCTAAGTACATCATCATCTAAATACATTATCTCTGTGTACAACTGGAAAATATAGGGAAATGGGGCACAATCACCCAACATCTAACAGAGGACTGTCAAAAGATATAACGAGAATTGGGGCACAACTACCTAATATCTAACAAAGGCCTATCAAAAGATATAGCAAGAAATGCATCAGAAGAAATCAATGTTGTTAATCTCCATATCGTCCAATCTATCCATCTGATATAACTCCTCCTGAGTCATTGAATCTCTACCAGAAGGGATATCAGGCAGATACAATGGAGGATATGCACTGGAAAAACCATCTGAATATGGGCCACCTGAAGGGCCATCCACAGAGCTAGAAGGATCAAAAGTATCCGCCTCTGATGGATCTCTGCCTAAATGCCGGATAAAGAAATGTGTCCGGTCCAACTGCTGGGTCAAACTCTTAATCTGCATTAGATGAGTAGGCTCTTGGACGCAGGCAATCCAGTCTGTCATCATGACGGAGCTAGGAACCATATCCCCCATAAATTATGTGGCACAGGTCTGAGCTCCAATGGTACGAGGGAACCGCCAGCGGTAAAAAGCCTCCTGAGTGAAAGGTCTGACAAAGTAAAACCATCCATGCCCATCAATGGGATCTCAGTGATCAACTGTTACAAAGGCCAATGACGCCTGGAAAGAGGAAAGATCAGAATGTGTATCTCTCATGTAGTGTTCCTAATAGCACGCTCTCCTAAATAGAGCTCATAACCTCCGTTAGTAAGGAGAGGAATCTGACGGGTGGACAATACATACTCGACAATAGTCGTGAAACCACCCTCAAAGATAATTGTCAAGTGGGCCTTAGAGTAAGGATCCCATGTAATGACATAAACGGTCAACAACTCCAACTGTAGGCGAGAATGGGTGAACCCCTTGGCTATAAGAACCTCTGCCAAAGTGCTGAAATTCCATCGCCATCACTGTGGATAGGTATCCGAACCTAATAGGCTAACGGGATGAAGACATGGGAGCCTTCCGTTGGTCCAAAACTGCCAACACAAGATCAAACATCTGCGGTCAATCAAACTGGCAACCCGAACCAGAGTAATCAAAAGAGAAAATACTCACCAACAGGAATGGGTAGAACCCTAACCAAGCCTCCATCACACCCTCTGAGCATAGGCGCATTCCCCTGAGGAAGTAGGCAAAGGTGTAGGTGCCCCAATCAAACTCTCCAAAATAGTCCACCACCCGAGTGGCACTAACTAAAGCGAATGACACCGTCAAAGAGTTATCAGCCAGGAAAAAACCCCTGAGGATGATCAGAAATAATTGCCAAATGATGCGATCTTTAACCCTCCGATAGGGTAATGGCTCAGTCAGAGCCCCACTCACGCCATCTACACTCAAGGGACTAGAACAAACTGTCCGACCCTTGAGTGCCATACCTGGGACTCCCAATAAGGATCTAACGGTAGTCGGGGAAATGTACGCCGCCAAAGGCATTGGCGCCCCAAAAAACTCCATCCCAGTGATGAATCGCCAATCCATCGGTGTCATCATCACCTCATAATCCAACAAATGGAGAGACTGGGTCTGGTGAAACTAGTGCTCAGACAATTCCCTAAGATAACCCTAGGGATAACGATGGGGGAGGATGGAAAAGAAAGTCTCAAAGCCCCAAACATGCACAATCTCTTGGTACTCTGGATGAAGAGTCTGGTATAGAGAATGTATGCTAAACCAGTTCCTTCTGGGCTGTGTAAAGCCGAGAACCTGCATCACAATGCAAATCAAAATCAGAACCCTTGCCCCCACAAATGGGAAAAGGAAGATAAACACGGCTATTACCTCGTTCACATGAAGGTAGATTAAGGGGTGACGACTCAAATCATCTAGAAGCTCTGAAATTGTCACATTTATAGCTGGAAGCTCCCTGTGGGGAACAGAAGAAGGAGCAGGATCTTCAATGGATACGTCATACTCCTCATTCTTAACATCCAATCTCTCAATTCGGATAGGACGAATCACTGACTCTAACAACTGACGAGGCTGTCGGGCTGGGCGAGGCTGAGGAACATATGAAGCTCTCCTCCTCACACCTGAAGAGGTCCTACGGGAGCTACTCGGCTAGTTTGGATCCATATATCTGGAAAAAAGTCTCCAAATCACCTCAAAAGGGTGTGGTAAATTCTAACCTGGAGCTCATTAAATGCAGTTCATAGCTATATGCATACATGCATTACTTTAACATACATTTGCAGTAGATTTAAAAATGCATAATCATTCAATGCTTAGACTAGTGAATTTTTTTTCGCCAGAGTCTCCTTTGTAAAAAGGACAATCCACATGCACGTAGGCATGACTAGGTGGTCATTCAGTAGCACACCAACTCACAGTCATAAACATCCTATATGCATAACAAATTATCAAAGTCATATCCAATAAGGGTATCCTAATTACCAGGATTACTTTACCTCAAAACCTTTGCTCATTTGTCCTCAAATAGGATGAAAAAAGAGCATAAAAAGGTGTCAAATTGATTGTTTTAAAAGTTAATTTTTTCACATCAATACGTTCAGCATGGTAAAATACTAACATTTACTGCGTTGAATAATTTTTATCAAGTCATGTGAGCATTCATATTTAGTACTATGTGTCTTGAAGCATTCTGTACGATATCTCACTTTTCAACGGTCAAAACTGGAAAATAAAACATGTAAACATTACTAGGATAGTGCAGAACGATTATACGGTAACGGATTTTGCAGAAAACAGCCCGAACGCAGTAGATCTGAAGATGAAATCTTAGATTCTTTGTGTGGATTCAACTTGAAAATGACTTGTGAAAGGGATGGAAAGTGAGATATAACCCACAGGTGACCACTAGTCAATTCGCGACAGCCACGCGTCTACCTGCGGCTACCCTGGGTGGTCCCCACCCTCTCTGGCTCGATCAAATTTGAGTTGTAAAGGAAGTCCCAGAAGTTGAAAAGTCAAATCAGGGAATAAGATGTTACGCAATTAAGTGGAAAAGCCTGAAATCCTAATTTCAGATACCAAACTGCGGGTCTACAAATTAATCATTGGTATTCACCTAGATACAAGGTTCAAGAAGCCAATGATAAATGCTATTGAAAGCGGCCCTTGTCAACGCATCGCAAAAGTCTGATGCCATCAACCAGGGATTATCATCACAATCAAAAGCATATATCTCATCAAGAATACATCCCCATCAAAGATTTCAGACATCCTAAGCCATTGAAAGCTATTTTAATGAGGATCAGGCAGCCCTAATATTACCATCCATTGGTGATAACTCTAGCGAAGCATTGGAGGTGATCCGATGATGTAAACCGTTGAAAGCTACTTCAACGAGAATCTGGAAGCCCTGATATTACCAGCCGTTAACGATAACTCCAGCGAAGCATCAGAGAAACCTGATGATAAAAACCATGGAAAGCCATCCTCATCGGGGAGGACCGATGATGGAATCTATTATACAGATCCCCAATTAAAACGTGATTCCCCAAAGAGTCACTCGCACATGAGAAGAACGTCTTCGATGGAAAGAAATTTCAAAGGATTAAGGACTTTGGTGGTAACCCCAATGTTAACATCCTATGGTCTCAATCATTAAGAAACCTCTACTCCAGGGATCTTAAAAACATCTCTATGACTTGTTAGCAAATCAGGCTCAGATAGCACTGATGGACAGTTCAAACCACTTGCAATAACCCCAGCGTGGCATTAAAAGATTCCTGTGATGAGAGCTTTGTAAACTACCTATCGAGTAGACATTAAAGCCATTCAACAAAAGTGGCTGGAGCAGGCAGTTATCACATCCCATTAGAAACCATTCCAACAAATAACATTAAGCATAACATATATAATGTTGCATTGCATTTGCATCATGCTTATCTATTCTTATTTCAAGTGTCTAGTGATCTTTATCCTATCCATGCCATTACAATGCATGAATATAATAAAGAAGGGCATCTGTAGACACTCAAAATTTTGCATTCCTGTTCCTAACCCTGTAGGAGGGCAGAATCGTCTTCTAGAGATAACCATGGAAGTCATATAAGTTTTCAACCGCAGAGACAACCCCAGGAGGTCTAGTTTTCAATCTCGGAGATAACCCCGAGAGATCCAGTTCAAACCTCAGAGATAACCCCGAGGAATACAGTCCAAGTTCTAGAGATAACCCCAAAAAAGTCAGTTTTAACCCTGGAGATAACCCTAGGAGGTCAAGCCAACCTAGAAAATAATACCAGGAGGTCAAGCCAACCTCAGAGATAACCCTGAGGACATTTAGCATCAATAGCAGCCCAATCTTGGAGATAACCCTGAGAAACAACTGCTACATTTGCACCAAAGCCAGAGATAACCCCGATGGGGACAAAATTGTCATTTTACCACCTTAACATCACATTCACATCGTCTCAACATAATTCAATCCACACTGCGTTCAAGGATGTCCTTGAAGAACCATAGCTCAAATCCTAAGTGACAACTGCACAAGACAGTACAACGGATAGACTTTGAAGACTTGGAGATCTGGTCATGGACCCATCTTCCAGACTTCGTACAACCTTTAATCCTATATCGTTGTGTAGCCCTCGACAACAACATTCTGAAAAGGTTTAGCACCCCTTTATCGGATGCCCAAATTGAAAGTTATGAAGGTTCGAGAAGACAGCGTGTAGCCTAAGTGCACATACTTTGAGATGACAGGACCCGCATGGCCTGGGGTAGCTTGGCAACAGCTGGTTGACCATGGCTACTCAAGGTTGACTGTACAACCATCTGGTCTTTAAATATGAGCTCTTGGCTGCTCATTTAAAAAAAAGAAAAATAAGAGAAAACTCTGTCCATTTCAGCCTGTAACCTCTGCTAGAGTGCTCTAAACTTAGTGATTCCTCTATTTAAACACTTGTAAGCTCGTGTTTTGTAACATATTGAAGTTTAACTGGTGGAAACCAAGTTTTCAGACTTCTAAAACTATATGAAATCTTCTTAGCAGTTCACTATAAGATTTTTTAGATTTTTAAGCTTTCTACTACTTATATATATATATATATATATTGTTGAACTCGAATGAGCCTGGATAGAATATTCGGTGAGCCTGGATAGAATATTCGGTGCGTTTACTGCTTATATATATATACATTCATGTCCAACCTGGAGTTTACTTCGTGGCCTTTTACTACTTTTATATATATACATATATATATATATATATATATATATTTACATTTCAAAGTCCTGCCTGGAGTTTACTTTGTGGCAGTTGATCGTCCATATATATATATATATAGAGGGGATCCAGTCCAGGAGTCTGGACTGGCTTAAGTTACGGACCAAAATTTTTTATTTTTTTTGGCTTTTTTTTAAAAAAACAACTAAAAAAGTTTAATATTTTATGGAACTGGAATTTTTCTATAATACAGTGTTTTGGGCGTGATTTAGATACATATAACAAAATAGGTATGTACAGTCTGTACAGTCTGTACCTTATAAAAGCAGTTAAAGCAAATATTTGTATAAAAGTCTGCATTTTAAGAAAATGCGGAGTCCAATAGAACCTTATATATATATATATATATATATATATATATATATATATATATCACTTTTATACAAATATTTTCTTTAACTGCTTTTATAAGGTAGATATTTAATCTTTCAGCATGTGGGCTAGATTTACATAAATCTGACTATTTCTAAATTTGACCAGTTCAAAAGTGACTAAACTAGAACCGTTGAAGCTAGAATGGTTTAGATTTACTCAAATCTAGTTCTTTTTCTAGCTTTTATACATATCACGCTTTCATGTGAGCCTAGGAATAAAGTGACCACAGATTCAACCTCTGAATTTAGATTCGGTTCCTGTGATGGACATTTTGCAGCTGCAGCCAGCTTGTAAATTATCTATGGTGTTTGGATATCCTTAGATAGATCTCATGCCCATAAGGAATTTGTCACTGCTATGTATCTTATTTTCTCGAAGATGCCTCACATCTCAAAAATAAAAGCAATCAAGCCGAACACATAATAAAATGGAAGTATCAAAGGCCTCAATTACTATTGAGCATAAGGGTTTGAAAACCTATTTTCCAAAACATTACTGCTATATCTTGTTAAAATTGAACATTTATACAAAAGTCAAACCCTTTGTATATAGGTGCAAACGAGGTATATCACTACTTCTAGATAATTGCACATAGGCCCTAAACACACACATATGCAGATAAAAGTTAATTAAAAGTGGCGGTAATTGTGTTATCACGGAATTCAGGGGGTGCCTAACACCTTCCCTCCGCTTAATCAAGTCCCGAAACCCTAATGAATCTCAGTTTCCAAGACCAGTTAAATAGTGTCAAACCATTTGGTCTTTGTGCAACCTTTTATCAGTTGAGTTGGTGAAACCAATTAAAATTACCAACTGGCGACTCTAAAAGTCAATCATCGATATAAACATGTCGGACCTTTTCAAACTTGTTTTTTCAAACAAAACTCATCTAAAATGAGAACACCAAAAGACAAGAACAGAAAGGGACAAATAAAAATCTTGACGTCAACATATATATATAAGCAATAAAAAGGCCATGAATTTAGAATCCAGGCCAAACATATAAATATAAATATATAAATTTATATATATATATATATATATATTTAAAAGCGAGTAAAAGCCACAGATAGTCGATCCAGGCTAAACTGTTTGGTGTAAGTCTATATATATATATATATATATATATAAAGCGATAGAAAGTTTTAAATCTAAAAAAATCTTATAGTGTGTTGCACAGAAGGCTTCAGACCACTTTTGGAGCTTGAAAACTCGGTTTTCACCGGTTAAAATTTGTAATGATGTAGCATATAAGTATACAAGTGTTTAGAAAGAAAAGAATAATGTTTAGAACATTATAGACGAGGTTAAGGGTTGAAATGGATAGAGTTTTCTCTCTTTTTCTTCTTTTTTCTTTTTGGGTGATGGGGGGTCTATTTATAGACCAAAGTAGCCGTAGGTTTACCTGTGCCAGCCATGAGTCTACCTACGGCTGCCCGGGTGGACTCGGTTCTAATGGGTCCCATTGTCTCAAAGTACGTGGACTTAGGCTAGCGCGTTGTCCGCTCGAACCTTCATAACTTTTAATCTGGGAATCCGATAGAGGCATGATATACCTTTCCAGAAAGCCCTTGAAGAGAGCTACACAATGACATAGGATTTGACATTTTCCAAATCTAGGAAGATGGGTCCATGACCAGTTCTTCGTGTCTACATAGTTCATCCGTTGAGTTGTCTTATGTTATTTTCACTCGTGATTGATGTTATGGTTCGGTGTGACTTCTTTTGTAGTGATTTGGGTTAAATTGATGTTGAGTTGGCAAAATTACTATTATCCCCTCCCGGCTTGGTTCTGGGCTTGATGCATTTGTAGCCATCTTTTCTCAAGGTTGTTTCCAAGATTGGACTATTGTTGCCTTTTGTTAGTCCTCGGGATTATTTTTGAAGATGGTTTGATATTTCCTGGGGTTATCTTCGAGGTTTAGATTTGATCTCTTGGGGTTGTCTCCGAGATTTAGATTTGATCTCCCAGGGTTGTCTCTGGGGTAAGACTTGATCTCCTGGGGTTATCTCCGCAGTTTAACTTCGTCTCCCGAGGTTATCTCTAGGGTTGGACTTAATCTACTAGGGTTGTCTTCGGGGTTTGGATTAGATCTCCCGGGGTTGTATCCGGGGCTGGATTGGACCTCTCAGGGTTATCTCTGGGGCTGGATTTAATGGATTTGACTCCCAAGGTTATCTTTGGGTGATAAAAGATTATTTTGTCCTCCAGCATGGTTAGTAACAGGAATGCAAAATTTTGAGTGTCTACAGATGCCCCTCTTTATCATGTTTATGCAATGTAATGACATGAACATGATAAAGATTACTAGACACTTGAAATATGAAAAGATTAAATGATGTCATGCAATGTAGAATGATGTGATAAATGTTTGATGTTTTTGGTTGGAATCATTTCCAATGGGATTCTATCACTGATTGCTCCCGCCATTTCTGCTGGGGATGGATTTATCAATGATGGTTTCTATTGAACTGCATTAATGTCTACTCGAACGGTAGCTTACAAAGTTTTCATCACCGGATCTTTCCCGATGTTACATTGGGGTTGTCGCTAACGACTTGAAATGTCCATCAGTGTTATTGAGACTGATTCGATGACAAGTTTGCAGATATGTTTCCAAGATCCCTGTTGTGGAGATTTTCCCATGGCTAAGACCACTAGATTTTGACGTTAAGGTTGTCACTAACATTCTTTATCTTTTAGATGTGCTTTCTGACTTTATTCCCGCGGAAGATGTTCCTCTCTTTTGCGAGTGACTCTCTGGGGATTATTGATGTTTATCCTGATGAAAGCTTGGCTTGGTTTCCATAATTGGATTCTTCCTGCCATTACACAGGGGTTTTTGCCAATAGCCTAACTTTCTATCAGGTTGATACCGATAGCTCCACCAGAGATAGAATTTTTAGTGCTTGCTTTAACAGCTCACAATACTTACTCGAATGGTAGTTTTATGATGGTTGACCATCACCGACTTTCCTCGACGCCTACTTGAATAGTAGTTTACAATGGTCTAGAAATCACCGAACCTTCGCGGTGCCTCGGCTGGGGATTTATATAACAGATTCCATCATCGGTCCTCCCCGATGAAGACAGTTTTCCACGGTTTTCACCATCAGATCTTTCTAGATGCTACGCTAGAGTTGTCACCAACGGTTTTTAGTGTTAATCATTCTGACCTTCGTTGAAGTAGTTTTTAATGGCTTACATCATCGGACCCTTTTAGATGCTACATTGGAGTTGTCGCCAACAGTTTGTATTGTCAAACATTCTGACCTTTGTTGAAATAGTTTTGAACGGTTTACATCACCAGACCATTCCCGATGCTACGCTGAAGTTGTTGTCAACGGTTTGAACTATCAATCATTCTAACCTTCGTTGAAGTAGTTTTCAATGGCTTACATCAACGGACCAATCCCAATGCTACGCTGAAGTTGTTGCTAATGGTTTACATTGTTAAACGTGCCTGATATCTGTGATGGGGATATCTTTCTGATGAGTTATACCCTTAGACAAATCTAGACATTTTGAAGATTTCAATACCCACGGTTCACGACACCGGACCTTCCCGATGTTTTAACAAGGGCTTCTTTCAATAACTTCTATAATCGGCTTTCTGAACCCCACATCCGGGTTAATACCAATGACTTACATGTAGATTAGAAGGTTGGTATCTAAATTCAGGGTTTTAGGCCATTTTCGCTCAAACGCGTAGCACCTTTTTCCCTGATTTGACTTTTTAGCTTCCGGGAACTCCGTTTCAACTCAAATTTGATTGAGCTGGAGGGGGTGGGGACCACCCTGTGTAGCCACAAGTAAATCCATGGTTATCGCGAGTTAACACGCGACTCCCTGTGGGTATATTTACTCTTTCCCTTCTCTTTCACAAGTTATTTTCAAGTTGAACATAATATAAAATCTAAAATTTCCTCTTCAGATCTAATGAGTTAGGGCTGCTTTTTGCAAAATCCGTCACCAATTAAATGTTTTGCACTATTCTGGTAACATTTACATGTTTTCTTTTCAAGTTTTGACCGATGTTATATTTCATATAAAATGATTCTAAACACAATGTAGTGAATATGCATGCTTATATGTTGTTTTGGTTGAGCGAGAGAAGGCGTGAGCTACCCGAGACGCTTCAACTGCTGATAGTACTACACTTAGATCTCACACGGCTAGCATTGTTGCAGATATGAGTGCATTCATAGATAATCATGGTAGCACTATGCAAATGGTCGTAAATCTTCTGTCTCGTATGGATACCTTAGGGTAGAAGCTTATATATTCTCCTCCATCTTCTGAGAGGTACACCATGTTAGTCTTGTTGGCCCGTTTATCTACGGGTTTATATACTGGCTTTTAATTTCCTGCATAGACTAGGTTAGCCATTTTTTTCATGGATAGATTGCATTGTATATATCAAACAGTATTATATGTCAAGGAAATATATTTTGATTCACTTCCTTTTTAGATATATCTTATCACTTGCTTAATAGTTGTCATTTTCCTTGTGACTTGCTATCTTGATGTGTCCTGGACTTCTCCTTGATGGATTGACATTGAGATGTCCTAGGATCTTTCAGAATGGGTCGTTGATATTAAGGTTTCCTATTTTTTGGTGTCTTGGGACTGGTCTTTGATGTGGTTAAGGTTTAAGAATAGGGTTTGGCTTTCCTCTTTGAGGGTTCGTGTTAGAGTTTATGCCCTAGAGGCCAATTATTTGATATAATTGTTTAACATTTTGATATTATATTTGATTGAATAAATGAATGATTTTATTATGGTTTTATTTACTACATTATATAAATGTTAACATAATAAAACTCCTTAGAATAGTGATACAAATTATATAGCTTCAAGTAAGTGACTTGAACATGAGATTATATAATTACAATTAGTATCATTGCTCTTAAATATCCCTAGTCGAGTATCATTGTTAATGGGACAACAATGATACATTGAGACTAGTATGTGGATTTACTGATGACAAAATCTCATTGGTCATAAATATATGAGATATTGAGTCAATGCATAGGTACATGTTAGAGAACGATGTACCGGACAGACCCACCATGAGAATTCTATGTGGAACATTATGCGAAGTGTTATTAGAAATTCTCATAGTGACAATGATGTAATGATCCTCTGACCTGAAATCACTATATTACTACACGGGAATTTATGTACTTTGATATCATCAAAGGTCGCCTTTAATAGGGTGGACTATAAAGGTGATTATTGGGTACATCATGAATCGTGTGAGGAATATAAGTGATCTAGATGGAATTTAACCCTTCTATATAATAGGGGTGATATCCATAGGCCTCTTGATTGAGTAGGACTATGAAATGCATGGCCATGCTCAAATAGTGGTTTGTTTCATATAGTCTACTCATTGATCAAGAAAACTCAGATTAAATTATGAAGAGTATGACACATTCTATGACTTGAGTTTAATCTAGGATGTCAAGGTTAAAAGGATTAAATTACATTGAAACATTTGTCACGAAAAGGTTACATCGAATCATCGATCTTATTATTACTTGGGTAGCAGTGATGCATTACTAGATGTCGCTCACTGTTTATAATTTTTTAATATAGTTTTAAAATTATTGTCAATGTAATAATAACCTATAGGGTCACACACATAGAACGCTATTAAAAAGGGAATTAATTTAAATTGTAAGGATTTAAATATATCAATATGATTGACAGTATTTAAATCACGAATTTAAATTAAAAGGATGATTTATAAATATATATATATATATATATATATATAAATTCAGATTTTATTTTAATTAGATTAGGGTTTTGATTAATTCTGATTTAATGCTATATATATGATATATCAGCATTTTAGGGAAGTTAATCATAACCTAAAACCCTAGCCGCTCTTAGAGAGAGACTTAAGATAAATTTCAAAAATCCTCATCCTTGGTGGCTAGTACCGCAGTTCCTTTTTTCTGCATATCGTACGGCGATTCGCGAGGAGTTCGTGTGGATACCGTAGAGACGCAGTTCGTTTGGATTGCGTTGGACATTCGACCGCATCGATTCTAGCTTCAATAATTGGTATTAATTTCTAATCACTGAATTAATATGGTTTTCTCATGGATCCTATTTTAGGGTTTCAAATTGCACTTTAAATTATTTAATTTCTGCTGCATTTTATGTGCCAAAACCCAATAGTTCGACCGCACCATAGATAGCTGCCTACGTACTCCCACTGATGGGGGATCAGGTCTTACGTAGTCCCAGCTTTGGTTTAGGCTATTGAAGAATTATATCTTGAGATCATTGAAGGGTTTTGTGATTTTGTAGGGGTTAGGCCGCACCAAGATCGGTTGCCTATGTACTACCATTGATGAGGGAAGATCAGGTCTTCCATAGTTTTGGCTTGATGACCTGAACAATTTGAGAAGTGTCTGTTTGTATTTTTGGGTTTCTTGTAGGGGTTAGACCGCACCATAATTGGTTGCTTACGTACTCCTATTGATTAGGGGAGATCAGGTCTTCCGTAGTTTCGACTTGCTAGTGAAAACCTGAATTGACTTAATTGATTTGATTTTTGATGATATTTTGTTTTTCAGAACCATGATGTTAGCTTGCAGGTGATTTCAGACATAATACCTTTTCCCGATGTCTAAATTGATAAGCTGGGGAAATTCTTCACCATCCATTTCTTGTAGTTTGAGGGCTCCTCTTGTCAACACTTCCTTGATAATGTAAGGGCTTTCCCAGTTCAGGGTGAACTTTCCTTTAGATTGATCTTGATTAGCAAGGACTTTCTTTAATACTAACTCATTTTCTTAGAATTATCGAAGCTGAACTTTCTTGTTGTATGACCGAGCAATCCTCTATTGATATAATTGACCATAAAAGATAGTTGTAGCCCTCCTCTCATCTATTAGAGATAATTGGTGGTACCGATCTTGTAACCACTGGTCTTCTTCCATTTGAACTTCTATCAATACTCTTAATTACTGTATTTCTACCTCTATTGGGAGCACTGCCGCCATGCCATAAACCAATTAGTATGGGGTAGCCCCAATAGAAGTGAGCATTAACGTTCTATAGGCTAACAAAGTCGGAGGAAATAAGACAGGCCATCCCATTTGATTGGCAGACATCTTTTGCATGATCTTCTTGATGTTTTTATTGGCTGCTTCAACAACACCATTCAATTTGGGATGATAAATGATGGAGTTAAGATGTTTGATGTGGAATTTACTGCATAACTCCTCCATCATCTTCTTGTTTAGATTCTTAGCATTGTCTGATACGATCACCTCTGGTTGTCCATATCGACATATGACATTGTTTCGGATGAAACCAATTATTACCTCTTTGGTGACTTTAGGAAAAGAGGTCTCTTCTACCCATTTAGTGAAGTAATCGATCATGGTGAAGATAAATCGATGACCATTGCTGGCTTTGGGTTCGATGGGCCCAATCATGTCCATCCCCCACATTGAAAAGGGTCATGGTGAACTCATATTATGTTATTCATTTGGAGGAGCGTGGATGGCATTTCCATGAATTTGGCATTAATAGAATCTCTTGATGTGATCATCACAGTCAGCTTTGAGAGAGACCCAATAATGCCCCGTTCTTAATATCTTCTTTGCAAGTAAAGAACCGATTATATATGGACCACATACTCCACCATGGACTTCATCCATGAGTCTTTGGGCTTGGTCTTTGTCTAGGCATCTTAGAAGGTCTATTCCCACATCCCTTTTCTAAAGTGCATCTCTGATTAGGTAGAATTTTATGGCCATTTTATGGATCCACTTTCTTTCAGCTTGACTTGCCCCAGCGGACGTAGATCCATCTCAAAGATATTCTTTGATATCATGATACCAGGGCTGTTTGATGGAAGGCAGTTCATCTGATACTTCTCCAATGTAATTTCCATAAGTTGGTGCCTCTTGGCTTATAAATTTGATATCTGGGATTCGTCCCCTTTCAGATAGGTTGATCAAGGAAGCCAGGGTTGCTAGTTCATCTACGAAATCATTCATGTTCTGAGGGATGTGGATAAAGGATATTTCTTTAAATTTCATAGCCATCTTGATAACTTGCCGATGGTAAGGCAGCTAATGCAATTCTTTGGTGTGATATGCCCCAGTGGTTTGCTTTATGACCAGCTCGGAATCCCCAAAGACAGTTAACAGTTTGATATCCATGGATTGGGCCAGTTTTAATCCCATCATACTTCCTTCATACTCAGGTGTGTTGTTAGTGTTGAAAAACTACAATTTGATAGTCAGGGGATACTGTATTCTCCCAAAATAGATACCAAAATTGCTCCTGCTCTAGCACTTTCCATGTTTATGGCTCCATTAAAATACAATTTCCAAGATCGGACTGTATTTTCCTGATGGATTTGTTGAATTGATATTATTCCTATATCCAGGAAATATGTTTCCAAGGGTTTGAAATTCCCTAATGGTTCTTCGGCCAATTGATCCGTCATTCCTTGATCTTTAATGGATTTTTGAGTCACGTAGATGCTATCAAATTGTTGGAGGATCAACTACCATTTGGACAGTCGACAATTTAATATGGGTATATTGTATATGTACTTCAGAGGATCCATACGGGATATGAGATAGGTTGTGTGACCATGGAGATAATGTTGTAATCTCATGGTGGCCCATGATAATGCACAACAGATCTTTTTAATCAAGGTATACTTTTGATCGCCACTGCTGAATCTTTTGTTGAGGTAATAAATAGCTCTTTCCTTCCCTTTATCATCTTTTTATCCCAGCATGCAGCCCATAGCATTGTTATTGACTGACATGTACATAAATATGGGAACATTGTCCCTTGTAGGTACCAGGATTGGAGCTTTTACCAATTGTTTTTTGATGGAAATGAAGGCTTTTTGGCACTCTTCATTCCACTTCATGGAGGAATTTTTCCTTAACAGCTTGAAGATTGGCTCACACGTTAAGGTGAGTTGAGAGATGAATCTGCTGATGAAATTGATTCTCCCTAGAAATCCACGTATTTCCTTTTCTGTTCAGGGCACATGCATTTTGGTGATTGCCTCAATTTTGGCAGGATCTAATTCAATGCCTCTGTGGCTTACTAGAAATCCCAGCAACTTTCCTGACTTGACACCAAAGGTACACTTGGTCGGGTTCAGCTTCAAGTTGTATTTTCGTAATCGGTTAAAAAGCTTTTTAAGATGGTCGATATGGTCATCTTCCTTCTAGGATTTGACGATGATGTCATCCAAATATACCTCTATTTCTTTGTGCATCAAATCATAGAAAAGGGCCATCATGTTTCGCTGATAGGTGGCACTGGCATTGATAAGGCCGAATGATAAATGTCTATAATAAAAGGTTCCCTAGGGAGTGATGAAGGTTATTTTATCCTGATCCTCTTCATCAACCATGATCTGATGGTACCTGGCGAAGCAGTCAACAAAAGAATACATGCCATACTAAGTTGTGTTGTCTATTAGTATGTGGATAAAAGGTACTGGGAAATTGTCTTTGAGACAAGCTTTGTTCAAATCCCTGTAATCCACGCATACTCATACCTTCCCTCCAGGCTTAGGCACAAGAACTATGTTGGACAAACATTCAGGGTAGGTTGATACCATGATGATGTCGACTTTGAATTGTTTAACAATTTCTTCCTTGACTTTCAAACTCCACTCAGGTTTCAATTGCCTGAGCTTTTATTTGACTTGCTTGAACCTTTCCTTAATGGGCAAGCGATGAATGACAATATCAGTAGACAAACCGATCATATCCTCATGTGACCATGCAAAACACATCCTAGAACTGAGTTAGTATAGCAATTAGGTCTTTTTTTGGCTTGGGGTAAGGTCCATGCCAATCTAGATTTCTTTAGGGTTTTTTGAGGTTCCAATATTAATAAAGGTGGTTTGATCAAGGTTTGGTTTGGGTTTATCTTCGACCCATTCTTTGTTCTCTTCAGGCACCTCATAGTCCTCTATCTCTTCTTTTTCAATCCCCATCAAGTCAAAGTCCAACTCTACATCAAAGTTATAGTCATTGTGGAGATTTGGCATTCCATTAGCAAGGCTAGACAAACCTAACTATAGAGCCCTAAAAAAATGCTTTCACTTAATATATGAGATTGTTTGATCATACAAAGCATTAGCAAAAGTATGACAAAAGTAACTGCGCGCTAGTACTGTGCAACAAAAGTAAGCATTAATAATATCTATACTTTAGGGCAGATGGACTTTCTGCCCTTTTTACCCTTTTTAGCAGATACAAGGAGTGTTGCTCCAGTTGCCTAGGGTCAAGTCTTTGTGGACAGCTGTGATAAAGGGATAGTTGACGTCTTCCTCCTCTTTGATGATGACCATGACCGAATTTATATCAGGGTCAGTATTTTTCTTTGACAAGTTCTCCTTAGCCCTATTTATGTGAGGGGTCAAGATTTGATCTTCTGAACAATCATCATCTGGGATATCATCGTTCATACCCTCAGTATGTACCAGAAAGTACATCTTTGATAACCGGTTTTACACTTCTTGCTTGATTCTCTGATTCCTTTCCTCACTTTATTGATCCAGAATTAAGACTTCTTTTCCACTAGCTGGCTTGGGCCTAGAAATTAGCATACCCGCCACGTAAACATAAATTTTCCTCATAGGCTTTACAAATTATGCATCAGTAAGATTTGGTAGAAAAATTTTAGAGGAAGGAACTAATGGATGCTTGTGCTGGTTCCGATGATCTGATCCAGAGGAATAGCCTAATCCAACCTTCCCTATCTGGCTAGGAATTTGAACTGGACTTCTGATTCCTTACTGAGTTTCCCTAACCCTTATCTAGACTAGAAACCCGAGGATATCATTTCCTGACTTGCCGACATAACTTTGGTGGAAATTTTAGGCTTCAAAGTTGGGGCCTTGATAGGTTGATATTGAGTGTTGCTCACCTAGGGGGCTTAAAACCTGACAGGCTCAACTCCTTTATTGAGACTGATTAAAGTCATATCACTTTGCGCATGAACGGGATATTTTGGTTTGGCATTGATAGTGACTAGATTATCGTTGATGATGTATTTAACATGTTAATGAAGGGTGGATGGAACTACTCCAGCCATGTGGATCCATGGCCTCCCCAACAGCAAATTATATCTTATGGTAATGTTTAGCACTTGAAGGGATATGTAAAAAGTATGTGGATCAATCTCCACTGGTAGTTCAATTTCTCCTACAGCATTTCGTCGAGACCCATCAAAGGCTCTTATGACTATGTGGCTGCTTTGGATTCAATTGGGATTGATCTTTATTCGTTCCAAAGTGGCATAGGGACAGATGTTCAAGGAAGATCCTTCATCTATTAACAAACCTCTAACCATATATCCTAAAGACATCACTAGTATATGCAATGGCTTGCAATAACCCGTCCCTTCGGGTGGTATGTCATCATCAGTGAAAGATATCACATTGCTGTTGAAAATGTGATCTACCAAATGATGAAACTTTTTAATGTCCACCGCCTTTGGTAGGTGAGCCTCTTCCAGTACTTTCATTAAGACCTTGCAATGATCTTCAGAGGACAATACCAAGTCCAGAATGAATATCTGTTGAGGTGCTTGTTTCAAGCTTTGCACCACATTGGCTTCATTATGACCCATTTTGCGAAGGAATTCTTCAATTTTCTCCTCAGGCACTTTCCCCTTGGATTTAATAAATGACTTTATTACTTGCTGAGGTAGACACAATGGGTTTTCCTTTATTACAGCCGAAGTTTGATTTGAAGTTGATCCCTCATCCTCCCCATAGTTCCATGGGACTCTTTTTAGGCTGATAATGGGATACTGCGGCCTGAATGGCAAAACCAATGGTTCTGGTGTAGCTACCTTCAAAGGGTTCTTTACTTTTTTGAGCTTCATTCCTTGGATTGCAAGAGGTGTTGCAGACAAGTCTCCTTTAGAGGCTATGACTGCTATAACTTCCCTCCATCTTTGTGTTCCTGGAGGAAATATCTTCTCTTCTTCAGGCAATACAGTATCATTATTTTCCATTTGCAGGTTATCATTGTCAATTATATTCTGGATTAGATGACGAAGTGCCCAGCAGCTTTCAGTGCTATGACCCAGAGTATTGGAGTGGTATTGACAGACCTCGGTAGCATCAAATCTCTTAGAACGTGGATTTATTTGGAGGTAACAGTGATGTGATCTTCCTTTCATTAATCAACATCTGCATAATTTTTTCTATTGGTTGACCCAAAGGAGTAAACTTTCTTTGGTCTGCATAGTCCCGATGAGCATGGGATCTTGATTTCCTTACAAGTTTTTCTTCCAAAGTTTCATTATCTTGGACTTGTTGTTGATTCCTTGTGATAAAGGAGAGGAGAGTTGTATGCCCTTGACTGATCAGCTGTTGAGTTACTTGGTTCTGATGTACCACCATTTCTGCCAATTGATCAACCCGTTCATTGATAGACTTCATTTCTCGATCTATCATAAACCAGAATTCTGAATAATTCCACTTATCATAATTATCTTTGCTGGTTTGGGGAGAATCACCTACATATTTGAGGTAATTGGAACTTTCTCCAGTCCCTCTACTAATCATGTTGACATTCTCTTCCTTGTGTTTAGGGAGAGGGTTATCTTGCATATGTGGTTGTTCTGACTTTGTTACCACGATCTCACCAGTGTCTATTAGATCCTGGATTTTGTGTTTGAGAGACCATCAATCTTGGGTGTCATGCCCCGGAGCTCTAAAATGATAAGCACATTTCTTATTTATATCAAAATTCTTTCCACTTGGGTTGGCTAGAGGAAGGAGCTGGACAATTTTCTTCTGTGTTGTTAGAAGCTTGAATATATTTTCTAATGAGTCCCCTAAAGGTGTGAAAAATCTTTGATGTCTGACCTCTCTAACCTTTTGCAATGGAGGATTTGAGGGTTGTACGGATGCTTGAAAAGGAGAATAATTTTTCCTTTAGATGAGTAAGTTTAGATTGTCTCTTTGAGTTTGTCCTTGTAGCACCAAGGATATATCATCTTCTTTCTTTTTATGAACCCTCTGGGTTATTCCAATAATTTCCATCTTGAATGTGCTCAGTCACGGCTTCTAAAGCAGTGAGGTCTCTAATCTTCCCAGACTTTAACCCCATCTCAGCCATTTCTCCGTGTTTAATCATTTCTGAGAATGGTTTTCCAATGAATGCTAGGACCCTCTCATAAAATAGAGCTTCTTAAATGTCAATGAAGGTCATTACCATCTCTGTTTCTGTCATTGATGGGATTACTTGAGCAGCCAGACGACTCCATCTTTTAGCATACTCTCTGAATGACTCAGTATTCAGCTTTTTGACTTTGGTAATTTGATATCTATCTAGAGCCATTTGTGATTGGAACCAGTATTGGTTAGAAAAGCATGGACTAGTTCTTCCCAGCTATGGATTTTGTAATTGTCCAATCTGGTATAACATGCTCTAGCCTCTCTAGTTAGACTCTTTTAAAATAATTGCATTCTCAGTTTTTCATCCTCGATATAGGATTTGAGTTCTCCAATGAACACTTTTAAATGAGTGTAAGGATCTCCCAATTCGTCATGTTTTTCAAAATCAAGAGTTTTGAACTTGTCTGGATAATGAACCCCGGGAAAGATGCAAAGGTCTGAATAAGTCACACTTCCATACGCTTCAGTCCCTTTGATTGACCGGATGGTTTCTTCAATTTGTTGAACTTTCTTTCGAATATCACCAATTTCTTGATCTTCTTTAAGATTGGTGATTTTAGGGGTTTTGTTAGATTTTTCAGTTTGAAGCTCAGGTATATGTACTTCCTTTTCTTTCTTGTCAGTACCCTAGATTCCTCCCTGTGCAGAGGATTCTCTTTGAGTGGATATTTGTTGACCCTGAGTCCTTTTGTTTTGTTCTTTTAAAAAGACAGCTAATTCTGCTATCTGATTTCTTAGTCCCTCAAACTCCTCTCGAGAAACAGGAGTAGATTCAGGTTGGGCACTTGTAGCTATGTCTGAAGGTGGGCTTAGTGCCTTTTTGGACTTTGAACGGGTAACGGGACCAATTGTTTCTCTACAAAAAGACTATATAGTTTATTATGGGTAAACATTAATAGTTTGTATGCTATGCAATGTATTTGTTTTAGGGGTTTTTTCATGTTTTCCTACAAAAATAGATGTCAGTTGTTTTGATGATAGGATAACATGACAGATTTTGATAGGGAAAGGAATGTATATTTATATTTTTCCTTTATTTACATGGAATTGTAATTTACCTTGAATCAGAATTTATATGGAATTTAAAGGGAAAGGCATGAAGAGACTTCTTTTCGAGTTTGGTTTATCAGAGGCTAACCTATCTTAGGCTACTCTCGCGGCTTTTTGGCATGAAGGTTCCCAGTTCATCTCAATTTACTAGATGGGAAGTTAATCCGATCTTTCAATTGGAGTGGATCTGAGTGGTTCCTTTCCTAAGCCTCGCGGGATTATTCTCTGTTGAGTCCAATAATCAAACACCGACGGGTTTTCCTCTTAGTGGAGGAATCACACAAAATACATTCACATACATCGTGTCTCACCATATAAAATGATGAAATTGTGTGTTGCACTAATACAACATGCAGAGATTGTGTGAGGCACTAAAGTGCAGTAAATAAAGCATTCATTTACATCCATTCAATGTAAAGGTAGCATTCACACACAAACAGATAAGAAGGTCTTTTGAAAAGTTTGAAATGCGGCTTAAGCCCTCTATTGTCCCCAGCAGAGTCGCCACATGTCGTTGTCGGGAAAATTTTCCTTTTTTCTTTGAAATTCCTCTTTTTACCCTTTATGTTCTTTATGTGTTGAGTTTAGTTTAAAAGGATGAGTTTGAAAATAGCCCGACACAAAATGTCGACGATTTGAAAATTCAGAGTCCCTAGTTACTAGTTTTAAAATTGTTGTACCAACTGAACCGAATTTGAAAAGGTTTACACAAAGGCCCAATGTTTTGGACTCTGTTTAACATGCTTTGGAAATCGAGATTCGTAGAGTTCGAGGGCTTAATTAAGCGGAGGGAAGGTGTTAGGCACCTCCCGACTTCCATGAAAACACGGTTACCGTGTCTTCTCAATTCCCTAATTTATCTAAAGTGAGTGTGTTAATTTGGCCTAAGTGCATTTATTCTGGAAGTAGTGTTTTGCCTCGTTTGCACCTATATACAAAGGGTTTGATTTGTATAAAATTTTAATTTTAAGCATTGTATATAGCAATGATGTTTTGAAAACAGGTTTTCAAACTCTTATGCTCACATAGTAATTGAGGCCTTTGATACTTCTGTGACGCCCCCAAATCCGGGTATCTTCCAACCCGACAGACGGTGCTCCAGGATAATACAATCATTCCATTGAGATAACAACAAATGAGTGTAATTACTATCTTTGTATTACATCTGTAATAAATCCTTTCCCAAGTTCATAACCGAATATATTCATTGTTCTTCATAAGTATATTACATACAAATATACTAGTCTATTACAGGACGATTAATTGTCCATCTTAGCCTTGCCTTTATCTTTCTTAGAACTCTCAGTTAGTTCGGCTTTAGGTGCAAACATATGGTTCAAGCAAGAATGAGCATAACTAGCTCAGCAAGTCTTAACAACGAATCATATGAATATCACCCCAACAAATACATGCTTTAATTCTATATCTGAACAATTATCTATGAAGCATTATGAAACATTTGACTAATATTTCTCATACAGTAATCCCAGAGCATAATTAATAGCTTAGGAATGATGAACCGGTCAATAGACCATGAACATACTCTTTTCGTTTTCATACTTGAAAAGGATATCCGGCACTAAGGCCATCCACCCGTCTTTACTTACGAGCACTTCTAGGTGATCAGCCTATTGTACTCTAGGTTGATCAACACTTACGTTAAACGTATTTACGTTCAACATTTGGCAACTTCGTGTGCCCATCGAATAATCGATGAAAAATACTTTTATTTGTACATAGACAAACTTACATTCTCATCCGTACCAAATACTTGGCAGAGGATAGCGTTAACAGTTCTACATCAACATACTTGTAAACAAATCAATCAACTCTTCAATACTTGTCTAGCCTTAATAAAACAGACATCGACTCTTTTTTGTTTATCATTCATGCATTGTATATCATGCATCACGTAAAAACTTGACTAATCACGAGGGTCAGACAAGCGTTAAGAAAGACTTGCCTTCAAGCATCTTCGAATTTACAATTCAACTATTCTCAGTCTTTACAGGATCTACATGATACATTCACATAGCACACTACAATTAGTTATTAAACAAACTAACTTTACGGTTTTAACCAACTTCTTCCTCTTCTATGGTTTATTTGAATTAAATTTATTATTAAAGTCGATTCAACTCTTTATACTTCGTTATATTTCATTAACGTTCTTTCATCCTTAACCGACATTCGATCATAAATGGTTAACTACCAACGTTGAACATCGTTCACGGTTCACTCATTACGTATTTGTGTTCTTCGTTTAATTTCTATTAAACCTTACCCTTTCTTCTTACATTAACATCTTATAAGTGTTTTAAAGTAAGTCTCATTATGTACTTTAAGTACCTTTAACATCTTACGTTAGGTCAACATTTAAAATGGAACTAAACCTAACTTGGTCAACTTTTTTTCCCCATCGCTTCCATGGCCATGTCGATGCGGCATCCTCAGTTTTTAGTGGCACCGTGGCACGAATTAGCGGGTACTACTATTAGAGTCTGAAAGCCGCAAATACCACCATTTTGTCTATAACATGTCCTCCAAACTGCACTCGTTCGAGCCAAAATTCACACTTAGTGAATTTCGCATACAACTTCTCCCTCCGTAGTGTTTTCAACACTATTCTTAGATGTTCAACATGATCTTCTGGCTTCTTAGAATAGAATAGAATATCATCAATGAACACTACGACGAACTGGTCAAAATACTATTTGAAAACTCTGTTCATCATATCCATGAACGCGGCTGGCTCATTTGTCAACCCAAACGACATAACCAAAAACTCGTAATGCCCATAACGAGTTCTGAACGCCGTCTTAGGTATATCTTCCTTCCTCACTTTCAGTTGATGATACCCTGTGTGCAAATCTATTTTAGAAAAATACTTTGCCCCTTTTAACTGATCAAATAGATCATCAATCCTGGGCAACGGGTATTTATTCTTAATCGTTAACTTGTTCAACTCTCGATAGTCAATACAAAGTCGTAACGATCCGTCCTTTTTCTTTACAAACAACACCGGTGCTCCCCACGGTGACACACTTGGTTGAATATACTTTCTATTTAATAGTTCCTGTAACTGAACCATTAACTCCTTCATCTCAACTGGCGCCATCCTATATGGTGCCTTTGAAACCGATGTCGTACCCGGCAACAAATCAATCACGAATTCTACATCTCTATCTGGCGGAATACTGGGTAACTCCTCCGGAAACACATCCGCGTATTCTTGAACCACCGCTATCTATTCCAATGATGTTCCCACTCTTTAGGCATCCACCACGTGACACAGATAACCCTTACACCCCTTCTTCAGCATCTTCCTAGCTTGTGTCACGGTGATGACGACAAGAACGTCCCGGTGATTTATTTCCATAAAACACCACCTCAGGTTTCTTAGGGAGCCTTAGGTTCACACTCTTTCTATGACAATCTATTATTGCTTTATGGTTAATTAACCAATCCATACCGAGAATCACATCGAATTCTCTTAACATTATCGGTAAAAGATCTACCGATAATCTATTACCCTTGATATCTACGAAATAATTCCTATGAATATCTTCAATGGGAATTATCTCCTCGTTTGCTACCTTAACGTCTAAAGGTATTTCTAACTTTTCAGGATTTAATCCCAATTGCTGAGTAAATCCACATGTTATAAAAGAACAAGTAGCAACCGAGTCAAATAACACATAAGCATTTATTTCGTTGACTGGAATGATACCTGCTACTACATCCGTTGATGCAACCACATCTTGGACTGTCATATTAAACGTTCGGGCTGAGGGTCTACCCACTAATGGTGTTGGTCCAGTAATGACTAAATTACCACTACCAGAACCCTTACTACCCTCTGCCCCTTTCTTTGGGAAATTTCTTGCCATGAGGTCTACCGACCCACAAACAAAACATCCCCGGCTTTTCTTAGGATTAGGACAGTTGGGAGATATATGACCCTCCTGCCCATAGTTATAACAACTGGTCTTCCCCTTCAGGCAGACTCTCAGATAAGTCTTACCGCATGTCTTACATGCCTCCATCCTCCGTTTAGGATCCCCTTGTTTTGCCCCAGTATTCCCAGGGTTAAAATTCTTCCTCTTAGGCATATTACCACTTCCACTGGCAACCTCTGCCCTATTTCCTCCCTCTCCCTTACCCTTATTCTTCCTATCCTTGTGGTACTGGGTCAACGCCTCGCTACCACCCTCCGCTATTATCGCCTTTTCCATAATGGTCCCGTAGGAAGCACTCTGAAAAACTGATATCATACTATAGAGTCAGGGTTTTAGGCCCTGCTCAACCCTACGACCCTTCCTCTCCTCCGTGTCCACTTGGTGTGGAGCGAACCTTGCCAATTCATTGAATTTGGCCTCATATTGGGGAACAGTCATGTCCCCCTGCTTAAGTTCTAAGAACTTAATCTCCATTCTCCCTTGCATGCTAGTAGGGAAATAGTTCTCGAAGAATACCTTCTTATATTGTTCCCATGTAACAGCTTTCGCTCCAGCCCCACCCTGGTGAGCCTCCCACCAGTAGTTGGCTTCCCCCTTCATCATATAGGTCGCAAAAGAGTTCTTTTGTGCCTCAGCTACGTTTGTAATAACAAACGCCTTCTCTATTTCCTTGTCCCATGTCTAGGACTCCATTGGGTCCGTTGTTCCCTTAAATTCGGGTGGACCTACACTTTTAAATTGTCTTAAAGGTAGTTGTTCGGGCTACCCTAGGACGTGCGAGTGCTCTACCCCCAGTTTGGTTAAATGCAGCCATTAATAAATTAACGAACTCTTGCATTGGGTTATTAGGACCCTCCTCATTCTTATTATGCGATTCCGCTTCTTGGTTACGTTATCTTCTTCTTGGCGGCATTTCTGATTAAATAAATAAATTTCCGTTATTACTTATTTACTTACTTCGTTATTAGTCGTGAAACAATTGGACAATAACTCATACAATAAAAGCAAATTAAACATAAAAACATCCTTATATTAAAATGATTCTTTATAGTTCAAAACTATTTACAAGTTACTTTCCATAGCCTAAAAGCTAGTACATATTCATTCCGCGATTGACTTCTACAAAAATTGGGATTTACAAAAAGACTACCCTTTAATTATACAAAAGAGGGTTTTACGTCACTATACAAAAGTATTTATCATACTACTCCTAATACTGCCTAACAGTATTCTCATGCTTCTGGTTTGCCAAAATCGACACAATATCTTGACTTATAGTATGTCGAGTCTGTCCCGACTCAATAGAATAACAAGTTATCTTAAGCTTGAAATCCTCGTGCGCACTGTCATTTATATATGACATTCGTGATATCTTCTGGTCTTTTTCAACCAGGTTTCTTGCGTTCTTCTATGACCTCGTTCTTATAGTCCCGGCCTTGTCACCATGAGCACTTTCTCATCGTGCTCTATCTCATAGTCTAACTCTGCAGACTCAGTCACCCCATAGAGATCATTGATCTCTTCCTTCTGGTGCTGCACCATATTGTGCGATTACACGCATTCTGATCAAGCACCGAGAAGTACATTGCCCTCATAGTCTCTGTAGAGGTGTGTAGACTCTGGCGTGCATCATCACCGTATTAATTGATGTTACCTCCATGTCATCCTCCACATCAATCATCATATTCAAATATGATGCTATCCCCATGGTCTCCTCAGAATAGTCCTCCTCCGAGTAATATTCCTCAGGCTCTAACTCCTCTAGAATCACTACAGGTATGTCTGCTATTAGCATTGTGCAGCCTCAACTCTGCTTCACGCAGACTCTCACGATCACATGTATATCCCTATACATCAAGCTATCAACCGACATCTACAATAACACATAACAATTTGATTAGTACATAATACACAATAATATAAGCAGAAATCACATTTAATCCATTTAGGGTTACTTTCCATCTTTTAAATCTTTTGGTACTGAGTTTCCTCAATACCTTATTAACTCATTTGACTCGAGTTAACTTTCTTCAGACTCTTCCTTTCCTACGAGGTTATTAGCCTAAGGTTCTTCCCCCCTTAAGTTTTATAATCTAATACTTTGATACCAACCTGTGACGCCCCCAAATCCGGGTATCTTCCAACCCGACAGATGGTGCTCCACGATACTACAATCCATAAAATCATTCCATTGAGATAACAACAAATGAGTGTAATTACTATCTTTGTATTACATCTGTAATAAATCCTTTACCAGGTTCATAACCGAATACATTCATTGTTCTTCATAACTATATTACATACAAATATACTAGTTTATTACAGGACGATTAATTGTCCATCTTAGCCTTGCCTTTATCTCTCTTAGAACTCTCAGTTCGTTCGGCTTTAGCTGCAAACATATGGTTCAAGCAAGAATGAGCATAACTAGCTTAGCAAGTCTTAACAACGAATCATATGAATATCACCCTAACAAATACATGCTTTAATTCTATATCAGAAGAATTATCTATGACGCATTATGAAACATTTGACTAATACTTCTTATACCACAATCTTAGAGCATAATTAATAGCTTAGGAATGATGAACCGGTCAATAGACCATGAACATACTCTTTTCATTTTCATACTTGAAAAGGATATCCGGCACTAAGGCCATCCACCCGTCTTTACTTACGAGCACTTCTAGGTGATCAGCCTATTGTACTCTATGTTGATCAACACTCTTATGTTAAACGTATTTACGTTCAACATTTGCCAACCTCGCGAGCCCATCGAATAATTGATGAAAAATACTTTTGTTTGTACTCAGACAAACTTACCTTCTCATCCGTACCAAATACTTGGCATAGGATAGCGTTAACAGTTCTATATCAACATACTTGTAAACAAATCAATCAACTCTTCAATACTTGTCTAGCCTTAATAAAATAGGCATCGACACTTTTCTGTTTATCATTCATGAATTGTATATCATGCATCACGTAAAAACTTGACTAATCGCGAGGGTCAAACAAGCGTTAAGAAAGACTTTCCTTCAAGCGCCTTCGAATTTACAATTTAACTATTCTCAGTCTTTACAGGATCTACATGATACATTCATATAGCACACTACAATTAGTTATTAAACAAACTAACTTTACAGTTTTAACCAACTTCTTCCTCTTCTATGGTTTATTTGAATTAACTTCGTTATTAAAGTCGATTCAACTCTTTATACTTCGTTACATTTCATTAACGTTCTTTCATCCTTAACCGACATTCGATCATAAATGGTTAATTACCAACATTGAACGTCGTTCACGGTTCACTCATTACGTATTTGTGTTCTTCGTTTAATTTCCATTAAACCTTACCCTTTCTTCTTACATTAACATCTTATAAGTGTTTTAAAGTAAGTCTCATTATGTACTTTAAGTACCTTTAACATCTTACTTTAGGTCAACATTTAAAATGGAACTAAACCTAACTTGGTCAACTTTTTTTCCCTTCACTGCCAGTGACATGCATCCCCCTTGTGTTTTAGTGGCGTTGCGGTGTGAGTTAGCGGTACTACTAATCGTAGAAGTCCGCATCATGCGCGTAGTCTCAAGCACCAGGTTATTGGCAAAAAGATTTGGTTTCTTAACGAAACTCCCGGCTTCCTAATTTGTTCGTTTTACATCCGAATTGACCCATTCAAATTCCTACAAGTCAGAAATTACATCATTTACGTGTTCGTATAAGAATTTCACCTTTTCGAATCCGTTAACTCGGAATTCACCTTTAAGTTCATTTTTAAGCGTTCGTTTAACATTTTCGTCCGTTCAATACTCGTTTTTTTCATTACAAGTCGGAATGCGACGATTCTTTTGCCAACGACTCTTAACTACCTTATCTCGCATGTTGACATTGGAAATCGACATTTTCAAGTCACACGACAACTTTTGACCCTTAATCTGGACTTTATAAGTTTTTAACGTTTAACGTCTATTTCCGTACAATTCGTCATAATTTCGTTACTAATGTTCTCTAAGCCAAATCACATGAAATACTCCATGGACTTCATATCTACATCCTAACCAAATCAAGATGCACATACCTTAGCTACAACGATTTCCAAAACGTTCAATTATAACTAAGTTCACGTTCAAGACTTTCTACATTTTCTACTTCCGTAAACAATTACAATTTCTATTTATTCAAGACCTATCCATGATTTGGTCATTAATAGTCATTCTTATACCTTCTCAATAAACGCTCTCCACTCATCTACGATTCTTCTATGAGAAAGAAATCGAAAAGGATGAAGATTACGGTTTATAAGAATTTACCTTTGAAGTAGTTAACGTTCTTCGTAAACGTCTATTGGTTTGCTTGGAAGTAGAAGGATTATAGGATTCTAGCTCTTATCTCTCTCAAATATGTTGGACAAACTTTGTAAAACCACCAAATGGCCAACATAAGCCTTATATTTATAGAAAAGCAAATGAGGGGCAAAATAGTCCAATTTAGCACCTCCTTAGTTATTTACAACTTTATCACCAAGCAAAATACTTGGTGACCAAGTGACACTTTGCTTGGCCATCAAGTGGCCGGCCCACCATGCCCATGGGTCATCCCCATGGGTAGCCCCATAGGTTTTACCCATCCCTTGACCCACCGGTTCGATCCATGGTTTACTTTTTGGATTGGGCTTGACATTAATTAACATTGGGCTTTAACCAATCTAATATTGGGCCTTGACTTGGGCTTGTATACTTAATTCATTGGGCTTTTTTATTTATCCAAGTCCAATTGGATTAGATAAAATCCTTAACTCCTATTCTAATAATACAACTCGTATTCTACGCGTATTACTCACGTATTCTCTTTGTATAATACTCATATAATAATCGTATTATACGTCATACTATTCTTCATACCATACTCGTATACATACTAGTATAATACTCATATTCCTTACGTATAATAATCGAAACGACTATACGCATTACATTTCCCTTTCGGAAACGTCTTTCACAAACCCTTAGGTTTTAAGTCCGCAGGCGAAAACTTCATTTGCCATAACAAAAATATTATTGGATATTCCATAATATCGTCATATTCTAACATTACGCTGTTTCTCAGAATTTCAAACCCTGGCTCCGAACGTCATCGGATGAATAGTGTTTTTACGCAAACAATCTCAGAAAACCTTCGTTCTCGTCTTGATAATTCACAACAATTAATTCTAGCACAAAGCCAGAATACTAACCACATCCACACATTCTAGGTAATAGAACGACCTTCGAACATCTTACTCACATAATAACTCAATTAAATTCATTTAATCCACATAATCAAATAAAAATTTAATTCATTGAAAATTTGAAATTCTCGGGCGTTACAACTTCCATTTTTTTTCGTATTCGTCTGATAAGTGGTTTTACAACCACTTATTTAGATATAAACTAACTTAATTTGTTGTTTAAACTCCTTTGATTGTGTAGTTTCTCATGCATTTGTGCTTTCTTTTGTAGCTTTCATAAATGGGAACTCTCTTGGTGTAAATGGAGCTAAGTATGATGGCTTGATGATGGAAGGAAGAAATTGAGTAAGAAGTTATGCAATGGAAGATGTCAGAAGCTTGTAGCGAAACAAGTCGTAAGGCTAGTGCATGCACATAGCAATATTCTTAACTTACTGCTTTTAACACAAAGACAATATTCCATACAAATCTGCCGATCCCACACAACAAGTAGAGATTGTGCCACTCTAAGGTACATTTATAGCTACAGAGATCGCCTACTATTTTTGCAGGCTTACTTTTAATTAAGTTTTCTAAGAATTATTTGCTTGGATAAGGGGCATACGAACTAGACTCATATATAATTGTACTGATATCAGTATATAAGGGGGATTCCACCCTTTGGGGGATCACTCAATTATTATTGCTCTTTCCCTTGATTTTCAGTATTAGATTAAAGTAGATTTAGTAGTTATTTTCTAGATCTGATTAGATCTGAGGATTTGAAGAATTTGGATAGCACTAATGATTCAAACTTGGAGCAAGAGAATAGATTTGCACTTCAATTTTCTACTCTTATCCTCTCTTTGATTCCTATTTGTATTCTTATGATGTTTAATCAATTTGTGGATGATGGATTTAATTTAATCATGAGTTAAACTCTATTTTGGGATTGCAATGGAATCTATTGCCTAGTTTATTTTGATAAAAAAAATCGGCTTGATTTTGTTTTATTTTCGAGATGCGAAGAATCTTTGACAAAATAATATACATATAAGTGTCAGGCTCCTTGTGGGCATGAAAGCCATTTAAGGATGTCTAAATACCGCAAATATAATTTACAAGCTAGCTGTACAGCTGAAATAGGTCCATCATAGGAACCAGATCTAGATCAGTCAGCTGGATCTTAGATCCCGTGGCTTCTAGGTTCGCATGATTGCTTAATATTTACAAAAACTAGAAAGCAAACTGGATTTAAATAAATCTTAGCCATTCAAGCTTAACGGTTCCAATTTTACAACTTTTGAACCGGTTAATAGTTAGATATGGATAGATTTAGAAAAATCTTGTGCACGATTTACATATTATGAATTTACATTGAATGAGTAGTAAAAACATATATTTAAATGCAGTAAACAATTAATATATATATATATATATATATATTAAAGTGATAGAAAGTTTTAAATCTGAAAAAATCTTATAGTGTGCTGTACAGAAGGCTTCAGACCGCTTTTTGAGCTTTAAAACTCGGTTTTCACTGGTTAAAATTTGATATGTTGTAGAATATATGTATACAAGTGTTTAGAAAGAAGAACAAAAGTTTGGAACACTATAGATGGGGTTAAGTGCTGAAATGGACAGAGTTTTCTCTCTTTTTATTCTTTTTTTCTTTTTAGCTGATGGGGGGTCTATTTATAGACCAAAGTAGTCGCGGGTCTACTCGCGGCAACCACGAGTCTACCTGCGGCTGCCCAGGTGGGCCTGGGCCCCACGGGTCATGTTGTCTCAAAGTACGTGCACTCAGGCCAATGTGTTTTCTGCTCGAACCTTCATAAATTTCAATTCGAGAATCCAATGAAGGTGTGTTATACCTTTCCGAAAAGCTTGATGAGAACTACACAATGACATGAGATTTGACATTTTCTGAATTCAAAAAGATGGGTCCATAACCAGATCTTTGAGTATTCGCAGTCCATCCGTTGAGCTGTCTTGTGTTGTTTTCACTCATGATTGATGTTATGGTTCGGCATGAGTTCTTTTGTAGTGATTTGGGTTGAATTGATGTAGAGTTTGCAAAATTACTATTTTACCCCTCCCGGGTTGGTTCTGGGCTTAATGCAGTTGTAGCCGTCTTTTCTCAAGGTTGTCTCCGAGATTGGACTACTATTAACTTTTGTCGGTCCTCAGGGTTGTCTCTGAAGATGGTTTGATGTTTCCTAGGGTTGTCTCTCGGGCTTTAGATTTGATCTCCCAGGGTTGTCTCTGGGGTCAGACTTGTTCTCCTGGGGTTGTCTCCGGGGTTTAACTTGGTCTATCGAGGTTTTCTCCGGGGTTGGATTTAATGATTTTGACTCCCAAGGTTATCTATGGGAGATAAAAGATGATTATAGCTTCTTGCATGGTTAGTAATCGGAATGCAAAATTTCTAGTTTCTACACAAAGAAATATGGCACACGCGACTTGGTCATTTGAGTAAAGGTGGAATGAAAGAACTTCACGAAAGGCAGTTGCTGAAAGATGTCAAAACGTACAATTTGGAATTTTGCAAGTTTTGCGTTTACGGCAAACAACGGAGGGTGAGCTTCAAGGTAGGAGCACACACCAGTAAGAATGTACTTGATTATGTACATTCGGATGTGTGGGGCACGATCAAGCATACGTCAATGGGTGGAGCCCATTTTTTTGTTAGCTTTATAGATGACTACTCCAGAAAGGTGTGGGTGTATTTTATGAAGCAGAAATCTAAGGTTTTCAGAATCTTTAAGCAGTGGAAAGCTAAAGTAAAAAACCAGATTGAAAAGAAGTTGAAGTATTTTAGATCAGATAATGGAACAGAATACAAGGACAGTTCATTCCTACAGTTCTGCCAGGATGAAGGTATCTCCAGGCACTTCTCAGTTAAAAGAACTCCAGAGCAAAATAGGGTTGTCGAGAGGATGAACAGAACTCTATCGGAATATGTCAGATGTATAAGGTTGAATACAGGATTGCCCAAGAGTTTTTGGACTGAGGCAATCAACACAGCGTGTTATCTGATAAATCGATCTCCTTCAGCTGAAATTGATTACAAAATCCCCGAAGAGGTATGGAGTGGGAAGCTAGTTGCTTTTTATGTGATGAAAATCTTTGGTTGTCCAGCTTATGTTCATCTGCAATTCAAAGAACGACAGTCCAAACTTGATCAAAGGTCAAAAGAGTGTATTTTCCTTGGATATGAAGATGTAGTTAAGAAGGTTGTCAGTAGAGATGTGGTGTTCAATGAGAAACACATGTTGAACAAGTCTAAGAATTAAGAATCTGCAGTAGGTGAGTTACAGAAACACCTAGTTAAGGTGGAGCTTCCTGAAGAGATTGAAGATGATCATCCTTTAGATCCCCAAGAGAGGTCCTATAATCTTGTTAGAGATCAGGAAAGGCAAGTTGGCAAACCAATGAAGAGATATGGGTTTGAAGACATGGTTGCCTTTGCCTTAATTACTAGTAGTTGAGATCCAATTAGCTATCAGGATGTTATTCAGTCCGAGGATAATGATAAATGGGTGATAGAGATGGCAGAAGAGATGGAGTCTTTACAAAAGAACCAGACTTGGGAGTTACTTCAACTTCCAAAAGGATCGAAGGCTATAAGATGCAAGTGGGTGTTTAGGAAAAAGGAAGCTCGATCTGATAAAGAATGTGAAAGATTCAAGGCCAGGTTAGTGGCAAAGGGATTCTATAACGCCCGAGAATTTCGAATTTTCAATGAATTAAATTTTTATTTAATTATTTGGATTAAATGAATTTAATTGAGTTATTATGTGAGTACGATGTTTGAAGGTCGTTCTATGACCAAAAATGTGTGGATGTGGTTAGTATTCTGACTTTGTGCTAGAATTAATTGTTGTGAATGATCAAGACGAGAACGAAGGTTTTTTGAGATTGTTTGCGTAAAAACACTATTCATCCGATGTCGTTCGGAGCTAGGGTTTGAAATTCTGAGAAACGCGTAATGTTAGAATATGACGATATTATGGAATATCCAATAATATTTCAGTTATGGCAAACGAAGTTTTCGCCTGCGAACTTAAAACCTAAGGGTTTGCGAAAGAGGTTTCCGAAAGGGAAATAGAATGCGTATAGTCGTTTCGATTATTATACGTAAGGAATATGAGTATTATACTAGTATGTATACGAGTATGATATGAAGAATAGTACGACGTATAATACGATAATTATATAAATATTATACGAAGAGAATACGTGAATAATACACGTAGAATACGAGTTGTATTATTAGAGTATGAGCTAAGGATTTTATCCAATCCAATTGGACTTAGATTAATAACAAGCCCAATGAATTAAGTATACAAGCCCAAGTCAAGGCCCAATATTAGATTGGTTAAAGCTCAATGTTTATTAATGTCAAGCCCAATCCAAAGAATTAAACCGTGGGTCGAACCGGCGGGTCAAGAGATGGGTAAAACCCATGGGGCAACCCATGGGGATGACCCATTGGCAAGGTGGGCCAGCCACTTGGTGTGTAAGGCAAGTGAATCACTTGGTCACCAAGTATTTTACTTGGTGACAAAGTGGTAATTAAGTAAAGAGGTGGAAAATCGGACATTTGTGCCCTCATTTGGTTTTCTATATATACAAGGCTTAGGTTGGATTTTTTGTTGTTTTAAAAAGCTTGTCCAACATATTTGAGAGAGAAAAAGAGCTAGACTTAAACTATTCTTCTACCTTGAAGCTTTTTCATTAGAAGTTCAACAAGGACACTAAGAGTTCTTAAGGTAATACTCTTCAATTCTAATTCCATCTCTTTTGCTTTTCTTTTATCATGGAGAATTATAAATGGGTGGGGTATGGCATGTAGGGTGGAATGAGAGTGACTTACCATAGATTCAATCTCTATAAGTTATGACCAAATAGAAATCGTAAGTGTTTACGTAAGTGGAAAACGTAGAAAGTCTTAAACGTAAACTTAGTTATAATTGAACGTTTTGGAAATCATTGTAGCTAAGGTATGTGCATCTTGAGTTGGTTAGAATGTGGATATGAAGTCCATGAAGTATTCCATGTGATTTGGCTTAGAGAACATTATTAACGAAGTTATAGCGAATTGTACGGAAATACACGTTAAACGTCGAAAACATATAAAGTCTGGATTAAAGGTCAAAAGTTGTCGTGTGACTTGAAAACATTAGTTTCCAATGTCAACACGTGAGATAAGGTAATTAAGAGTCGTTGGCGAAAGAATCGTTGCATTCCGACTTACAACGAAGAAAACGAGTATTGAACGAACAAAAACGTTAAACGAACGCTCAAAAATGAACTTAAAGGTGAATTCCGAGTTAACGAATTCAAAAATATGAAATTCTTATATGAACACGTAAAGGAAGTAATTCCTGACTTGTAGGAATTCGAATGGGTCAATTCGGATGTAAAACGAACAAATTAGGAAGCCGGGAGTTTCGTTAAGAAACCAAACTGCTTTTATTAATCGGTGCACAGTGTTCTAGTAGCCGCATACCCAAACCTGTGTTATCTCGTCATACGCCATGCCTTGATTATGGCCGAGAGAAAAAAAATGTCACGGAGACTCATACTGCAAATACGAGAGTTTGTATACATGGACTCATGCCAGCAATAGCCAAGTCCCGCAAAACTCTAGAGAGTGGCGCCGCGCGCTACCACTAGAATGCATGATGTCGGCACAAATACTTAAGTAAGAAAAAAGGTTGACCAAGTTAGTGTTTGTTCCATTTTGAATGAAGACTTAATGTAAGATATTGAAAGTACTTAATGTACATTATAAGACTTACCTTACCTCACTTGTAAGGTGTTAATGTAAGAAGATCTAGTAAGGTTTAATAGTAATTAAATGAAGAACGCAAAGACATAATGAGTGAACCGTGAATGACGTTCAACTTTGGTAAATAACCATTAATGATCGAATGTCGCCTAAGGATGTAAGAACGTTAATGAAACGTAACGAAAGTATAGAAAGTCGAATCGACTTTAATAACGAAGTTAAAATAAGTACGATATAGAAGAGAAAGAAGTTGGTTAGAACCGTAAAGATAGTTTATATGATAACTAATTACAGTGTGCTATGTGAATATCTCATGTAGATCCTGTAAATACTGAGAATAGTTAGAATATATATTCGAAGACGCTTAAAGGCAAGTCTTTCTTAACTCTTGTCTGACCTTCTTGTTAGCCAAGTTTGTTATGTGGTGCATGTTATACAATGCATGAATGGTAAAAAGGAAAGAGTTGATGCCTGTTTTATTCTTGCTAGACAAGTATTGGAAAGTTGATTGATTTGTTTACAAGTTTGTTGATATAGAACTGTTAACGCTATCCTATGCCAAGTATTTGGTACGGATGAGAAGGTAAGTTTGTCTATGAACAAACAAAAGTATTTTCATCGATTATTCGATGGGCACGTGAGGTTGCCAAATGTTAAACGTAAATATGTTTAACGTAAGAGTGTTGATCAACATAGAGTACAATAGGCTGATCACCTAGAAGTGCTCGTAAGTAAAGACGGGTGGATAGCCTTAGTGCCGGATATCCTTTTCAAGTATGAAAACGAAAAGAGTATGTTCATGGTCTATTGACCAGTTCATCATTCCTAAGCTAGTATATATGCTCTGGAATTGTTATAGTAGAAGTATTAGTCAAATGATTCAAAATGCTTCATAGATAATTATTCTCATATTGATATAAAGCAAGTACTTATTGATGTGATATTCATATGTTTCGTTGTTAAGACTTGCTGAGCTAGTTATGCTCATTCTTGCTTGAACCATATGTTTGCAGCTAAAGCCGAATGAACTGAGAGTTCTATGAGAGATAAAGGCAAAGATAAGATGGACAATTAATCATCCTGTAATAGACTAGTATAATTGTATGTAATATACTTATGAAGAACAATGAATGTATTCGGTTATGAACCTGGGAAAGGATTTATTACTAATGTAATACAAAGATAGTAATTGCACTCATTTTATTGTTATCTCAATGGAATGATTGTATGGATTGTAGTATCGTGGAGCATCATCTGTCGAGTTGGAAGATACCCGGATTTGGGGGCATCACAGGTTCTCTCAAAGAGAAGGAATCGACTACAATGAGATCTTCTCACCAGTTGTGAAACACACATCGATTCGGTTGATTTTATCTATTGTAACATCACAGGATATGGAGTAAGAGCAGCTTAATATGAAAATAGCTTTTCTCCATGGTGATTTAGAAGAAAAGATCTACATGAAGCAACCTGAGGGGTTTATTGAACCAAGAAAAGAGGGGTTAGTTTGCAGTTTGAAGAAGTCTCTCTATGGTTTGAAGTAGTCCCCGAGACAGTGGTACATAAAGTTTGACAACTTCATGGTGGCTCATGGTTACTCTCGTTCGGAGTATGATCCATGTGTGTATTTAAGATCCCTTGATGATGGTTCTCTAGTATTGTTGATGTTATATGTCAATGACATGTTGATAGTAGCAAAGAGGAAGTCAGATATTCTTCAGTTGAAGAATTTGTTGAGTAGTGAATTTTACATGAAGGATCTTGGGTCAGCCAAGAAGATCCTAGGTACGGAAATTCACAAGGATCGTCGGACAGGAAAGTTATGGCTAACTCATAAAGGATATATGCAGAATGTCTTAGAGAGGTTTAACATGAACAATGTTAAACCAGTTAGCACTCCGTTGGCAGCACATTTTAGGTTATCTTCACAGTTAAGCCCACAGACAGAGGATGAGGTGGAGTATATGTCCAAAGTATCGTATGCAAATGTGGTGGGTTGTCTCATGCACGCCATGGTATGTACAAGGCCAGATATCTCACATGCAGATAGTGTGGTTAGCAGGTATATGACAAATCCAGGGAAAGAGCATTCGAATGATGTCAAATGGATTTTTCGTTATTTAGCATGTACAACCAATTACGGTCTTATGTTTGATCGTGATACCGCAAAAAGTGAGGTTACAGGGTTTGTTAATTCGTATTATACTGGAGATTTAGATGCAAGAAGTTCTACGATACGGTTTGTATACACCTTTTGTGGAGGATATATATCTTGGAGGTCAGTATTGCAGTCTACGGTAGCATTATCAACAACAGAGGCTGAGTATATAGCATTGACAGAGTCAAGCAAGGAGGCTTTGTGGCTTAAGAGACTAGTTGAAGAACTAGGTTTTAAGCATGGCAGTATCCAGATTCAGTGTGATAGTCAAAGTGTTATTCATTTAGCAAAGTGTTGGGTAAAATCTAATTACGCACAACACGCAAGTATACATGATCAACAAGTAATGTAATAGTAAGTAAAGTATCGTTCCCATAAAGAATTATTAATACAAATTACCAAATACTAACTCTTAACCTAACTAATTTTATTTAAACAATCAATTTAAGATTATGAATTAAATTATTTACTTACACTAATTCTAATTACCACTAATTAAAATTCAGATTATGGATATTTAAGATCACAACTTCACTTATTGCTTCATTTAAGTTAACAAACTTCTCATCAATTATTCTCTATCCCGAATTGTTAATCAAGAACACTAAAGCGTTAAAACCACCTCTCGTAATATTCACTTAAATCCACGCCTTGATAGTGTTAGGTTTGTAATAAAAACGCATCAAATTGCATAAAAAGTGTAAAAAAAAATTAGAGTTTAAAATTTTACAAACCATAAACCCGGATCACCCTTTATGCACAATTATTAATTAAACGAAAAGATAAAGAATAAAATCATACCCTTGAAGATCGAGCTTCCTCGAATACAAGTTCACCTCCAAATCCTTTTCGCGTTCAACTTGAATTCACGGGTTTGGTTCCTTCCTTTGATCAACGTTAGCCACCCAAGTGTTTGGCCTCTGAGGTGATCCACCAGGAAGAAGAAGAAGGATTCAAGAAGATGGGTTGTTGGCTAAACCCTAGTTTTTCTATCTCTATAGAAAAGGCGCGTACTCTCCAACCATTGGAATTATCATGTAGTCTTGATATCGATATAAGACTCCTCTTATAAAGATATCAAGTAACCTATTAAAATAAGGTATTATTTAATTAAACCCTTTAATTAAAGGGGCTCCCTAATCTTATTAGGGATAATTAATTAAACTCCTTTAACTAATTTTCCTTCCTAATCCAATTAGGAATAAATGAGAATACATATATTAAATTAATTCCTAAACTCTTTTAGAAATTAAAATAATAATAATAATTGTAATAATATTAATAAGACTCCTCTTATTAATTTATATTTAATATTTCTAAAATATTAAATAATAAATATTAAGCTATTTAATTTATTATATCACCATAGATTAAATTAAATATACATAACATATTATTACGATTATGCCATTTACTTCTTAAATAATTATTCTTCCTTTTATGGTGTGACCCTTTAGGTTCTCCATATTAAACCGGTTGTGAATAAATCAATTAGAACAATTCTAATCTTATTTAAATAAATAAATTAAATAATTAATTTATTTAAATAAATAATATTTATTCTACATAGGGATAAAACCTCCCTAGCGATCAACGACTTTCCGGATAATATAGATTTCAACATTAATCATAAAAGAACCTTTGAGTAAATAGTTACCGCAAAATTCATTCAATCCTTCCACCATACAATGTCTCAATTAAATATAAGACATGGAATTCTTGTCAAGTCTTATTTTATTTAATTATATGTATTTTACGACTCTTAAATGCACAACTCCAAATAATGCAAATTAGAAACTCCTTTCTAATTTCATTACTTCATAACCAAGGACTCTTTGGGTTGTCATTTATCGAATCACATAGGACATTTCTCTTCTTTTAATAGAAGTGGTAGATTCTTTATTGATCATACATTATCTCCATATACAACTTATTATACCCAAGCATACCTTTGATATACCCTAAGGGTCTTAAGGAATAAGTCAAAGTATAACTCATCATACACAAGATTCTATGATGATCTCAAGTCCAAGGATCACTTGTACTACTATCACTACTGAAATTCCTATTGACATGCAAGTAAAACTCCATTAGGTATTCCTTAGCGAGCCACGTTCGATGAACTTATTCTCTAATAAGCACCTACATACTTGCTTTAGTGTCTCCACACAAATGATCATGAGATCAATCATCCTCATCCAATGAGCAAGCAACGTATGTACCCGATCTATCCGGATTCACTAATCCCAATTTAGTAATCCAACGATTGGGAACTATTTTAGTTTTAAGCTTTCTAAGAATTTAGATCTCATTAGAATGATCATCATCATTATTCTAAAAGCATTGCTTAAAACTATGGGTTTATCACATATTATAAAAACGACATCATGTAGATAATTAAAAGCCTTTAATAAATTAATACTTTTTATTAATAAATGAATAAGATTGTTACAAAGTATATGCTTTATCATTAAACATGATTGGCTTGTATGCATACTACTTTCAATCTCCCACTTGCACTAAAGCCAATCACCATGGTATCTCATACTCTTCTTCTCTAAGTGACGATTATCCTGCTGTTGGATAAGCTTTAGTTAATGGATATGTAATGTTGTTCTTGAGGGTCCACTATCTCTATAGTGATTTCCCATCTTTCAATGATTCTAATAATCAAATGAAAGTGCCACAACATATGTTTAGATCCAAGATGAGACTTAGGAACTATTCCTAGTTACTCATAATGAACTTTTAATCCAAACAATCAACTTGTAGCTTCATTTATAGCTATATACTTTGTCTTTATCACTAAACCGAAGAACTCTTTCTTTGTTTGGAACCTTTCGATTCAACTTTGCACCACTATTCAAGATAACGCTTTACCTTAAAGTGGATTTTTACATCATCTTGCTTTGAAAAACTTGAGTCTGTTAAGCCCTCTAGTTTTAATTTAGACCCACCATGAATATGATCACATCCTTAGTGCCGGGTTAAGCACTTTAAGATGTTTTTCAACGTCTTCGGTGATCTTCTCTAGAATATGATGATCGACATCGGGTCTCGTATATTTCATTACATACATGATTGTCACTCATGCGATCTCTCTTTTCGAGGAGTTTGTGGGGACTATTAAGAGATACACTCCATGGCTCATCAACATGAAACATCTCTTGGAGCTTGCCATGCTAAACGACTTTAGCATCAAATGAATATACATTCCTTGGGTTAAGTCGAGCATCCTCTTGAATCTATCTATATAGATTTTATCCCCAATTAAGATACTCTTCCCAAATCATTCGTGGAGGAATTTTTAGACACCTTTATCTTTACTGATTGTAGCATTGGTATGTAATTCCTCATCCGTAGTATATCAACATATAATACTAGAAATTTCACGACGCTCCCACTGACCCTTTTATACACACTAAAAGTCTTACCTCATCGAATGTAACTCTGGATCATCATCTTCTATGATGTGTACCTCATCATCATCATTCATGATGAATCCATACCTCCTAGGTAGCTTTGGTATTATTCCAGATTTACGATTCGGTTGTGGTACAATAGGTCTATCTACAGGTTCCTCTTATTTAACTTATAGTGTTTTGTGGTTCTTGAACTCTTCAAGATCTATAATCCTCCCACTAGCCCCTTCAATGATAAACATTTTTATCTTAGAAGGCAGCGTATTTTGCAACAAACACCTTTTGATAACTAAGATTATAGAACATATACCCTAAACTTACTTTAGGTTGTCCCACAAATCGACACTTATAAAATCTTGTCCCAAACTTATCCTTTGAAACCTTTTCACATAAGTTGGACAACCCTTATCTTAACATACTTAAGATTAGGAATCCTCCACATCCATAACTTTTATGGAGTCTTGGGGTTGGATTTTGAGGTTACCTTTTAAATGAATGTCGACCATTTCTAGGACATGATCCTGAAGGATCTTTGGAATGTCGGTAAAATCATTTTGGACCGTACCATGTTCAACAAGGTATGATATTTCCTTTCGGATATATCAATCAATTATTACGTATCATGAGGTGTCCATTATGAGAAAACCATTTGAGATGATCTAGAAACTTATTGCACAAGTATTTATTCCTTGATCTAATCAAAGAATCTTAATACTTTGCCAATTTGTTTCACTTACGAATTCTTTGAACCTTTCAAATAATTCACACTTGTATTCAATAAATACATACATTCAACTCTTTGAATAATCATCTCCTTTTCTTATACTAGTTTGTTTCAATTTTCAAAATTATTTTCACGTAAGTCAAGTATATAAAATCCATTAAGTAATATTCGATTCTATACAAAATATTATTATTATTATAAATAGAACAACAATTGTTCTTAAATATAATACCAAAGATTTCATTGTCAACAATAAAATAGAAATAATGTTTCTAACAAGTATTGGAATCTGATAACAACTTATTGACTTAATAGATTTGCCCGTAGGGATTGCTAAACTATAAGTTTCTATGGCTAATCTTGTGACCCTTTGCTTCATTTCCCACACATATGATTTCTTATCTTGTTTAACTTTCTACTTACGCTTGGTCCTTCATAAATCTATATTTATGATAACCAAAATCGGTATCCAATACTCAAGTAGAACCTTGACTTAAAGAATAATTTATTTAAATCATGAACAAAATCTGTATTGTAACCGAAACTTCACTAAGCTTCTTTGGTTAGCCTCTGCAAGATGCTTCTCGCTGTTTCTTTCCAGTGTCCAGGCTTATAGCAGTGGAAGCAAACTCCTTTGCTATCCATATCAGTTTTGTTCTTATTATCCTTTGTTTATGCCTTTCTATTTACCTTCTTTGAATCGTTCTTCTTTTTTGAAGATCCTTTGGCCCCTACCGGTAAGACTTGATCTTTCTTGGTTGAAAAGTGACTCTCAACATTTTTCAATATGTTAAGCAAATCGTGAGGCGATATCTAGCTTGTTCATATGAAAATTCACAACAATTAATGAAAGGAGTCCGGGAGTGAGTGCAAGATCAAATCTTGGCTCAACTCTCCATCCATGACAAAACTCCGTTGTCTAATTGATCAATCATATTGATAATGTTAAGGACTTTTATCTGTACTGTAGTGTCATCGGTCATTCTAGATCGGAAGAACTCCTTAGATATCTGATATCTATCAGTCCTACTTTCCTCACCATCAACTACTTGATGTGCAGGAATATAGTAGAAGCATCCATAGTTTCATCTTGTGTTGAAGCTCGTTACTCATAGATCTGAGCATGATGCATTAAGCCAACTGTGCATCATCTTGCCACTTTCTAAAAGTAGCAATGTCTTCCTCGGAGGCATTATGCGCAACCATTCTTGAGGATATAGGCGTATTAAGGACATAAGATAGCTTTTTCACTATGAGAACTATTCTCAAATTCCTTAACCAATCCGTTTAATTGATTACGGTTAATTTAGCATCTAATATGCTTCGCAGATGATATTAATTTTAGACATTGTAAAATTACGTAAATGAATTTGTAATTAACAACATTTTAACATACATTCTTTTATTAATTACCAAAATAAATTAGGTCTTGTTTTAAATTGGTATCTCCCACTATTTTCTTCAAACTATATTACCCTCACTTATATAGTTCGACAAAATCTAATTAAAGATTTGCTAGTGAGAATAAGGATCCCATTTCAAATGTATATAGCCTTGTGGTGACACAACAAACTATATATAAATAAATAGGTAGACAACTTTTGTCAATTACATCAACTATGCTGACTCCTTTTCTTTTTTGCCTCTTAGATTATTTTGATCAGTGGTGGCACATCCGAATCAAAATTATCTAAGTTAAGTCCCAACCTAGCACTCCATATATTCAAAAAGAAAAATATCATCCTTGTGGTGACACAACAAAACAATATTATTCAATTTTCTTTATAAGCATCAAATGTGATAAATTAACATCTTAAATACTTAATACTTGCCTTGTGGTGACACAACAAACTCATATTAAATATTTAATACTCTATTAATTTTATAATGCTAGAAAGGCGGCGTTCGATATTCCAAATATCTTTGAGCAGTTAGGACTTAATATAAAAATTGAGGGGTTTGTTATTAATTTGTCTCATCTTGTTTAGCGCGCATGCATATATATATATATATATATATATATAAAAAATACGCGTCATATTAATGAACATGCGAAGCATGTTTGCATAATATATAATATATATAGTATAAGCATGCACATATAGAATACTATATTCTACACGGATTGATTATGGACTTTTATTCTAGTTTGGTTCACTAGAGCCACCAAGTGAACCAAAAGGTCAAACCCTAGGGGTGCAAGAAATAATATTTAAATATAACTATTACATTTAAACCCGGGCTCCATTACAAACGGGTCTTCAAGCGCTCCTTGTTCCTTGATCTCCAATTCTTCAAAATTAATTCTAACTATTCCTATTACAAAACTATTTAAAATAAATAGAAACCTTGATCGTGATCGAGGGAAGTACATAGGAGGAGATAGAATTTACATTAAGAAAAAATTAGAGAAGGCAGTGTACGAGACCCCCCATTTAATAAAACTCATACATTCATGCATCCAACTAAAATAAAATCCAATCACATTGGTCAATAGTCCATAATCAATCCCATTTATTATCATACACATCATCATATGCATCAATAAATAACATTCATCTTATGAATAATAAACATTTAATATATATATTGATATCATTTAATGGGCAAATTTAGTTAGTATAAAATCTAATTTTGAATCAAAATAAACTCCTTTATTTTAATCCAAATTTAAATCAAAATAAAACTATTTTATTTTAATTTATCTAATTTTGAATAAAATAAACTATTTTATTTTAATCAAAATCTTTAATCAAAATAAACTCCTTTATTTTAATTAATTATGGAATCGAATTCCATGTAAAAAAAAAATTTATTAAAGGAAACATGAATTCTTTTTCCTATTCACAAATAAACTCCTTTATTTTGAATAATATGAAATCTTATTTCATATCTAAAAAAAAACTCCTTTATTTAAGGAAATACGGATTCTTTTCCTATTCACAAATAAACTCCTTTATTTTGAATAATATGAAATCTTATTTCATATCTAAATAAACTCCTTTATTTAAGGAAATATGGAATCCAATTTCAACTCCAATTAGTTATAATGGAATCCAATTTCAACTCTAATTAGTTAGCATGAAATTTAATTTTAAAATTAAAATAAACTCTTTTATTTTAATATTAAAATAAACCTTTTATTTTAAGATTAAAATAAACTTTTTATTTTAATTATAAAATAATTAAAATATATATATATATATATATATATATAAATTTCATGTATTACCTACGTGTAAAAAGTATCTTACATAAACTATAAATCAAGTACTACTGACATATCACATTAATACGATAAATTCATAATGATTCCAGGAATCCTTTTGTCCAACTTTTCAAAAAACAAAATCAAAGCAACTGTTAACAATTACTAATATATATACTTGTTTGGTGGCCACGTGGAGAACATAAATAAATATATATATAAACTTTTGAAATCCTTAATGTAACTTTTATTACTTATATAGATTATATATAAACCGTAGTTATTTTCTATTTCGTGAATTTTTTTTTTCATAAAATAAATTTTATACAATAATTTATGCCCAATTAAATTATTCTAAACACATATCAATATATAAATCAAATTAAAATAATTAATAATTCACATAAAGGTTTGGCTCGATGCCATTGTTAGGTTTGTAATATTCAAAAACCTTGATCAAATTGCATAAAAAGTGCAAAAACGTGTAAAAATTAGAGTTTAAAATTTTACAAACCATAAACCCGGATCACCCTTTATGCACAATTATTAATTAAACGAAAAGATAAAGAATAAAATCATACCCTTGAAGATCGAGCTTCCTCAGGTACAAGTTCACCTCCAAATCCTTTCGCGTTCAACTTAAATTCACCGGGTTTGGTTCCTTCCTTTGATCAACGTTAGCCACCCAAGTGTTTGGCCTCTAGAGGTGATCCACCAAGGAAGAAGAAGGATTGAAAAGATGGGTGGTTGGCTAAACCCTAGTTTTTCTATCTCTATAGAAAAGGAGCGCGTACTCTCAACCATTGGAATTATCACGTAGTCTTGATATCGATATAAGACTCCTCTTATAAAGATATCAAGTAACCTATTAAAATAAGGTATTATTTAATTAAACCCTTTAATTAAAGGGGTTCCCTAATCTTATTAGGGATAATTAATTAAACTCCTTTAACTAATTTTCCTTCCTAATCCAATTAGGAATAAATGAGAATACATATATTAAATTAATTCCTAAACTCTTTTAGAAATTAAAATAATAATAATAATTGTAATAATATTAATAAGACTCCTCTTATTAATTTATATTTAATATTTCTAAAATATTAAATAATAAATATTAAGCTATTTAATTTATTCTATCACCATAGATTAAATTAAATATACATAACATATTATTACGATTATGCCATTAACTTCTTAAATAATTATTCTTCCTTTTATGGTGTGACCCTTTAGGTTCTCCATATTAAACCTATTGTGAATAAATCAATTAGAATAATTCTAATCTTATTTAAATAAATAAATTAAATAATTAATTTATTTAAATAAATAATATTTATTCTGATAGGGATAAGCCTCCTAGCGATCAGCGACTTTCGAGGATAATATAGATTTCAACATTAATCATAAAAGAACCTTTGAGTAAATAGTTCTGAAATACAATTCAATCCTTCCACCAGATACATTGTCCCAATTAAATATAAGACATGGAATTCTTTGTCAAGTCTTATTTTATTTAATTATATGTATTTCGACTCTTAAATGCACTGACTCAAATAATGCAAATTAGAAACTCCTTTCTAATTTCATTACGCCTTAACCAAGGACTCTTTGGGTTGTCATTTATCGAATCACATAGGACATTTCTCTTCTTTTAATAGAAGTGGTAGATTCTTTATTGATCATACATTATCTCCATGTACAACTTATTATACCCAAGCATACCCTTTGATATACCCTAAGGGTCTTAAGGAATAAGTCAAAGTATAACTCATCATACACAAGATACTATGATGATCTCAAGTCCAAGGATCACTTGTACTACTATCACTCTGAGAATTCCTATTGACGAGTGAGTAAAACTCCATTAGGTATTCCTTAGCGAGCCACGTTCGATGAACTTATTCTCTAATAAGCACCTACATACTTGCTTTAGTGTCTCCACAAATGATCATGAGATCAATCATCCTCATCCAATGAGCAAGCAACGTATGTACCAATCTATCCGGATTCACTAATCCCAATTTAGTAATCCAACGATTGGGAACTATTTTAGTTTTAAGCTTTCTAAAATTTAGATCTCATTAGAATGATCATCATCATTATTCTAAAAGCATTGCTTAAAACTATGGGTTTATCATATATTATAAAACAAAGATCATGTAGATAATTAAAAGCCTTTAATAAATTAATACTTTTTATTAATAAATGAATAAGATTGTTACAAAGTATATGCTTTATCATCAAACATGATTGGCTTGTATGCATACTACTTTCAGATAGAACTAAGCAAGACACCCTAATTAACTAATCCACTATATCTCTATTTGAATTACAATTAAAAAGGATTTAAAGCACAAGTTCTCTATAAGATTATATATGGCGTAAAGGCATATCTCTATCCTAAACACGAATCCTGAATTCCATCTATGCAGAAATCACAAACACATGCTATCATGATAAGATCTAAATCAATACTTCATCTCTCGAGTTCATATAAATTATCACGGTAATTGTTAGCTAGGCAATTAAGTAATTAAGTTCAAATCACAATAAATAATCCTCACGATAAACATAATAATTGATAATAAGCATATTAAAATAAACAACACAATAAGATCCATTGTAATCTCAAACAAAGAATTAGTTCATGATTATTGAATTAAAACTAAGAATCCACAATTGAATAATCATTAAAAGACAGAGATAGAAGAAGATAAGAAAATAGAATCTGTTGTCTGCAGATTTGAAGCTCCTTCCTCGCTCCTACTTTGAATCTTCAATGGTCTCCCAGTTGCTTTAATCTCCAAATCTCATAAGAACTAGTGTTTTTGATCTAATCTACTCTAATCTAATTTAATGGAATCCTCTCTCTATAATCTCTCCTCTAATCCTTGTGATTCTCCTCCTTTTTTAAATCTCTTTATAAGTCTTTAAGTCCTCTTGGAAGTCCTTGAGTCTATTGGATCGAAACAATCCTTCTCGAACTCAAATTTGGACAAAAATTGAGTTTTCTCCGCATACCCCCGCCCCGGCGAGGGTTTATACACTAAATAGGCCCGCCCCAGCGGGGGTCCCTTCTGTTTTACAGCTGGTATGCATACCCCGACGGGGGTCCTTTTTCTGCTCTGGCTTCCTTTGGAAAAATGGCCATAACATTTGATCCGGGAGGAGTTACGAGGCCCACCACCTATCAAATCGAAGCTATCGACGCGATCTACAACTTTTATTATTTAAGAATTGAGAAATAACGGACAAATGAAGGTCTAAATTTGGCTGGAAGTGACTGATATGCAAGCGGCCACCCAAAATAGTGAAGTTCGACGTCCGCTGGTACAAAGGTCATAACTCTTGCATCCGAACTTCGATTGGAATGATTCAAGTTGTTCCAAAAAGCCAAGAAGAAGCTCTAAAATGTAATCCAAGTTTCAAGCCAAGAACATGAAAGCCCAAATGATGTCCAGATTGCTTTTCTTTACGATTTCAGCTCCTAAGCATATAATCTACAAAACGAACACAAAATGCATGAAAAGTAACTAAGAAACATGAGATTAAGCAACTAATTCAAGTAACAGATACCGGATAAGTAGGTAAAATGTAAGACCCCAACTTTTATAAATAAAGATGAATTTTCTATAAATATCATTTTTGAATAGTATGGAGTAAATTTGATATAATGTTATAGTTGTGGGTAATATTTATAAATTTTGCAAAAGTACGCAAGTTGTTATATAATATTTGATTGGTCGGGGAATATTTGTACAACGGCACAATCATTGGTGGACCCCACAACGGAATTATTGTCGGATTAAGAAAACGACAAAAATACTTTATGAAAATAATGGCGGAAGTTTTACCGTTAACTGTTGAAACACCCGATGTTAAAAGTAAAGTAATACGCGTGGTTGCATAGTAGCACACGGTATTGATTATTGATGCTTACGTGAGAAGTCACTTAGTTTTGTTCAATTATTGCTACAGTAAATGTTGTATAGTATCTCACGTTATTTGATTCAATTATTGTCAATATTTTATATATTATTAAATCAATAATTGAGACGACAAGGTTATTAATATTATTATTTACAATATTAACGATATCTAGAAGTTCTGTCAAGGAGAGGTTTGGTCACCTAATTGCGCGCCAATAGGGAGAAATCTTTATTGGAAAGCCCCCTCTTTCCTGGTAACGACCTGATCGATTAATATTGTGAATTATAATAATGATGATAAATGTTGAAGGGATTTTTTTATGAAGTATTTGTGATAATTTCGGTTTATTTTATGGACCCCCCATTTATCCATTTTTTTTAAATAACCGGTAGAAGGTTATTCATTATATATATATAAGTGTTATATATATAATATATATATATATATATGTATACGGATGGCAGGATTTTTTTTGGGGGGGGGGGATAAGATCGTCAGTGGGAGTACTATTATATATATATATATATATATATTTTTTGAGTTTGCAAGTTGGCAGGGAGTACCATTATTATGATTATTATATTTATATATATGTAATAGTTTGAAGGTTTGGCAGACAAAGTTCACGGGGTTCATAACCCGTGACTAATGTTATATATATATATATATATATATATATATATATATATATATTATATTTTATTTTAAAGATTTTATTTTAAATCTGGACTGTCCGTTTAAAAGTAAATCGATCTGGATCGTTCATGAATTAGTTACTATTCAATCCATTCTTCTATAAATAGAAGCTCATTCCTTCATTATTTCTTACGAATTCACTAAAACTCTAGAGAGAGAAATTATAGAGAAACTATAGAAAAGTATTCTGCTACTTCCCTACTCTTATATCAAGTTTCTTTTACAATAAGGGGTGTTATTTCTTTTGTATTCATGAAGAGAACTTTTGTTATTCCATTATTTATTATTCTATTGGAATAACCTGTATACGCGCACTACCCTATACTTGGTGAAATTCTTCTGTTATTCCATTCTTTATTATTCTGTTGGAATATCATGTATGTGCATTTTACGCCGGACCTCGTTCCAGTCCTTATTATTACATTGAATATCATGTATGCATGCGTTTTACTGACCGGACTGGTTCCATTATTTATTATTACATTGGAATATCCTCATGCATGTGTTTTACGTCGGACTCGGTTCCGTTATTTATTATTCTGTTGGACTAACTTTTTGCACATGCGATCTATCACATTCTGGTGATTTCTTTTGTTATTCCATTCTTTATTATACTCAGTTGGTTAAATCTTTGACTTCTATACTCCATGAAATTAGTGGAATATCCTTGATATTTGTGCTTCATCCAGTATCTTTTCATGGAAATATTCTTCTAAGCATTCTTGAATTTTACTCTACAAAGAAGTATCATGTTGACAATTTGGATGTTATTAGTTCCTGGATAAATTAATTCTTGAACTTGTTTTATTGAATTCTTATATCATTGTCATCATCCACATTTTTATATTTTGCTGAAAGTCATTTGTGGCCTGTAGTGCATAGATGGACTTGGTATGATTATGACCAGGGATTATTCGGTGTAATCATGACCGTAATGTTACAAATGATGTGGTAAAAGTCCTCATTGGCCCGTAGTGCATTGATGGACAGTTGTTGGCATGATCATGACCATTGATGAATACACGAATAGCAATGGAGCACAGGCGACCGTTGATTCACCACAGATCAATAATCAGGATAATGTGCATCAGGAAGGCGACAATCCTCATGCAAACAACAACACTGACCAAATGATGAATGATGGAATGTTCAGAGGCTTTATGCAATTCATGCAACAGCAGGCGAGAACGGTTCCTGTTCAAAATGTAGGTGGAAACACTGGAAACTCTCGGACGGTCACCGCTAAACAGTTCAAGGAGCTGGGACCACCGGAGTTTATTGGAGAGCCAAAACCACTTAAGGTGGAAGCATGGATAAAGCAGATCACCAAGATATTTGATGTCTTGGGATGCTCCAAGGAGCAAAAGGTTCCCTTTGCCACCTTTATGTTGTGAGGAGAGGCAGATTACTGGTGGGAATAGGTAAAGCGTACTCAACCTGCCGCACTGAAGATGTCTTGGGAGAAGTTCCAAGAACTATTCAATGACAAGTACTTTCCCGAAAGTATTCGTCACATAAAAGAGGTAGAGTTCATCAAGTTGGAGGAGAATAATATGACCGTGTCGTAGTACGAAGCCAAGTTTGCCGAGTTGTCTCGGTTTGCGTCCCACTTAGTGGATAATGAAGAGAGAATGATGCGGATGTTTTTAAGAGGTTTAAAACCGGAGATACGTCAACATCTTATTTCTCATAAACTGTGTTTGTATTCAGATGTTGTAAATAGGGCTCAGTTAGTAGAGCGCGATAACAAGTCAACGCAACCAAAAGAGAGCAGCCGGCAAAATGATAATACCAGTGAGAGCAGTCACCGAAGCGGTGACAACAAGCATGGAGGGAATCAACGGGCAGAAGTGGTAACCACTTCGATGGTTATCAAGGCCAAAACAATAAGAATGGATATTTCAAGAAGAGGAGATTCAACAATGATGGAAAGACGTCAGCACCAGCACCCGTTGTTAAGGAAAGAGAACGACCACCTATCATATGCTTCAAATGCGGAGGGGAGGGACACATCAGTCCAAACTGTGCGATGCCATCCAAAGCATGTTATAATTGTGGAAGAGAAGGTCACTTAGCTCGATTTTGTCATTCACCGAAGACAAGTTTAGCTAGGATGGAGGCACTAAAGGCCATCCCAGAAAAGTCAAAGCCGGTAGTGCAAGGGAGAGCGCTTGTTGTGACCTCCCAGAAAGCAAGGAACCCGAATGAGGTCTTCACGAGTAAGCTTATCATAACTCTAGCGAAGTCTATACTTTATTTGATACCGGTTCTACCCATTCTTTTATTTCTCCTACTTGCGCTCAACGATTAAATTTTACTCTGGAGAAATTAGACTTTGACTTATCTGTGGAAACTCCGTTGGGAGAAACTTTCATTACATCCACTGTTTATAAGTCTTGTTTGGTTCAAATCGGTACCCTCACATTACCTATCGATCTTATTTCATTGAAAATACTTGCATTTGATGTGATTATAGGGATTGATTGGTTAACTACTCATCATGCTAAAATTGATTGTTTTCGTAAGGTTGTTAGCTTTCATATTCCTAATCAACCTATCATGCGAATTCAAGTGACCAAACCATTAAAATCAATCACGGTCATCTCAAGTCATAAAGCTATTCGTTTATTAAAAAATGGATGTCAAGCTTTCTTAGCTCATGTCACGGATCTAAATAAAAATACGTCAGTTTTGAATGATATTTCTATGGTTAATAAATTCCCTGACGTATTCCCTAAAGAACTTCCTGGCCAACCCCCAGAGCGTGAAATTAAATTTTGTATCAACCTTGAACTCGGTACAAAACCCATTTCCAAAGCCCCATATCGAATGGCCCCTATTGAACTTTAGGAGTTAAAAACCCAATTGCAAGAATTGTTAGATATTGGTTTCATTCGTCCTAGTACGTCTCCTTGGGGTGCTCCTGTTCTATTCGTGAAGAAGAAAGATGGGAGTATGCAACTTTGTATTGATTATCGGGAGTTGAATCATGTCACCATCAAAAATAGGTACCCATTGCCACGTATTGATGACCTGTTTGACTAGTTGCAAGGAGCCAAATTCTTTTCAAAGATTGATCTTCGTTTTGGATATCACCAATTGAAGATTAGAACCGATGACATTCCAAATACGGCTTTCAGAACTCGGTACGGGCATTATGAATTCCTAGTCATGTCCTTTGGATTGACTAATGCTCCTGCTACCTTCATGGATATGATGAACCGAGTATTCAAGGAATATTTGGATCACTTTGTGGTCGTCTTTATTGATGACATCCTTATTTATTCCAAAAGTCGTGAAGTCATGAGCAACACTTGAGGCTGGTACTCCAAAAGCTTCGTGAATACAAGCTTTATCCTAAGTTGAAGAAATGCGAGTTCTGGCTTGAGGAAGTAGCATTCCTTGGGCACGTAGTATCAAGTCATGGAATATCTGTTGACCCAGCAAAAATTGAAGCAATTCAAAGCTGGGAGCAACCTAAATCGATGATCAAGTCACGAGCTTTCTCGGTTTAATTTGTTATTATCGAGAGATTCTGGAAGGATTTTCTCGAATCGCTACTCCATTAACTCAGTTGACTCGAAAAGATACAAAGTTCGGTTGGAGCGAAGAATGTGAGAAGAGTTTTCAAGAACTCAAGAGGAGACTCATTTCAAAGACCGCTCTAACAATACCATCTAGCTCGGAGGATTTGTCATCTACAGTGATGCTTCGGGCAAAGAGGTTGGGATGTGTTCTCATGCAACATGGGAAAGTCATAGTCTATGCCTCAAGACAACTCAAAGAATATGAGAGGAATTATCTTACTCATGATCTAGAGTTAGCAGCTATTGTCTTCGCACTTAAAATTTGGAGGCATTACTTGTATGAGAAGAAAGTGGAGATCTTTACGGATCATAAAAGCCTCAAATATTTCTTCACTCAAAAGGAACTCAACATGCGACAATGACGTTGGCTTAAACTATTGAAAGATTATGATCATACCATCCAATACCATCCTGGAAAAGCGAACATGGTAGCTGACGCATTGAGTAGAAGATCATATGCAAGTACGAGTGTGATATTGTCAACACAAAGGCCCATTTTGTGTGACTTGCAAAGGATGGAGATAGAGTTAAAGACTCCAGGGACCCATGTGATGATGACGAATATACGAGTAGAACCGACTTTAATTGATAAAGTTAAAGCTACTCAAGCTACAGACCTGGAGCTGATGTGTATGAGGAAGAAAGTGCAAGAAGGTGCTATGCCGGAAGCAAGAATCGATGAAGAATGAATACTTCGAGTCAACTCTAGACTTTTTGTTCCTAACGACCCTGATTTAAAGTATAAAATCATGATGGAGGCGCACAACACACCGTTTGCAATCCATCCTAGGAGTACCAAAATGTATCATGATCTTCATCATACATTTTGGTGGAGCAATATGAAGAGAGAGATAGTGCTGTTTATCTCAAGTTGTCTAACTTGTCAACGAGTTAAAGCGAAGCATCAAGTACCAAAAGGTCCATTGCAACCACTTGAAATTCCAGAATGGAAGTGGGAGCACATTACCATGGATTTCGTTACCAATCTTCCTAAGGTTTCTCAAGGCATAGATGCGATTTGGGTCATTGTTGATAGATTGACCAAGTCTGCTCATTTCTTACCGATACGAGAAACTTATACACTTGAACATCTTGCTCATTTGTACATAAACGAGATTGTAAGACTTCATGGTATGCCAATATCCATAGTTTCTGATCGAGACCCAAGATTCACTTCATAATTTTGGGTTAGTTTGCAGAAAGCTATGGGCACAGATTTACGATTTAGCTCGGCATATCATCCTCAGACGGACTGGCAGTCGGAGAGGACTATTAAAACTCTTGAAGATTTATTAAGACTCTATGTCCTTGACTTCAAGGGAAGTTGGGATAAGTTCTTACCATTGGTGGAGCTTTCCTACAACAACAGTTATCAAGCAAGTATTGGCATGGCTCCATTTGAGGCGTTGTATGGAAGAAAGTGTCGTTCTCCATTATACTAGGATGAGGTGGGTGAAGCAACGTTGTTGGGACCGGAGTTGGTACGTATGACTACGCAAAAGATTCAAACGATCCGACAACGTATAAAAACCTCACAAGACCGACAAAAGAGTTATGTTGATCTTCATCGAAAGGACGTGGAATTCGATGTTGGAGATCATGTGTTGTTACGTGTTGCTCCATGGAAAGGAGTTATGAGATTTGGAAAGAGAGGAAAGCTCAATCCTCGATTCATTGGCCCATTTTTAATCCTCGATAGAGTAGGAATTGTGGCCTATAGACTCGCTTTACCGTCAAGTATGTCTCGTGTTCATAACGTTTTTCACATATCCATGTTACGTAAATATATGGAAGACCCGAACCACATTATTGAGTTAGAACCGGATGAAATAGCGAAAGATTTGACGTATGAAGAGGTTCTTGTTCAAATCTTGTATAAGAAGAAACATATTCTACGCTCCAAGGTTATCCCTCAAGTCAAAGTTTTGTGGAGAAACCACGATGTTGAGGAAATGACTTGGGAGTTAGAATCTGAAATGAAATCAAGGTATCCTTACCTCTTCGACATACCAGGTATGTAATACCCAGAAAAAAAAATGTATTAAATAATAAAAAAATTATTTTGTTTTAAAACATATTAATTGTACTTTGTCTTTTATTTGGGTCAAATTAGTTATTTAATTTATGTGGGCTAATAAATATTAATAAGTGATGGATAAATTAAATTGGTAAAATTGGGCTTCAAACTAACTGGGTCTAATTTATAATTGTTTAATTTTAAAATCCTATTAAAATTTGGAGTTAATAAATATATTAATAAAATCTGTTTGAAGTGAATAAATACTAAAACCTAATCAAACATGCGATGCAAATTAGAAAGAAAAGAAAAAGACGTTGGCGGTTGCATTGTGAAGAGAGAGAAAAGTGACGTCGAGGTTCAGTTTCTTCTATCCGTTATTAATTTATGTTTGGCGTGTTTATGTATATTGTTGGAATTTGACTTGCGTGCGATCAATTTGATTTAGATTGGGCTAGAATTTTGGTCTGGATACTTCAATTGTTATCGTTCATTCACTTTTCGTACAACTTTTTGAAATTTATTTAATTGGCCAGTTGGAGTTTGCAGACTATAGCATTTTACCCTTTCTTTTAATGATTTGGAGCCTCTTTTTTTTTCTTTCTTGAAGAGTACATAAATACACATACACAGGTATGTAAAAAAAAAATAAGCTCCTGTATAATAACAATAATATGAGTTAATTAAAGGGTTAAAGATGGAAGGAACATTTTGCAAACGTATTTATATTTATTATGATTTTATTTTATTAGATCGGAGACAGAGGGAATTTAAAGAGTTATATTTGGAATATAAATTTTGGAGTATTAATAATTGATATAAGGCGATGATTAAAGGCATATTAAATAGATTATGAATTATTTTAGAATTATTAGTTTGGATTGTTTTTAATTTGAGGTGAATATGTTTAGGTTGCGAGAAACGTTTCGTATTTGATATCGTTGGCATTTGAGGGTAAGATTTTGTGGAGTGTCCTATAAACGGTTTGGAAGTATCAGGTACGGATTTCGTACTCTTTCAGCGATACTCTTGTTAATTTGATTTATTCGTTTTGTCGCTTGTTCGAATTTCGTTATTATTTCACATAATTGTTTCCTGTGAAATAAATATATTAGTTTCATTTTGGAGTTGATACATATGACTCGTATTTTTACTCTTTCAATTAGGTTATCATGTTTAGTACTATTTATTTTTGATAATTGTAGAGCGGTACATGTTGTTACCTTCTTTTTGAGACCTTGTGATCATAATTTGATTTGGTTCAACATGTACATATAGAACCTTTTTTTTTGGTATTATGTCGCATGTGTTGTGACATGGTATTTTTGTTAGAATATACCGTAGGGTATACCTGAGCTATAACCACCTGTGGGGGTACCACAGGCATGTCGTCTTGGCACGAGAGACATGACACTCTCCGTGGCGGTGTGATTAGTCCACGGCGTCTCCGTTTTGGGCTCCGGAGGAAGTGGGCCATTGAGTGTTTGGTTGTGGGAGGCATATGGGTTAACCCTAGTTTTCTGTTCTGCGGATTGGTGATGTTGTGCCAAACACACCTATCTGATTTGCATACATTTGGATTCGATGTCCAATGTGTGATTTGCCTGTGTGGCATTATTTTGATGTGCTTGTGTGGCATTATTTTGGTTGCCTTTGTGGCATCATTTTATTCGCCTGTGTGGCGTTACTTTGACTTGCCTGTGTGGCATTGTTTTGATGTGCCTGTGTGGCATTATTTTGGTTGCCTATGTGGCATCATTTGATTTGCCTGTGTGACAATGTGTATTTCTGAGCTCGTTCGGTATGAAATAACACCCAACCATTTGATTCAGCCTATTATCTCATTGTATTGGATTTGTTTATTTCTGTTTAGTTTAATTCATTGAGTTAGTTACTTCAGTTCGTTATTTCTTTACTCTTCTGTTGATTCAGATATATTCCATTTAGATCTTTGAAGATTATATTTTTGTCAGTATTTACACTTGAGGCTTTGTTCAATATTTTGTCTCAGTTGTTTTCATATATCAGTTGTATATCTTTTGTATATCTATATCCGTACTGGGCAATTGGCTCATGTTGTGTTTTTCTTCCGGCAGATTTGCAGGGGTGATTCAGGGATAGTGTAATGAGAGAGTTGCCTTTGACCATCTAGGTTGTTTTGAATTTTAAGTTTTGATTATTTTGACTCTATTTGGAGAATTGTATTTAGTACGCTATTAATGGATCACCACTATTAATATTTTGAGGTTATTAGTGCTCTGTTTTCTTATTTTTGAGGTTTGTTGTGCTTTGCACGTGACCTCCCTTTCCTTTTCGGGAAGGGGGTGTTACAGACGTATCCAAATTTCGAGGGTGAAATTTCATAAGAAGGGGAGGTTGTAAAACCCCAACTTTTATAAATAAAGATGAATTTTCTATAAATATCATTTTTGAATATTATGGAGTAAATTTGATATAATGTTATAGTTGTGGGTAATATTTATAAATTTTGCAATAGTACGCAAGTTGTTATATAATATTCGTTTGGTCAGGGAATATTCGTTTTAACAAGGAATATTCGTACAACGGCACAATCATTGGTGGACCCCACAACGGAATTATTATCGGATTGAGAAAACGACAAAAATACTTTATGAAAATAACGGCGGATGTTTTACCGTTAACTGTTGAAACACCCTTGTTAAAGAAACAAGAATAATGTCTGGCGTGGTTAAGTAGTAGCACACGGTATTGATTATTGATGCTTACGTGAGAAGTCACTTAGTTTTGTTCAATTATTGCTACAGTAATTGTTGTATAGTATCTCACGTTATTTGATTCAATTATTGTCAATATTTTATATATTATTAAATCAATAATTGAGACGACAAGGTTATTAATATTATTATTTGCAATATTAACGATGTCTAGAAGTTCTCAAGGAGAGGATTGGTCACCTAATTGCAAGCGCCGCCATCATAGGAAAAATCCTTATTGAAAGCCCTCTTTCCTCGGGAACGACACAGTCGATTAATATTGTGAATTATAATAATGATGATAAATGTTGAAGGGATTTTTTATGAAGTATTTGTGATAATTTTGGTTTATTTTATGGACCCCCCATTTATCCATTTTTTTTAAATAACCGGTAGAAGGTTATTCATTATATATATATATATATATATATATATATATATATATATATATATATATATATATATATATATATATACGGATGGCGTGATTGTTTTGGGGGAGGGGATAAGATTGTCAAATTGGGAGTATATATTATATATATATATATATATATATATATATATATATATATATATATATATATATATATGTTTTGAGTTTGCAAGTTAGCAGGGAGTACCATTATTATGATTATTATATTTATATATATGTAATAGTTTGAAGGTTTGGCAAACAAAGTTCACGGGGTTCATAACCCGTGACTAATGTTATATATATATATATATATATATATATATATATATATTTTATTTTATTTAAAAGATTTTGTTTTAAATCTTGTTGTCTGCTTAAAAGTAAATCGATCCGGACCGTTCATGAATTAGTTACTATTCAATCCATTCTTCTATAAATAGAAGCTCATTCCTTCATTATTTCTTACTTAATTCACTAAAACTCTGAGAGAGAAATTATAGAGAAATTATAGAAAAGTATTCTCGCTACTTCCCTACTCTTATATCCAGCTTTTTTACTTGTAGAGGGTGTTATTTCTTTTGTATTCATGAAGAGAACTTCATATTCCATTATTTATTATTACGTTGGAATAACTCAGATAATGCTGTGCTACCCTATACTTGGTGAAATTCTTACATTATTCCATTTTTTATTATTACATTGGAATATCCTCTGCATGCATTTTACGCCGGACCGGGTTCCAGATCTTTATTATTCTCATTGAATATCATGTATACATGCGTTTTATGCTGGGACCTTGTTCCATTCTTTATTATTCTGTTGGAATATCATGTCTGTGCATTTTACGCCGGACCTGGTTCCGTTATTTATTATTCTGTTGGAGTAACCTGCATGTGCGGTCTATCACATGCCTGGTGATTTCTTTTGTTATTCCATTCTTTATTATACTCAGATGGTTAAACCTTTGACTTCTATACTCCATGAAATTAGTGGAATATCCTTGATATTTGCTCTTCATCTAGTATCTTTTCATAAAAATATTCTTCTGAGCATTCTTGAATTTTATTCTACAAAGAAGTATCATGTTGACAATTTGGACGTTATTAGTTCCTGGATAAATTAATTCTTGAACTTGTTTTATTGAATTCTTATATCATTGTCATCATCCTCATGTTTATATTTTTTGTTGAAAGTCATCTGCAGGGCTGTAGGTGCATAGATGGACTTGGTATGATTATGACCGTGGATTATTCGATTGTAATCATGACCGTAATGTTACAAATGATGTGGTAAAAGTCCTCATTGGCCCGTAGTGCATTGATGGACAGTTGTTGGCATGATCATGATCATTGATGAATACACGAATATCATTGGCCAGTAATGCATGGATAATTTGTGGTTGTGATACTAATGAATATCATTGGCCGTAGTGCAGGGAAGATGTGGATTATTTATTAAGCTGAGTCTCAGCGATAAAAAGTTATGAAAAATCTTTTAAATTATAGAAGATAGTAGATTTTATTCTCTACTTGACTCTTCTAATGGATTGCTTGTTCCGCTGCAGTTAAACTTGATGTTTGTTATATTTTATCAGTTTAACACTGTTGAAGGCTAACGATAAATTATTCTGCATTATCTTAGTCAAAATATTTTTTACTGGGCTAGTTGAGCTCACCCTTTTGCTTTCATTGTTCTCTTCAGGAAATGAGAACGTAGCCGGGACTAGTCGGGGAATGGAGTGACGGTCCAGATGATAGCATTAGTAGTCCTCACTATTCTGTTAAATAGTGTGACAATAAATGTAATGAGGACTCCATCGAGTTTGTATATTGTCTAGATGACAATATTTGTATTAAAACTCACGGCATATGTTTAGTCGTATTCTACACGACTGTTGTATAATTAAGTTTGTATTTGAATTCTGTACCATGTATTTGGCGACTCAAGATGGGTGATGTATACCTATTTTGGGGGCGTCACATATAAAACCTACTTATCATAAAGAACCAGGTGTTTTATACCAGGACCAAACATATAGATGTTCGGTATCACAAAATTCGTGAGTGGCTGAACAATGGTGACATTGTAGTTTGCAAAGTTCACACAAAGGAGAATGCCACAGATATGCTCACAAAGTCAGTTACAGCAAAAAAGTTCAAGCACTGCTTGGACTTAATTCACTTCGTCGAATGCTGAGTTCGTGGTGGAGTATCCAGGTAGAGTGATACATTCACAGACACGAAGAAGTTCACAATATTTAAAAGATGCAAGCCAAGGTGGAGATTGTTGAAAGATGTCTTGCATTAGCCTTCCCCAAATTATCTTCCCCTTTAGACCTTGGAATTTAGCCTTCCCCAAATTCTCTTCCCCTCGGACTTTGGAATTTAGTCTTCCCCATTTCTTGTTCTCCTCTCCATATTTCTCCTATAAAAGGGAGCTTTGGCTCCTCATTTCAACACACCACAATAACATGAAGCTTAGAGAAGTAAACAGAGTTAGAGAGTGAGAAGCTCAGTTAGAACATTCTAAAAGAGAGTGTAGAGAGAAATAAAATATTAGTTTATTTCTCAATAGAGAGTTTGTAATCTCCATATTATTTTTATTGTGAATTTCTGAGATCTCTACATGTGATTTTTCTCAGTTGGGTTTCCACGTAAAATTCTTGTGTTATTATTTTATATCTCATACAGTAGTGTGTTTGTATTTATTTTAGTGTATTTGTGTGAGCCTGATTTCACAACATACTTTATCTTGGGAAGTTATTTATTTATTTATAATGTGTATTAGTTTATCAGATTATGTAATTAATCTTAATCCAAGTCTCTTAAGTTAATGATTATCAATAAATTTCATTTTTTTTCATTTGTAAATAAAAGTAAAATCACACAATATTGCATTACTCTCTTATTATTTACATTACTAGGATCCTATCCATTTCAAATGAAATGGAGAGTCTATATTTTTTGTATATTCTACATCATCATCTCTCTCTCATCATCATAATGTCACATTCCAACACATTTTAAATTTGAACTATGAATTGGATCATTTTCATTTTATTTAAAATGGAGAGGATCCTAATTCATTATGTTGATGTGACTTAACCAAAAAAACTGGTCTCAATATAATCTAAAATTTGGAAATTTTCAAATCTAAACCCTTTATTTGATTTTAAGGGTCAAGATAAAACCACAAGAGATAAATTAAATTTTTTTTGCCACATAATCTTTCTACTTAGCTGTTAACTCAAATTCTTTTTGCCAACTCAAATTGTATCTCCTTGTTTCTTCCCTTCGTGTCTCTCAATTCCGCCATAAAAAATGTTTGTGGATATGCTCTCCATCCAATATTTTAAGATTCACATGATGAATATTTAATATTTATGCAATTAATATAGTAGTGACTTATCAACAGTCGAAAGGGATTGAAATCGAATTTGATTTGGTGGAGTATATTAGAATTTCAAATGACACGGGAAGAGTTATCTGTTAAAATTCGATAAAATTTATGTTTTGGTATTTATGGAAAATTTAAATATTTGATGTATTTTTATTTATTAATTAGTAGTCAAGGTAGTTTTAATTATTATTTAGTAATTTTAGTAGTTTTAATTATTATTTGGTAATTTTAAGAAGTTTATCAATTCTATTGTAATTAGGAAGCTTTTTAGGTAGATTTTGATTCTAAATCAATTTGTTATTTTCTTATAGGATTAGGGTTTCCTTTTAGCAGTATAAATATGGTGCAATGTTGATGTAATTAGGGACAACTCTCATTATTATTATTCTGGTTTATGAAATACTTGGCTATTTAGTCAATTTATCCCACACTTTATGAATTCCTGTGATTGTAAAGTACGTAGATTCAATTCCTATGATTTTTTCTATTCTCTTTACCGTCTTTCGTTGTGTCAGTTGGTATCAAAGCAAGCACTTAAGCCTATGAATTGATGGCAGCTAAACGTGTCCAAGACAACCCACCTCGTTGTAACGACGAGGATGGCGGCTATCTGAACTGCGTTGCAGAATTTAGATACCACAACTGGGACCCTAATTGGTAGACTCAATAGGTTGGATGTTAATTATGGTGATGTAGTGGTGGTTCTCAACATGATAAACGAAAGGTTTAACAGGGTTGAGAGAGCACTATTGTAAGACCCCAACTTTTATGAATAAAGATGAATTTTTTATAAATATCATTTTTAAATATTAAGGAGTAAAATTGATATAATGTTATAGTTATGGGTAATATTTATAAATTTTGCAAAATAAGCAAGTGGTTATAAAATATTCATTTTGTCGGGGAATATTCGTTTGGTCGTGGAATATTCTTTCTGTCGGGGAATATTCGTACGACGGCGCAGCCATTTGTGGGCCCCATAACAAAATAACTGTCAGATGAATAAAATGACAAATTTGAGTTTTTATAAATAACGGCATAATCGTTACCGTTAACACTGTTGGAATACCTGGTGGTTAAAATACAGTAATACGCGTTGTCGCATAGTAGCACACGGTATTGCACAGTATTTTTGAATTATTGATTCTTACATAAGAAGGCACTACTTAATAATTGTTACAGTAATTACTATTCAATATTTTATTTTATTGGTTCAACAATTGTTGCGTTGATATTTTATATTATTGTTGTTTTAATAATTGTCATTGCACAGTATTTCCTATTATCAAATCAATAATTCATATTATTTGAATAATATTATTAGATGGCATTATTGGCAATATCTAGAAAGTTCAGTCAATGAGAGGTTTGGTCACCTAATTATACGCCAAAGAAGAAAAAATCTTATCGAAAAGCCCCTCTTTCCTAGAACTACCGTGGTTTGTCATTATTTTGATTACGTAATATTATTTGTGAATAATTAATTATTGATTTATATGATAAGAAAATATTTATTTTATGTGGACATAAATGATGGATAGGAAAATATTTATTTTATGTGGTTATAATGAAGGAATTAATGTTGAGGTGTTTTATCAGTATTTTTGTCGGAATTGAGGTATTAAAAATCAAATCAGTGTTCTTAAAGCTTTATTGTGTGAGTTATAATTTTAATCCGACCGTTGGATCGTTGTGATTTTTGGATATATTATACATATATAAGTTGAGTATATGTCCACAAATTTTGAACCATTAAAAATTAACGTATGATTTGTTATGAATTTTATGAGGTATTGAAAATCATCCGTTTGTGGATTTCGGATATTTTTTGTTTGGAATTTGGAAAAACTTAAAGCTACAAAGTTGTAGAGAATTCGATTTCATATGGAATGGACATAAAATTCGTATTTTTCTGATAAAAGGGTCCTTTATAATGAATTGTTGAAGTTTCAGAAGTTAAAATATTTTTATTAAAAATATGGGTGGGACCCATTTTGGTTGGTGTAGAAAACATGTGCTGATTTAATCTTTCAATTATGGTGGGCTGATTTGGTTCAAAGGCATGCGTAGAAAATATAAATTATAATATTATTTTATTATTTAGTCTCCTATATGCGTTCTAAGATTTTCCTATAAATAAATAAGCGCTTAAGTTAGAATTGAAAATCACACCAGAATCAGAGAATTCTTCTTTTATAATCTTGAGCGTATTTCTTTCGAGTTTTAGAAAGTTTTGAGTGTAGAAAATAGTGAAAGTTTTCTTCAAGAATATCCATGCTGTACCTGTTGGAATACTCTTCTTTTCAAGGTAAGGGATGTTATTTTTGTTCAATATTCGCTTGAAATAATATTTTCTTACATATTCTGTAGTATGTAAGTAATATTATTTCGTTTCAGATTTTGAATTCTATACTCATTTTGTTAAAGTTTGGCTTCTAAACTCCATGAAATTAGTAGAATATCCTTGATATTTGCGCTTCATCCATTATCTTTTCATGGAAATATTATTCTGAGCATTCTTGATAAGTTTTAAATTTTTCATGCCAGAGTACTATTCACAGGGTTACTATTCCTGAAGTACTATTCACAGGGTACTATTCACTCGAGTACTATTCACCCGAGGTACTATCCATGATAAAAATTGATTCGTTTTCGGTCCAAATTATTTTTGGTACAATATTATTCTTGAATTTTATTCCACAAAGCAGTATCATGTTGACAATTTGGACGTTATCGATTTCTAGATAAATTAAATTATAAATCTTTAAAAATTTATCCCTGAACTTGTTTTATTGAATTCTTATCATCCTCATGTTTATATTATGTTGAAAGTCATCTGTGGCCTAGATGGACTTGGTATGATTATGACCAGGGATTATTTGGTATAATCATGACCGTAATGTTATAAATGATGTGGTAAAATTTCTCATTGGCCTGTAGTACATTGATGGACAGTTGTTGGCATGATCATGACCATTGATGAAAACACGAATATCCTTATCCCGTAGTGCATGGATAATTTATGGTCATGATACTAATGAAAATCATTGGCCGTAGTGCAGGGATGATGTGGATTATTTATTAAGCTGAGTCTCAACGATAAAAGTGATGAAAACCCCTTTTAAATCATAGAAGATAGTAGATTTTATTCTCTACTTGACTCTTCTAATGCATTGCTTGTTCCGCTGCAGTTAAACTTGATGTTTGTTATATTTTATCGCTTTAACATCATTTCAAGGCTAACGATAAATTATTCTGCATTATCTTAGTCAAAATATTTCTTACTGGGCTAGTTGAGCTCACCCTTTTGCTTTCATTGTTCTCTTCAGGAAATGAGAACGTAGCCGGGACTAGTCGGGGAATGGAGTGACGGTCCAGATGATAGCATTAGTAGTCCTCACTATATTCTATGAAATAGTGTGATAATAAATGTATTGAGAACTCCATTTGAGTTGAATACTGTCTAGAAGACAATATTTGTGACAACCCGAGAATTTGAATATTTTTAAAATTTTTATTAATTAATTTAAGGTTCAATATTAGAACCTAGACAGAAAATAAGTGTATGCGTTTGATATTTTTGAAAAGAAGTTTTGAGGATTTTAAAACTCTATGAAGGATTTAGATGAATTATTCAAGATTAAGGGAATACGTGAATATGTTCTGTGTATATGTGTACAATATGTGGTTAAGGGTCAAGGGTTGACCAGATAAACGATATCTATAACAAACCCTAGGTATATATTAAGAACGTCAACGTTCGGTTAGAAAACCCTAGCGAATTATAAGAAATCCTAGAAACCGGTTCTGGAAACCCTAATTTTAGTTCCGGGAATTCGAAACCCTAACTTCAGGATTTGGGACCCTAATTTATAATTGGGGAAAACCTAAGTGTTAATTCAATAATTATAATGTTAATTAGGAAACCCTAATCCTAATTTTTAAGTTAAGTAATTAGGAAACCCTAATGTAGTTAGGAAACCTAATTTCTAATTTAGAAAAATTATTATTTTTAGTTAGAAAACCTAATTCTGGGTTATAAACCCTAATGACCTTTTTGACCCTAATTGCTTAATTAGCAATTTTAATTAGGAAATACTAATCCTAATTAGCAAGATTTAAATTATGATTAGGAAATTTTAATATGATTAGAAAATTCTAATTATAATTTAGAAATATTAATTTTTTGATTTTTAAAAACCTAATTTGGAAACTCTAGAATTTATTTCCAAACCCTAAACCCTAAGGATTCCAAACCCTAAACCCTAAGGGTTAGGGTAATTGACAAAAATGCTATTAAAATTAATTGTTAAATGACTAAGTTGCCCTTTGTTGCATTACTGGACATTACTTGTGTATCTTGCCATATTTTGGGGTTGTTGACTAACCCTAGCTGCCCATGTGACTGAAATCAGTCCCCTTGCCAGCCCATTACATTGCATTATTATATTTTATAGAGATTAAGAACGAGAGATTGCCTACTTTAAATTTAATTTATCCAAGCTCATTCTCTCTCTTCATTTTCGGAACTAAGAGTGAGAAAGAGTGAGAAACCAAACCATGATTAAGCTCTAGCAATCCAATAACAGATTCAAGAGTCAGAATCAATAAATCAAAGCATAAAGGTATAAACCCTAGCTTTATAAAAATCTCATGATCTGGTGTTAATTAGTTGTTAAGATTTGTTGTTTAAAGTTGTGTTAGAAGGTGTCTATAAGTGATCTGGGTTGTTAGATCATGGATCTATAACATCTAGAGGTACAAAAATCAAGTTTTCAAAACTGACCAAGAACAATAATTTTAAGGCCTGACAGTCATATGTCAGTGCCTCTAGATCCGTGTGTGTTAGATGTTTTCTGTGTTTTATGTTTTCTATCTATTCTATACCATGTGGACTACCATCTAGAACTTGAATCATGGACATATCATTTCTAGATCGCTTGTTATAGGTGGTCAAAACTCGTTAACAATTCACGAAAACTGGATTCTGGGCAGCCCAAAAACCCAGAACCGGTCTGACAAGATTTTTAAGGTTATTGATCTTGCTACTGTTATGTGATTTGGTCATGTTCTTGTTTTGGTGTTGTAGCAGGGTATATAAACTACCCATACAAGTCAGTAGAACACCTAGATCTATTATAGAATCAAAATTTATCAAGTTCAAAACATCGTTGACCAACTGCCTGGGAAGAAATCTGGAAACCCAGATTTCTCAAGAACTTTCTGACAAGCTTTTTATGGCCTCTGATCTTGCAGTTGTTTGATTATTTGGCCAAGTTGTTGTATTGATGTTGTAGTCTGTCATATGGCCTACATGTATGAGCTTTTATATCACCCAAATACGTAAAGGAATCAAAGTTATACCTGGTCAAACCACCGTTGACCAGCTTCCCGGAAGGAGATTCTGGGTAACCCAGAATCTTCAAGAACCGTTTCCTAACCCCCACTTTGATCGGCCTAAATAGTCCTTTGATATTGTTGTTAAAATGATCTGATGCTATAGAGTTGTTTACTGACGCCTCTACTACAATGTTGAACATTCATATCACATAGATCAAGCTACTGTATCGCAAAACTACAAGGACTCTAAACCTAGACCCTCATTTGTTCTTCATTTTCTCGAAAACCCAAAAATGAAGAAATGTCATTATCTGTTTAATTTTTTAGAGGCTCCGATCTTCATGATATGTTCTGTTATGACTTCGATGATGATTACAAGTTGTTGTATTACATACCTACTACAAGATCAATGTTCAAAAAGACCCAGAAACAAGTTATAAAGAGAATTAGTCACGGTCAAACCACCCACCCGGTTAACTGTCTATGAACATTCTGGGCAGCTCAAGAACACTCAAGAACACCTATAGCGACGGGTATGTCGCTATAGGGCCTTTTTGTAATTAATATTTTCCGAAAATTATTTATTTTAATAAATAAATCGAAATAAATGGTTTTTAATTATTAAAAATACAAAATAAATTTCAAAAAATTATTTTAAAGTCTGAAAAATAGTTTTTACTTATTTAGAGTATATTTCATAAATATTTAATATTTTTGGAATATAAATGGTATTTAATTTATTTAATTATAATATTAAATAAATTATTTAAAAAATATTTTAATACATGAAAAATTATGAAAAATAATATTATGGTAAAAGAAAATATTTTAAGTTATTTTCAAAGGACTTTTAATATTTTGTGATAAATTTCATTAATTAATTAATATTAATGATAATTAGTTTATTTAATAAATATGGAAAAATAGAATTAATGTTTTATAAATCATATAAAAATGATTTAAGTATTATAAAATATTTTAAGTTATAAAATATAACTTTTGATATTTTGTCATGAAAAATATTAATATTTTAATATTAATAATAATTATCGGATAATGAATTTAATTGTTTAAAAATCATATAAAGGTGATTTTAAAGTATTAAAATACTTTATGATATTATAAATATATTATAATATTATGACATGTATTTCATTAATATTTGATAATAAATAAATATTAATGATAAAAGAATTATGTGGTATTTAATTCATTTAAATACGATTTTAATGATTGAAAAATCAAGATAAATAATAATAATTATTTGAAAATTATTACGAACTTACGAAAAATGTTTTGATTATTAATAAAATTATCTGAGATATTTGTTAAGTGTTAGGCAGAGTTTAATTGAACTTACACTCGATAAAAGTCCGACTAGACCGTCGGGATGTCAGATTTGTGTCGGGTTCAACTCAGACTGCAATAGTTTGACTTGATCTACCCTAGTCTTATATGTCTTTATAATCGATAGGGTTATGTGTTATGTGTTTAGGTTATTCTATGTATATGTATATATATATATATATATATATAATAGTATTATATTGTGATGATATTATTCTAATATTGGAGATCTATATTACTAATATTAGGTCTTCGGATAAAGCGTTATAAATTGCGTAGCAGTAATCAATAGTTTAGGCAAGTTTTTTTTACTTAACTCTACTAAGAGTTGTTTCATTCGGATATGCTTATGGTTAATCATTGCTGATTGTCATGTAGAATTGTACTATGTACATATTGCATGTATAAGTCAGGTATGAAAGGCTGATCACCTTCATTACCAGCTGGTCCAGATATATTTGTTCATGTTATATACTTGTTCAATCAAAAGTTTATTCGTACTAGTTTGCAATTATATTGTTGAATTATAGCCAGCTTATTATTCAAATCCTTTCAATCATGATATATCGTTAAATTATTGAACTTAAACTTGCTGGGCAATCTTATGCTCACCCTTGCTATATCATGATAAACATTGCAAATTAAGACGAATACGTCGAATACAAGGAAAGGTCAAAGACGGTTCCAGCTTTAGTTTACGTGTGCAGTTAGATTTGTAACAATATTGTATATTAATGTTATTGTAAGTTAAATAAGTTATGTATTGTGTATTAAGTTAAAGTTACTCGACCTTGGGGATTATGTGTAAGTTTAATGTATAAACAATTTATGTTTATATCTTCCGCAAATATAATAATAGTGATAGAATGATCGAACCGGATCCGCGGTGATTTGAGGCCCGGATTCGGGGCCCTCACAATATTAGTATTAAAACTCTCAGTTTATATTTTTATCGTATTTTACACGACAGTTGTATTATTAAGTTGTATTTGAATTTTGTATCATGTATTTGGCAACTCAAGATGGGTGATGTATACCTATTTTGGGGGCGTCACAACTATTCGGTAGGGTCGACATGTGTCAAGGTGATGATCGTGGCACTAGCGGAGATAATAGGCTACGTATCAACCATCGGGGGATGGACAGAATGAATGGACAAAGAATCAATCCAAATCTGTGTATCGAAAATGTCTAAAGCTACAAAGGCACATATTGAACAAGTATATGATTATATTGACTTCCTTAAGAGTGAATGTGATTGGTTCGATTATGAGATTTATGTTCGTCATCGTAAAAACTTGTAGCCCCAATATGATGATCTTTAGGAGGAATTAGAAAAAGCACACTATAAACTTGCCAGATTGAAACATCAGTATCAAGTTAAGAAAAGAAGAGCTAGAGAAGTGCTTCAAAACGATTTTTTTTTAATGAAGTTGGAAGGTGTTGCAAGAATATTATAGCCAACAGGAAAAATTCCCAAGAAAGTTGTAATGTCATCAATCCTATTTCTAATAGAAAGTGTGATTTGTCCGTTCCATTTGATTTGTCCGTTATTATAGGGAGTGTGGAAGACACGAAAGAGGAAGTTGAGAAAGAGATTATAGTTAAAGACGAATCAAGTTTAGTGATTGAGGATGCTCATGATTTGGGATTATCGCGACATAATAATATGGATATCGTAGAAATTGAGATTGATCATAAGATTGTTCAAAATACTATGTTTGACAACTTGAAAAAATTTGATTTTATCGTTCCTAATCATTTGTTGCAAGTGCAGGTTAATACGAAGACTTTGATTACTTCAAATTTATTTCCAAAAATTTTCTTTGAGAAACAATATCGTGAATACATGGTACAAAGAAGATTGCGAATGTCTAGAGGTTGGAGCTTGATATTACTTCATTTTAAAATTCGAGGTCGAATTTTCTCCAAGAAAAGGGAAATGACACGGGAAGAGTTATCTGCCAAAATTCGATATAATTTATGTTTTGGTATTTATTAAAAATTTAAATATTTGATGTATTTTTATTTATTAATTAGTAGTCAAGGTAGTTTTAATTATTATTTAGAAATTTTAGTAATTTTAATTATTATTTAGTAATTTTAGGAAGTTTTTCAATTCTATTGTAATTAGGAAGCTTTTTAGGTAGAATTTGATTCCAAATCAATTTGTTATTTACTTATAGGATTAGGGTTTTCTTTTAGCAGTATAAATATGGTGCAAGGTTGATGTAATTAAGGACAACTCTCATTATTATTATTCTGGTTTATGAAATACTTGGTTATTTAGTCAATTTATCCCACACTTTGTGAATTCCTGTTATTACAAAATATGTATATTCAATTCCTGTAATTGTTTCTATTCTTTTTAATGTCTTTTGTTATGTCATCATTTAACACAATGAATTTTTAGATTGTAATACAATTGTGTCGGTGGACTTCCGCAACTTAAATATACAGTGCTATGAATTGGGTGTCGTGGAATCATACTTTTAATATTGGTTATGACAAGATTTGAAATTAGGCACAAGTTTATAAGAGTATCTCTAATAGTAGTAGCAAAAAAAACTTTTCAAAGTGAAGTTTATTGACCTAAGTGGCAATTTGAAGAGCATTATTTGTTACTTTCATATTTTGTGTCTCATCAATCTCTTCAATTCAATGAGATGTATACTAAACCCATTGTAGCAGAATTGTACGATCCATCACACATCAATTCATCACCATGCAGTGCACACCTGTGTAGACGGACCCAATAAGTATGTTGGACCACCTCCTTACCTAAAAGGTTAACCTATTAGGTTGAGGCTCTACCATACTTATTAACCCATCTACACTCTTGAATTTATTCAATATGGGATTGACCTAAGTGGCAATTTGAAGAGCATTATTTGTTACTTTCATATTTTGTGTCTCATCAATCTCTTCAATTCAATGAGATGTATACCAAACCCATTGTAGCAGAATTGTACGATCCATCACACATCAATTCATCACCACGCGAGGTACGCACTTGTAGACGGACCCAATAAGTATGTTGGACCACCTCCTTACCTAAAAGGTTAACCTATTAGGTTGAGGCTCTACCATACTTATTAACCCATCTACACTCTTGAATTTATTCAATATGGGATTCATGTGAAATATCCCAACAATCTCCACCTTTCACTTGAATACCCATCACAAGTATCATACTAGAGTATTCACCATTAAGCACACCTTCTTTGAATCCTTCAAGAGCTCTGCTCGACTCTAATACTACTCCACCACGCAAGAGACAAACGTGTCTCAGTAATTTCCTAGAGCCATCATGAGCCATGCTCCACTCGATTCAAATACTTCACCTTTGAGTCCGTCAAGAGCTTTGTTTGACTCGTGGGGCAAACGTGTCTTAGCAACTTCCCTAGAGCCATCCTAAGCCCGCTCCACCCGACTCAAATCATCATGTGCTCCACCTGATTTAACTCTATTTACTCCACCCACGAGGCCTGCGAATTTACCATCGCACTCCCCTTGCATCCTGGAGTTGATACTTGGACTTTATTTGTTGCTCCACCCATGAGGCCTGTGAATTTACCCTCGTACTCCCCTCGTACCTTGGAGTTGTTCTTGGGCCCATCGAACCATGAGCTCTGATACCATTTTGTAGCGAAATTGTATGATCCATCACACATCAATTCATTACCATGCAGCGCACACCTGTGTACACGGATTCAATAAGTATGTTGGACCACCTCCTTTCCTAAAAGGATAACCTATTAGGTTGAGGCTCTACCATACTTATTAACCCATCTACACTCTTGAATTTATCCAATGTGTGATTCATGTGAAATATCTCAACACCTATCAAGCGTAATAAATATTTTTAGCATTTAATTGTAAATTTCAATAGTGAGAAGGAGGTTGCAGATTTGAAGAGTGAGAAGAAGGTTGCAGATTTGATGACTAAAGTTAAAGAGGCTGTTGCAGAAGATTTTTCGGATGTAGCTCACCTATTTGAATATCTCAAAGTGATTGAAGAGACTGTTGGAGATACTCTAAAAAAATATTGAATTAAGTTTATTTGTAATTTATTTCAGTTCAAAAATGAGGTGTGAATACCAAGAAATTTAATGAATTCAATTATAAGATGGTTGGTGGGGCGATGTTTCATGGCAGCTAATTAGATTTTTTTTAGTGCCCCTCTAATTAGATGACAACATATGGAATAAGCATAAGCATATTGGTACGGTGGAGGATAGAAGTGTGCAGGAAAAAGAATGTGGAGAGAATATGAGTTGGGAATTAGGATACTCTCTATTTCAAATGAATTGGAAAGTCTTTATTTTATTATTTAAATTTAAAATGTGTTGGAATGTGACATTGTTGAAACTTGTGGCTCATAACCGATAAGTTTTGAAAAATGCCAAGTGTAAGTGTGTGTGATCGAATTCTAACAGAAATCATGATGATGAGAGAGAGAGAGGTGATGATGAAAAATATACAAAGAATGAAAATTTTTCATCGTTGAAATCAAATAAAAGGTCCAAATATTGAGAATTCTAAAATTTAAAATATCTTAGGAACCTTTATGGAGCCGGCTCGGTTGTTTGTTTTGTGCCTTTAATGCTATGGGAATTCATGGGGGAGTTTCCTATTCAGGATATGATGTTTAGTAGTGACTATAAATGTGTTGGTACATAACTAAGAGACGTGACTTGTGAGGTTGGGTGTGATGTTTCAAAAATAGACTGGATTTGCTAGTTTGTAATTGAAACAGGTCCTATGTTTGGTCCAAATAATACCGATAAAATCAGTTTTTCAAAACTTGAATTGAAGGGATTGACTACTTAGACAGATGGTTTTACAGTTAAAACGGGTTAAATTGAATTAGTGTACCCTTTTTTTATATATATATTTTTAAATCAAAGTAGTTTTTTTTAACTTATAATTATATTAGACTACAAATTAAAATCTTGTTAATCAGCAAAACTCTATGTTTCTAAATTATATAAGTTCATTGTTAATTTTTGAAAGTCAATTATATTTAAGATATTTTCAAACTCAAAATTAAGATGATTTATTAAAATAATGAAATAATAAATTTTGCAAAGAATAGTACTTTTAGATAATTTATAATATTCTTCAGTTTATTATCTAAAATTAAAAAAATCTATATGACTTCAGTTTCAAAATGTATTAAGTTGATGACTTCTAAAAATCAATAATAATCTTATAATTTACGACTAAAGAAATCGTATATTCTTAAGCATTTATGTCTCACTAATCCAACCAATTTTGCTAGTAATCCCATCCACTCGACAACTTTTCCTCAACAATTACTAGTAAACTTCGGTTGACTGTATTTAGATTAAGGCTTGAGTAATTTTTATATATTTTGTGTTAGAATATAGGGTCACACACACGCAGACAAGACAAACGATAGAGAATTAAGAATAACATACAGAGATTTACGTGATTTTCTAATTTGGGTACTCCACAGGCAACTTATTATTTATTGATGATTCATTGGTTACATAGTGCTTTACAATAGATAGTATTTATAGCTACTAATCTTATTTCAACCCTACTTCACATTATGTTCAATTACCCATAATGACATTTCCAAAAAATAACCCAAAAAATCTCTCGACCATCGAATCCATAGCGTACTGCATGTCAGCTCATAAGTATTATTATGGTGCTACCAAGACTACAAGAGCGAAAACTCCACCTAAGACCCAGGCCCCAAGGCTATTATTAGCTTTCACCCAGTATGACTGCAGGCCACACATACAATAACTGCTGTAGTTCATTGTTAATTTTTGAAAGTCAATTATATTTAAGATATTTTCAAACTCAAAATTAAGATGATTTATTAAAAATAATGAAACAATAAATTTTGCAAAGAATAGTACTAGCTTTTAGATAATTTATAATATTCTTCCGTTTATTATCTAAAATTAAAAAAAATCTTTGACTTTTCAGTTTCAAAATGTTTTAAGTTGATGACTTCTACAAGTCAATAATAATCTTATAATTTACAACTAAAGAAATCATATATTCTTAAGCATTTATGTCTCACTAATCCAACCAATTTTGCTAGTAATCCCATCCATTTGACAACTTTTCCTCAACAATTACCGGTAAACTTCGGTTGACTGTATTAGGATTAAGGCTTGAGTAATTTTTATATATTTTGTGTTAGAATATAGGGTCACACACACGCACACAAACGATAGAGAATTAAGAATAACACACAGAGATTTACGTGGTTCTTCAATTTGAGTACTCCACATGCGACTTATTGTTTATTGATGATTCCTGGGTTACATAGTGTTTTACAATAGATAGTATTTATAGTTACTAATCTTATTCCAACCCTATTTCACATTATGTTCAATTATCCATAATGACCTTTTCAAAAAATAACCTAAAAATTCTCTCGTCATTCACGACCGACGCCTTGCTGCACCACACAGTACTACATAGATGTGCTCCACTATAAGAGATGTAAAACTTCAATCTGACCGCGCTCCCGCGCCACTATTAGCTTTCACCAAGCCACACATACAATGAATCACAGTACTGCATCATGAAAGTGCCCCCCTCCCCCAGCGACCTTCTTGCAAACCTGATGAAATAATATAGTCTTGCTACTACCTCACTTCACCAAGATTTTTCAAGAAACACATTACATGTATGAAATACAAGCCCAATATTTTGTGATTCCTCATATCTTTTTGTATTTAAAGTGGATTTATTGCGTCTTGTTTTTTTTTTCTGTTTTCTTACCATAGTTTATCTTAAAATTATAGATCCGTGAAAGAGAATGGAACCAGAGGGGACCAGAGAGACCAGAGAGGTAGATGGAGAAGGTATTGTGGAGGGAGAGAGACCAGAGAGACAGAGAGATGAAATAATCAGTACACTCATTCTATATATATGTGGTTCAGTTATGCCATATTATTTAGTGCTCTCTGATTTCTAACCAGTTAGAATAATGGAAGGAGAGATAAACAACTTTATAGTAATATGGTGTACAATGTTTGCATGCCTTTGCTACTGCCACACCATATCCAAAATCATTCCAAAAGGCACAACTAGACTCGTAGCAATATTACCAATTATATGCCTCTTTTTCTTTCTTCCTTTCAATCTCACAACCATTTATCTTGGTCTTATAACTTGCCTATTCATATCATGGCTAGCCAATTTCAAGCTCCTCTTATTTGCCTTTGGTCAAGGTCCTTTATCTTCCAATCCACCAATTCCATTGTCACATTTTATTCTTTTGGCTACTCTTCCCATTCAGTTTAGCTCAAAACACACCAAAAAAGGCATCAAATCACCTACAAATTATGCTATAAAGGCTATGCTGTTAGTTACAATCATGAAAATCTATTTGCACAAACAACATCTAAACCAAAATTTCATATACTCTCTTTTGGTTTGTCAATTTTATTTTACGCTCGAATTAGTGCTAGCAATATGTGGAGGAGTGGCTAAATTTCTCCTCGACGGGGCCGAGTTTGAGGAACAGTTTGATGAGCCTTATGTCTCAACTTCACTACATGACTTTTGGGGCAGGAGGTGTGTTAGAATATATTCTAGATATTATTATTAAACTTTGATATATTTTATAGAGCAAAATACAAAACTGTATTTTAAGTTTATTAGTTTGTAGAGAAGATATGATATCTGACTTTATAATATAGTTAATCACATAGTAAATTGTATGTTTTGGATTGACTTTAAAGATACTATTTTCAATATATAATTGTACTTTGGTGAAGGAATTTTCTAATTAGTCAAACTCAAAAACAAAGACATCACATAGACACAAATATAAGGCAGAGTTTTGTATTGTAATCTATTTTACATTGGGTGTGTCTAGATCACTATTAAGTTATCACATAGACACAAACATAAGGTAGAGTTTTGCATTGTAATCTATTTTATAGTAGGTATGTCTTGATTATTAATTAAGTTGTGTGCTGCCCTAATAAGCTTATGCTTATATAAGAAAGCAATTAATTTTTGTAACCGATATAGAATACCATTTAATATATTTATCTCCTTATTTTCTACAAGGTGGAACATTATCGTATCTAAAATTCTACGCCAGACAGTATATGTTCCGGTCAGGTCCATATTGACGCATTTTTTAGGAAGAAACTTGGCATTATATCCAGCAATATTAGCAACATTTTTTGTATCTGGGATAATGCATGAGATGCTTGTCTATCGCGCGGCGCAAGAAAAGGGTAGGCCAAGTTGGGAGATGACATGCTATTTTCTCATTCATGGAGTGTGTTTAAACCTAGAAATCGGACTCAAAAGAGAATTTAAAGGTAAGTTCTGGTTGCCTCCAACTTTGTCAAGGCTACTGACAATCGCTTTCGTGTTTGCAACAAGTATATGGCTGTTTGTTCCGCCATGCTTAAGGGCTGAATTGGATGTCAAAACGTGTACGGAGTCTCTTGCTTTCATAGAGTTCATCAAGCATCAAAGACTAGTAAGCCCTACTCATTTTACCTGCCGATCTTGACCTATGAAAGGATTGACTATGTTGAAGTTATAATTTAGTTGAGGATCCGTAAAATATTATAGAAAAGTGTTGCATTAGTATACCATAAAAGTTGCATCGGTGTATAACAAAGGGTAACCATTTGAATTTTTTTTTTATAAGAATGCAATATTTCCTATGACAATTTGACAGATGGTTGACCAATTTAGAACTACGGATTCTGAACATTGACATATTTATGACCATGCAATATTTAATTTGGGGGTGGGGGTGGGGGTGGGGGTGGGGGGTGGAGTGGGGGGGGTCCGGCACTTAGGTCCGGTGCTAATGACAGGTACCTTTATTTTGTTTTTATTTTGTTTTTTTTTACCACAATTATAAGAATAATAAATAAAAATAATAAAGCGAAGTTTGAATAAAGAATCAGAAAAAAATATATATTTTAACAAAATTAAAGTGCACTCGGTCATTACCGGTCGTTAAAACACCGGACTTCCCCTACAATATTGTACTAATCTTGTGTCGAATTCTGGCTTTAAACATATTTTTACTGTCTGCATTGTATTTTTATTCAATCAAGTAGCCTATATTAATGCCGCAAGGGGGTTATACTTGAAGTTAAGGGATAGTACCTATTTTGACATGTTTAAATCAGTTTTTGAAATTTTTATTTTAATAATTGATATGCATGCATTTGTTTTTATTCAATATGTTCATAATTATTATAAATTATTTAAAAAGTATTATTAATGAAAAATGAAAATTCAATTCAATAACATGAAGTATATTATGCAGTACATTCAGATTTAGATTTGATAAATCAGTTCAGCTGTACATAATGTATATTTATGAAAATATGGACAATATATTTGTTTAGGTTTTTTGGTTTTATGAGTGTATCTTGTACTCTTGTCGATCAAAGCTCCATATGTTATGTATGTTGATTTAATTTATTGATTCACCATCTTAATTCTTCAGATCAAAATTATAAGTGAATTGATTTAATTTAACCCATTGCTGATCCAAAAATCTTCAATTTTTATTTTTATTTTTTTTATAAAGAGTAATTTTTCGGTCTAACAACTAGACTATGTCTCTCCTCTCCGAAGATCCCAAGTTCTCCCTTAAATTATTGAACCAAACAGCAGGTTTAACCTCTAATTTTATTTCTTATTATTATTTTATCTCTCCTTAGTTCCCTCTCTAAAATTTTCTCACATTCACTCTCTAAAATTTTCTTTCTATCACCTTCCCTGTTCTCATTCATTTTTTCTCTAAATTTCTTACATTCACTTTCTCTCTCCAAAATTTTCTATTATTAACCTTCTCTCTCTAAAATTTTCTCTCATTCACACCCTCTAAATTAAATTTTCTTTCATCATTTTCTCTCTAAAATTTTCTGTCATTACTTTCTTTGTTCTCTCTATCACTAAAACCATATAAAATTCCATTATACTAGGCCACCATTTCAACCACATTCTTCTTTTACTGTTTTTTAAATAATAAATTGGGTTCAGAGTACTTACCAAATTATATAAAGAGAGTAAATAAAAAATTTAGATAGAAAAAACGGAGGATAAGAAAAAAATATAGAGATAGACAGTAAGAAAGATGAAAGAAATTTAGAGGGAGAAAGTGGACGAAGAATTTAAAAAGAAAGGGAATAAAAAATTGGAGAAGAAGGTAAGAGAAAAGAATTTAGATATTTAAGTGGGTCGATTAAAATTGTCTTGGAGAGATTATATGCCATTATTAGAAGGTTTAATTGTATTTGGGTTTTATGTATATAGTTTTTTGATTGTATGGGTCAGGGGCGGATCCATGAGTAGGTTTTTGGGCTGTAGCCTGGCCCAAAATTTTTTATTATTAAATATACTATATAATTATATATTTCAAAATAAATAGGTTGGAATAGCCTCTGTCAAATCAGCTTAAATTTACAATTTTGCCATTATAATATATTTGATCCGCTTAGCCCAAATGTACAATTTTGGCATTATAATATTCTAATCCCACAGGTAATTTTGTTGTGATCATATCACTAATTTTTGGATTTGTCTCATATTTTATGCCTATGAGGTTTTTTAATAAATTTTATTTTTGTCGATCAAAAAACAAAGAAAAATTAAGTGGGTCGGTTTGGATTATGATTCATTTTTTTGGATCAGACGGATCGTGAGGAAACTATCAACCATTATGTAATGATTCAAATCATTGATATATGATCGTTTTTGGTAGAGCATATTAAATCACAACTTGATATATGCTCTAATTTGATCTATTGACACTATGTACTTGTGTTATTATCGATATTTAGTAAAATTTAACTTTCAACTCTCTATTAATAATATTAGGTTTCGCCAAAATTAAAAACTAAAAAATGAGAATTGTTATTTGTTCCGTAAGACAAATATTAGTTTCAAAAACTTGCATGAATCACAGTATTATAAATTTAAAACTTTGTAAATTGATTTAAGAAATTCAAAATGAGACTTTTTGTTGAACAAATTGCCGGTTTAGTGTATAATTTTTTTATGAACGTGCTTTCATAAGAAAGTTCAATAACGTTTGGTTACAAAACTGTAAAGTTCTTCTAAAATGTTAATGAAAAATTAATCTAATTGTATGGTAGTAGATTTTATTTCTTTTTAAGAATTTAAGAATAAATTTGTACTTTATGTTTTTGCCAAACTTGTTTCAACCAAAGCAAAAAAATATACTCCCTCCATTCCTATATGTAGGTCGTTTTAAACTTTTTTTTGTTATTTCTAATTATTTGTCGTTTGTAGTTATCTAGGAGAATTGATCACTATTTTTCCTAAATTGCCCCTTATTACTCTACCTAATTTTTGATCCATATTTATGAGATAAGTAAGGTGAAGGATATTATAGACAATTAATAAAATAATTAATATTTTTCAATTATTTTCTTGATTCTTGTGCACATGTCTAAAACGACTCATCATATTCAGGAACGGAGGGAGTACTCTTTAAAAGTACTTTCGAATTAAAAGTTACCAAATGCCAAAATATTTTCATTTTAAATTTTAAAATACTTATAATCCACCAAAAACTCTTTCAAACGCGCTCGAAGAGAAGAGAGTATCCTATTTTTGTTTTACCTTTTGCAAGTTTGGCTATGAATGCTCTTCTTTAATTTGACCTGTATTTTTCTTTTAATGGTCTCAACTAATATAAAGTTACGTGGATGACAATGACACGACAGAACCCCATAGATGGTCGCATAGATTCTTTGTATAAGCCTCCGTGCGCTCTATATGTGTGAAGAATTCTTTAAATAATTATTTTAGATATATCTTCAATTTAGTATAGGTATATTTAAATAAGAATTGAAAATTAGTACTTTTTCCGTTTAAAAATATAAGTGTAAAACCCCAAACCTGATATAGGCTCGAAGTGCTACACGCCGCAAGTCCAAAAGCCCGCAAGACAACAATATCAATAACGCGCAACCCAAATAAAACAACTCAACAATAATCTTAACTTAAAACTCAACAATAAATATATTTTAAATCAATCCAAATGAAATATCAATAAATACCACATTCAAATAACGGAGACGTAACTCCTCGAAAATAAGAGTCAAAATCCATCAACAAAAGAAATAATATCTAAAACTAAAATCCAGTTATTCCAAGCATATCAAATAAGTGCTCAGCTTTCAACGATGAAACCTGTAAAAATCTGTAAGGGGGTGAGCGATGAAGCCCAAGAAGTAGCAATCCTCCCTATCTAGCCGAATCAAGTACAATTTGCAAAATACTTCTTCGAAATAACTTTTTGTTCAATAACAATAATGTCAGGGATAAACATGTGAATGATATTTCTAATTATATATAATTTGATTATGATATATATGAATTAATATGCAAGTATGCTTGCAATAAGAAAAGTTGTAAAGTCCTTTGATAGATAATAGGAACATATGTATAAGGACTTAGAACGAATTGATCAAATATGTTAGGTTGATCCTACATAAGCAAAACAGCTTTGTAAAGTCCTTAAAAAGAAAAGATGTACAAGGATTATAAATATAGAAAGATCAAGTTTGTTATGTTGATCTTAAAATGTAATACGTAAGCTTGTCTGATCGTCGAGCACTGCACTAAGAAATCGTAGTCTGCCAGGAGAGTCAAGGAAAACTCGAGAACTATCGAGGCAGAATCGTAGTCTGCAAGATAGTAGATCTCGGAGTTCGTACACTGCTAGGAGAGACGAGGAAGGATCGTAGTGTGTCGAGAAGAACTTCCTCGGAGCCATAGTCTGCTGAGGAAGTCATGTTCAGAATCGTAGAGACAGCCTGTCTACGAGCCGGCCGAGCATCTGCCGAACCCATGTTAAGGATCGTAGAGCACACTGTTTCATTCTCTTCCTCTGACTCTACATTCTCCTTTTCGTCAGATGTACTTTCTGGGGAAACTGGGGCTGGTCTGTTTACCACCTTAGCTTTCTTTCTGGATGGCCCTTGAAGCAGTCTGTTACTTCTTTTTTTGGTGGTTTCTGCAGTCAGGACTTTTTCTTCTTCATCCTTGTCTTCAGTTGATAGACTTCTTCGTAGAGCCTTAGTTTTCCTCACACCTTTGGATTTCTTTCTGGTTGGTGTGGTTGATGCTGGTACAAAGTCACAAGACTCAGAGCTTTCCACCTCTTTTGCCTTCCTCTTTTTTCGCAGAGATCTTTCTGCTACTCCCTGTTGTTGTCAACCTTCGAACATTTAGGGGCTCTCCTTCATCATCCTTGATTTTTCCTCCCAGCTTCTTCTTCATCACAATACTTAGCAGTCTTCCATGAAACACCTTTGTAAGTGGTTTTTCTGCAGACTTCTTCAACTCAGCCTTTTCTACCTATTTTGAGATTTGATCGAACAAGATAACTCCAAAGTTTTTCCGCTTCTTCAGAACTATTGCAGACATAATCTTCTGTTGTTGATCAAACACAGTGTCATGTGTCGTATCCTTGCATAGTATACATTTGCCTACTATCTCAGCAAGGAACACAAATTCCTCAGGAAACTCCTTCTTCTTTATGTCCTTCAGATTAGGGTTTCTTTGGTACCGCATTAGCCTCTTGCCTTCTTCAATGTCGACTTCATCCAGGTTTATCAGACCTTGATTGGGAAACCCTAGACATTGTTTGATGTCTGATGCTCTTATCTTCATACTTGATCCTTTCACCTTAGTGGTCAAAAGCCCAAAATTCGTTGAAGCATTTGAGTAGAACTGTTTCACTAGCTCTGTATAGACCGGAGTGTCGGCCTCCAAGCACTCAGAGAACGCAGCCTTCTTTACGAGCTCTCAAGTATGTCCTTGAACTTCGTTTTTGATTCTTTGAACTTTTTGAAGCCAAGTTGGATTCCTGTTATAACTCTCCATTCTGCCATTTAAAGAGTTCAAGGTATATGGGTATGTGATTCAGAGAGATTATTGTTGATTGTGATTTGGGTTCTAGAGGTGTACTTGATTTAGGCTTGGAAGAGGATTCTAAGGTTTGAAAATGGGAGGGAGAGAGGTTCGATAGTTTCTGATAACTGTTTGTAGATTTTGAATTTGTCTTTATGGCAGTTTCCCCTGACTCTACATAGGCAGTTATGTGTCAACCAACCATCGGTTGCATGATGCCCAGTAATGAGCTGTAACTACCCATAAAATTTTCAGTTAGATATCTCTTTTAGGAGGGTAGATATTTAAATTGACGTGGATTGACCGTTGACCTTTTAGGTTCGTAGAGTAGCATGGTAAGGCATCTATGGACTCTACGTTTTCCTTTGTTGACTCAACGATCAACTTTTGAGAGATGTTGCAATGGATGGTTTTGATATTAATCCTCATCTTGATGTTGCATAGCTTGATCACTGATGTACCCCGAACCAGTTTGGGCACTTGAGTTCTGAGATGCGTTTGCATGATATCTATCCAAACTGTATTCGAACTTATTTCCTCATAATTTGAATGGTTGAGCAATTTTCCCGTTCTTTCAAGCTCCTCATGAGTTAGAGTAACCTCTTGTAAGACTGCGATCATCGAGTCTGCTTCTACGATCGCTGAGGTTGCACTACGATCGTGGAGTTCTCTTCAACCTCTACCCTACAATTATTGACTGACTTGAGATGAACTTTACTTAGCATTCCTTCTGGGTCAAGGTAGCTCAAGAAGGGCCAACCTCTTAGAGTGAACTAAGGGTCAGGTTTGTCCCTGAGGCGCTTTCCAGATGAAATACTTTAGAAGTGATTTGCACTGATATCTCATTTGACCTTTTTCTGCTGGGGAGGATCTCTACCAACTTTAGGCAATTGCATTTACTGTAATCGTGGTGTCCTCATGTTCTTATACTATGATCAGATGTTTGATCGTAGGCACTCCACAATTTTGGGTTGGGTGGCTGAAAGGTTATCAGTAGTACATTTTGAGACGTTCTTACTGACTATGGTTCTTCATTTGGTTCAAGATCACACAAAGTTTTGAGACTCAGAATGGTACAATCGCTTCATAAGTATAACTCGATTGCTTTGTTTCTTATGCATCCCTGCTTCCCCATGTTCATACTATCTTCTCAGTGAGGTGTGATTTCTTTTTTTTCATGTGCGTTAGGAGACATCCTTGTATGCTTCTTTCTGACTGGAATCACCACTGGCAGTCAAATCTGTTTTCATCGTAGACATGGATATCTCCAGGACTGATCATTCTATAATCATTTGTCAGTACTACGGACGTAGTCTTCTTTGCCAGCATGTGCTCATTGAGTTATGCTCCCATAATGAGTTCCTCATGTTTGATGCTCGATGATCATATGTGATGAGCTTCCTTGAGGATTCTTCTCATATGACATGCTTTGCATGATTGAGCATATAAGACCATTTCCATCTTTGGTTGAATGGCCTGCTTCCATAAAAGTATCAGCAGCCAAGTGAGCTTCATTTGGATTAGCTCAGCAGGTCTTCAAGGGCAGGCTTAAACATATAGGAACTTTATCAGAATCATTTCTGAACAGTCTTAAGCCTTCTGCTGGTTGAATCTTTCTTTGACTGAAGTCTCTTGCTTCATCATTCCTTAGTGTGGTCAGATAGACCAAGTACCTGTAGGTTAGATATATTTCTATTTCAGTACCCATAGTTAAATGGGTCCTGTCAGGTTAGTTTCAAAGACCCTATTCCTCATATATTAATATTGACATCATATTGATCACCAACAATCAAATTCATGCATGCAGTTAATTTGGATATTACATTTTGAGATGCATGATGATGAGTGTGTGTAAGATTTGTCATTTTAATAAAACACTCTTTTCATTTGATGGTTTCATCATTTGCATGGTTATGTTCACAGAGTTTAAATGTTCATAGAGTGAAAGTCAACACTATTACTTATTCGTATCTAGTTGATTCATAGAGGTGGTCAGTTTATGCGAATCCTCAAGATACTCTTGTAGAACTGAACATACTCTGAATGTTATCAAACACTTAGAACATAGGTTTGCACATACATACTAACCCATCATCAAATATTACTCCATATAAAATTGATTTAACCTTTGATATGCTTATGGCCTATTTCATATTTCTTTCAAGATTTCATCTTCAACCTAAAACTTGGATGGAGAGAAAGTTTGTAGGCATTTGAGTTTCCACCCTCAGTGTACTTTCTCTCTTCACCTTTTTAGGTAGATTATGATTTCTTGACAGGATACTGTTATAGTGCATAAGGAGGTGTAACACGATGTATACAATTATATTAGTGAGGAATCGTACCTTTCTATTGTCAGTTTCTTAACAGTCATTTAACTTATACATATTGAGGTTAGGCATTAATGTGCATAGTTTATCATTTGCTCCTGACATCTTGTTGCTCCAGTTGACCTTCAATCAATCAGCCGTGGTCTTGAAGATGCAAGCTAAGAAAATCTCAACATCTTTAAATCTTTGACATCCTTGAGTTCACAAGGTTTATATCCAGCTGCTGGTTGGCCAGACACATGTTTGAGAAGTTCTTCTTTCTTCTCTGGATAAGCATTTCTTAGCATGTATGGCCTTTTCATCTTTTCAGTCTGGTGGATGTTTGACTCTTTTATGTTGATGTCTTTTGAGATTTCTAGCCTGGTCTTTAGACTACAAGATTGACTGTGGACAGGGATTGGTCTTGTTAATATGACAATCAAGAACATGGACCAAACTGAGCAGCTTCAGGTGTATATATACATTTACCTGTTCACAATGTTTTCAACGTGTAAGCTCATCTGCATATAACAAGTGACTTAGTACTAAACTAAGTTTAGAACAATGTTTGTGCCTAGGATCAGACTCAAAACAATTAGCTTTTGAATATAACATGAGAACCTGCTCTGATACCAATTGTTAGTTCCTAGTAGGCACAATATAGATCTAAAGGGGGGGTTGAATAGATCCTTTTTAATTTCAAATACTTTTCACTTTTATTTTGTATAGCTAATGATTTAGCATATGACAAACATAAGAATCTTTTCAAGCACATCGGAATAAGTAAAAGATCTCCTTCATTGATATATTCATAATCATACTTACATTGTTCTTAGAGTTAGTTCGGTTGTAAGCAGTTAAAACATACATAGCAGTTATAGCAGATAATGTACATAATGTAAATGACATAAATTAAAAGACACAAGGGGTTTTAAGTGGTTCAGTTACTTAAGCTCCTAATCCACTCTTCTGCTTTCAACTAGCAGGATTTCCACTAAGGAAGGGCAGCACCCTGAATCACTAAGATTCCTTCAAGGCTAGCAGCCTTGGGACTTCAGTTCACTAAGAACTCTTCAAGGCCAGTAGCCTTGTAACTTCTCTAGTTCCCTAGGAAGTCTTCAAGCCCAACAAGCTTGGAACTTCATTTAGTCCCTACGGAGAAGGACCCCTCAGGCCCTAGCTTCTTGTTATTGTTGTTTGCTGTTGTTGTTGGTGCTGAGCTGCTAAGATGTCTTTTAGCTTGATCATCTTTTGTACTTAGCAGCTTGGTGTGGTCCTCTTTGCATTCTGCTTCGAGTCTGGACCACATCTTCTTTGGTGCAGCTGATCTTCTTCTGTTTTGCTCATTTTCATGTAGTGTCAGCTATGCACCATCACCATTTCCTGAACCCTTCTTAATATATTGGCAGACATGGTTCTGCACTTGCTCTGATTCAGCTTTAGGTTCATGGTTGATCGTAGAGTGGCTCTCAGGATCTGCCTTGTTCTTTGCCACTCTCTGAATGCTATCTTCTTGTCCTTCTCAGCTCTTAGCTTGGATGCCAATTCAAGTGGCATTCTCATCCTGTTGAGTGAAGCTTTGGTTTGTTCAAGTCCTTCTTCAAAGCTGATTCACTTCCACCTTCGTAGTATCACTGTCACTGAGACTTGTTCTATTAAAGCTCAGGTGGAATTCGTAGAGTCAATGTTAGTATTCTACCAACTCAACGATTCTGCAACATAGCAATCATCAGCACTTTTTGATCTTTGAAGCTCTGTAGATTTATATTCCTTCCCAATCTTCCCTTTGGAAAGTAGCCGTTGAAATCTTTTTGATTTTCTTCGCAGATCTCGATTTATTTGGTGTAGACTGCAGATGTGACATGACATCTCCTTTTCTAACTTTCTGACATTGCAGTCTACTGTTTCACCTACCCCATCAGAGGTGTCACTCTGATGTCTTGGGCAGGTCGACGACATTATTTCCTCTTTCTGATTTCTTGATTAGAGGTTGTCCTTTTGCATCGATGCTCTCAATAAGCTTTGTTCAAATATCAATGTTTAGATTGAACTGTTGCTAATGTTTTAATCTTCAGATGTTCGAACTCTACGATTATGATGCTTGTCATCTTGGACCTGATCGTAGTGTCTTGTTGACTGTTGCCCATTGACTGGTAGAGTTAACACTACGATCCTGAAGAGTGTTCATTAAATCATCAATATAGAACACCTCTTCCTTCTTGCTGTGCAGTGCTTCAACACTTCTGTTTGCCTCGACTGTTCCTAGATACTGATGGCTTGACTTCTTTGTTCTGGCCCCTTCTGAATAGCAAGAAACTTCAGATTCGTGGCGTGTCCAGCTCGCTTTCTCCTTGTGATCTCCCGTTCACTTATCATCAATGGACTGACCCAATGCTTAATCACTTTAGCCTTGTTCTTCAGAGGCTGACCAGTATCTCTGTGTATACTCCATCAGTTCATTCTTTGTCTGGTAAACACTACGATCCTGGATACTTACAAGATCGTTGTCATCTTATCGCATGACAATTACTACACCTGTTGACTTTCCTTAGTCAGCTACTGAAGTCTTCTTATGATCATCTTGTGGAAGACTTCATCTCGAATGGCTTCACAACTCAATCTGGATGCTGATTGGATTGATGTTTAGATCTTCTGTTAGCTTGCATGTTATTCATTGAGTGCTCTCTGGTTTCCTTCAGGTGGGATGTATCTTTGCAGTGCCAACCAGTGGCTTCGTTCCTTTGGATATTCTGGGAGTGCTCATTTGCTGAGAATCGTGTTTGCTCTATGATTCAGCCTTGACGTTGTGAGCACATCTGTTGAAGTCTTAAAACTACACTCTAAGATTCAGCTTCGGCTGTGCAGACACTACGACTCCGAGATCAGATCTTGACACTCTACAATTTCTGACTTTGTGCTCATTGTCTTCATATGATCTTGCTCGACTACGATCTCTGCATGTAATCAGTAGACTCTACAACTCGGAGTGTAGTCTATGATTTTTGACTTGGCTTCGGTAGATGCTCGGTCGGCTCGTAGGCAGGTTGTCTCTACAACTCTGAACATGACTTCCTCAGCAGACTACGACCCTGAGGAAGTTCTCCTCGACAAACTACGATCCTTCCTCGTCTCTCCTGGCAATCTACAAACTCCAAGATCTACTATCTTGCAGACTACAATTCTGCTTCGATAGCTCTTAAGCTTTCCTTGACTCTCCTGGCAGACTACGATTTCTGGTGCAGTGCTCAACGATCATACAAGCCTATCTATTACATCATAAGATCAACCTAACAGACTTGATCTTTCTATATTTATAGTCCTTGTACATCATTTCTTTTTAAGGAATTTACAAAGCTATTTTGCTTATGTAGGATCAACCTAACACATTTGATCAATTCATTCTAAGTCCTTGTACATATGTTTCTATTATCTATCAAAGGACTTTCTGACTTTTCTTAATGCAAGCATACTTGCATATTCATTCATATATATATATATATATATATATATATATATATATATATATCATAATCAAATCATGTGTAAATAGGAATATCATTCACATGCATATTACTGACATACTATTCAATTATCACTGTAGCAATTATTGTATCAATAATACGAAAGACTGTGCAACTTTAATGTATCAATTATTAAGTGACTTCTTATATAAGAATCAATAATCAGAGATATTGTGCAATACCGTGTGACACTGTGCAACCACACATATTACTGTACTTTTATCACCGGGTATATTAACAGTTTTAACGGTAAAAGTATTGCCGTTATTTTTTTATAAAAAAGTTATTTCTGTCGCTTTCTATATCCGACAGTTATTCTGTTATGTGGTCTACCAATGATTACGCCGTCGTACGGATATTCCCAACAAAACGAATATTTTATGCCCACTTGCTTACTTTGTAAAATTTGCACATTTTAGCCATAACTAAAGCATTATATCAAATCAACATCTTATTATCCAAAATAATAATTAGAGAAATTAAATCTTTATTCATAAAAGCTTGGGGTCTTACATCAGTGTGTGTGAGATATGTGATTCCAAGAGTTGGAGAGTACGCCCATTTTTCTACAGAAAGAGAAAACTAGGGTTTGAGCTAATACACCATTCTTCTTAAAAATTCTTCTTCCTTGGTGGATCACCTGTAGAGGCCATACACTTGGGTTGTGGCGCCCCCAAAATAGGTATACATCACCCATCTTGAGTCGCCAAATACATGGTACAAAATTTAAATACAACTTAATAATAGAACTGTCGTGTAAAATACGTCAAAACATAAACTGAGTATTCTAATACGAATATTATCTTCTAGACAGTATTCAAACTCAAATCGAGTCCTCAATACATTTATTATCACACTATTTCACAGAATAGTGAGGACTACTAATACTATCATCTGGACCGTCACTCCGTTCCCCGAATAGTCCCAGCTATATTCTCATTTACTGAAGAGAACAATGAAAGCAAAGGGTGAGCTCAACTAGCCTATTAAGAAATATTATGACTAAGATAATGCAGAATAAATTATCATTAGCCTTCAACAGTGTTAAACTGATAAAATATAATAAATATCAAGTTTAACTGCAGCGGAACAAAAAATCCATTAGAAGAGTCAAGTAGAGCATGATATCTACTATCTTCCATGATTTTAAAAGATTTTTCATCACTTTTATCGCTGAGACTCAGCTTAAAAAAATAATACACATCATCGAATCACCCCTGCACTACGACCAATGATATTCTTTAGTATCACGATCACAAATTATCCATGCACTACGTGCCAAGGATATTTGTGTATTCATCAATGGTCATGATCATGCCAAGAACTGTCCATCAATGCACTACGGGCCAATGAGGACTTTTACCACATCATTTGTAATATTACGGTCATGATTATACCGAATAATCCCTGATCATAATTATACCAAGTCCATCTGTGCACTACGACCAAAGATGACTTTTATAACAATATAAGCATGAGGATGATGACAATGATATAAGAATTCAATTAAAAGAAAGTAAATGATAAATTTTAAAGATTTATAATTTAATTTATCCAGAATTCAATAATGTCCAAATTGTCTACATGATACTGCTTTGTGGAGTAAAATTCAAGAATAATATTATATCAAAAATGATTTGGACCGAAAAGAAATTAATTTTTGTCATGAATAGTACCCCAGGTGAATAGTAACCGAGTGAATAGCAATCGTGAATAGTAACTTTGGGAATAGTAACCTCGTGAATAGTACTCCGGCATGAAAAAGTTAAAACCTATCAAGAATGCTCAAAATAATATTTCTGTGAAAAGATACTGGATGAAGCGCAAATATCAAGGATATTCTACTAATTTCATGGAATATAGAAGCCAAAACTTTAACCAAATGAGTATAGAATTTGAAATCTGAAACGAAATAATATTACTTACATACTACAAAGTATGGAAGAAAATATTATTTCAAGCGAATATTGAACAAAAGATTCTGGTGTATTTTTCAATTCTAACTAAGTATCCTATTTATAGGAGAATAGAAAGGATATTATTTGAAAAACAAACGCACAATATGGTTCACGGGCGCTGAATTCGTTTGGCTAATTTTCTGAAAAATTTGATTTACTATTCATTACTGTGCACTAAAATATTCTAATAAAACAAAAACTTTAAATAAAATAAAATATATTCTTTTTATAATCTAATAAAACAAAACTTATAATAATATATATAATAATAATAACAATCACAGTACTCCCCCGAGAATCCATTTCATACCTTCCTCTGACCATTTCATTACCTTTTAAATACGTAATTCCACCCCCCCCCCATTTCTATTTCATCCATTCTTTCACACGTGGGCCCCATATATGGCCTCCACATGTGGCTCCTACCTTTATTATATTAAATAATTTTCTACTGATTATTTTAAAAAAATGGGTAAATTGGGGTCCAAATAATACGCCAATATTTACAATACTTCATAAAAATTCCCTCAATATTTTTTAACATTTATCATCATCATTATAATTATAATATTTAATAACCGGTCGTTCCCGTGAAAGAGGGGCTTTTCGATAAGGATTTCTCCTTATTGGCCGTGCATTAGGTAACCAAACCTCTCCTCGATGCGGTAACCTTACTGACATTGTCGATATTGCAAATAATAATATGAATAACTTTGTTGTCTCAATTATTGATTTAATAATATAAAATATTATGCAGATGATACTGTGACAATAATTGAAATAATATGAGAGAGATGATGCAGCAATTACTATAGCAATAATTGAGTAACTTCTCACGTAAGCATCAATAATCAATACTGTGTGCTACTATGCAACCACGTGTATTACTGTACTTTTAACACCGTTTATTTTAACAGTTAACGGTAAAACTTCCGCCGTTATTTTCATAAAAAGATATTTCTATCTTTTTCTCATTCCGACAATAATTATGTTGTGGGGCCCACCAATGATTGTGTCATCGTACGAATATTCCCTGTTAAAACGAATATTCCCCGACCAATCGAATATTATATAACAACTTGCTTACTTTGTAAAATTCATAAATATTACCCACAACTATAACATTATAACAAATTCAAACCTTAATATTCAAAAATGATATTTATAGAAAAATTCATCTTTATTTATAAAAGTTGGGGTCTTACAACCTCCCATTCTTATGGAATTTTTCCCTCGAAATTAGGGTACATACCTGGTATGACAAAGAGGTGAGGATACCTTGATTTCATATCAGATTCTAACTCCCAGGTCATTTCCTAAACATCGTGGTTTCTCCACAAAACTTTGACTTGAAGTATAACCTTGGAGCATATAATATGTTCCTTCTTATCAAAGATTTTAAGAGGTAACTATTCATACGTTAAATATTCCGCTATCTCGTCTGGTTCTAATTCAATAATGTGGTTCGGGTCTTTCACATATTTACGTAACATAGATATGTGAAAAATGTTATGAACACGAGACATACTTGGCGATAAGGCGAGTCTATAGGCCACAGTTCCTACTCGATCGAGGATTAAAAATGGGCCAATGAATCGAGGATTGAGCTTTCCTTTCTTTCCAAAGCTCGTAACTCCTTTCCATAGAGCAACACGTAACAATACATGATCTCCAATATTGAATTCCACGTCCTTTCGATGAAGATCATCATAACTCTTTTGTCGATCTTGTGAGGTTTTTATACGTTATCGGATCGTTTGAATCTTTTTCGTAGTCATACGTACCAACTCCGGTCCCAACAAAGTTGCTTCACCCACCTCATCCCAGCATACTGGAGAACGACACTTGCGTCCATATAACTCCTCGAATGGAGCCATGTCGATACTTGCTTGATAACTGTTGTTGTAGAAAAACTCCACCAATGGTAAGAACTTGTCCCAACTTCCCTTGAAGTGAAGGACACAGAGTCTTAATAGATCTTGAGGAGTTTGAATAGTCCTCTACGACTGCCCGTCCGTTTGAGGATGATATGCTGAACTAAATCGTAAATCCGTGCCCATAGCTTTTTACAAACTAACCCAAAATCTTGAAGTGAATCTTGGGTCTCGATCAGAAACTATGGATACTGGCATACCATGCAATCTTACAAACTCGTTTATGTATATACGAGCAAGACATTCAAGTGTATAAGTTTCTCGTATAGGTAAGAAATGAGCAGACTTGGTCAATCTATCAACAATGACCCAAATTGCATCTATGCATTGAGAAACCTTAGGAAGACCAGTAACGAAATCTATGGTAATATGCTCCCACTTCCATTCTGGAATTTTAAGTGGTTGCAATGGACCTTTTGGCACTTGATGCTCTGCCTTGACACGTTGACAAGTTAAACACCTTGAGATAAATTCCGCGATCTCTCTCTTCATATTGCTCCACCAAAATTTATGTAGAAGATCACGATACATTTTGGTACTCCCAAGATGGATTGCAAACGGTGTGTTGTGCGCCTCTATCATGATTTTATACTTCAATTGAGAATCGTTAGGAACACAAAGTCTGGAGTTGACTCAAAGTATTCCTTCTTCATTGATTCTTGCTTCCAGGATAACACCTTCTTGCACTTTCTTTCTCATACGCATCAACTCTAGGTCTGTAGCTTGAGCAGCTTTAACTTTATCGATTAAAGGCGGTTCAACTCGTATGTTATCCATCATCACGTGGGTCATTAGAGTCTTTAACTCTATCTCTATCCTTTACAAGTTATACAAAATGGGCCTTTGCGTTGACAATAACGCACTCATACCTGCATATGATCTTCTACTCAATGCGTCAGCTACTACGTTCGCTTTTTCCAGGATGGTATTGAATAGTATGATCATAATCTTTCAACAGTTCGAGCCAACGTCGTTGCTGCATGTTGAGTTCCTTTAGAGTGAAGAAATATTTGAGGCTTTTATGATCCGTATAGATCTCCACTTTCTCCCTATACAGGTAATGCCTCCAAATTTTTAGTGCGAAGACAACAACTGCCAACTCTAGATCATAAGTAGGATAATTCCTCTCATATTCTTTGAGTTGTCGAGAGGCATAGGCTATGACTTTCCCATGTTGCATGAGAACACATCCTAACCCTTTCCTCGAAGCATCACTATAGATGACAAATCCCTCCGAGCCAGATGGTATTGTCAAAACAGGTGCTGAAATGAGTCTTCTCTTGAGTTCTTGAAAACTCTTTTCATATTCCTCGCTCCAACCAAATTTTGTATCTTTTTGAGTCAGCTGAGTTAATAGAGTAGCAATTCGAGAAAATCCTTCCATGAATCTCTGATAATAACCAGCTAAGCCGAGAAAGCTACGTACTTCGGTCACTGACTTAGGTTGCTCCCAGCTTTGAATAGCTTCAATCTTTGCCGGGTCAACAGATATTCCATGACTTGATTCTACGTGCCCAAGGAATACTACTTCCTCAATCCAGAACTCGCATTTCTTCAACTTGGCATAAAGCTTGTTTTCACGAGACTTTTGGAGTATCAGCCTCAAGTGTTGCTCATGATCTTCACGGCTTTTAGAATATATGAGAATGTCATCAATAAAGACAATCATAAAATGATCCAAATATTCCTTGAATACTCGGTTCATCATATCTATGAAGGTAGCAGGAGCATTAGTCAATCCAAAAGACATAACTAGGAATTTATAATGCACCTACCGAGTTCTGAAAGCTGTCTTTGGAATGTCATCAGTTTTAATCTTCAATTGGTGATATTCGGAATGAAGATCGATCTTTGAAAAGAACTTGGCGCCTTGTAACTGGTCAAACAGATCATCAATACGAGGTAACGATTACCTATTTTTGATGGTGACATGATTCAACTCCTGATAATCATTACAAAGTCACATACTCCCATCTTTCTTCTTTACGAATAGAACATGAGCACCCCAAGGAGACGTACTAGGATGAATAAAACCAATGTCTAACAATTCCTGCAGTTGGGTCTTTAACTCCTGAAGTTCAATAGGAGGCATTTGATATGGGGCTTTGGAAATGGGTTTTGTACTGGGTTCAAGGTTGATACAAAATTAAATTTCACGCTCTGGGGTTAGGCTAGAAAGTTCTTCAGGGAATACGTCAGGAAATTTATTAACAATAGAAATATCATTCAAATCTGACGTATTTTTGTTTAAATCTGTGACATGGGCTAAGAAAGCTTGACATCCGTCTGTTTTTCAATAAACGAATAGCTTTGTGGCTTGAGATGACAGTGATTGATTTTAATGTTTTGGTTACTTGAATTCGCATAATAGGATGGTTAGGAATATGAAAGCTAACAACCTTACGAAAATAATCAATTTTTGCATGATGAGTAGTTAACCAATCAATTCCTAGAATTAAGTCAAATGCAAGTATTTTCAATGAAATAAGATCGATAGGTAATGTGAGGGTATCGATTTGAACCAAACAAGACTTATAAACAGTGGATGTAAAGAAAGTTTCTCCCAACGGAGTTTTAACAGATAAGTCAAAGTCTAATTTCTCCGGAGTCAAATTTAAACGTTGAGCACAAGTAGGAGAAATAGAAGAATGGGTATAACCGATATCAAATAAGGTATATACTTTGCTAGAGTTTATGATAAGCTTACCCGTTATGACCTCGTTCGGGTTCCTTGCTTTCTGGGAGGTAATAACAAACTCTCTCCCTTGAACTACTGGTTTTGACTTGTCTGGGACGGCATTTGGTGTCACCGTTCCAACTAGACTTGGCTTCCCAGTATGACAAAATCTAGCTAGGTGACATTCTCTTCCATAATTGTAACACGTTTTGGACTGCTACGCACTGTTTGGACTGATGTGTCCCTCCCCTCCGCATTTGAAGCATATGATAGGTGGTCGTTCTCCTTCCTTAACAATGGGTGCTGGTGATGACGTCTTTCCATCATTGTTGAATCTCCTCTTCTTGAAATGTCCACTTTTATTTTCTTGGCCATGATTACCACCGAAGTGGTTACCATTTCTGGCATGTTGATTCCCTCCATGTTTGTTGTCACCGCTTCGATGACTATTACCACTGGTACTATCATTTTATCGGCTGCTTTCTCTTGGTTGGGTTGACTCGTTATCGTGCTCCAATAACTGAGCCCTATTTACAACATCTGAATACAAACATAGTTTATGAGAAATTAGATATTAACGTATCTCGGGTTTCAAACATCTTAGAAACATCCGCGTCATTATCTCCTCATTATCAACTAAGTGGGACGCAAATCGGGACAACTCGACAAACTTAGCTTCGTACTGCAACACGGTCATATTGTTCTGCTCCAGCTTGATGAACTCTACCTCCTTCATGTGACGAATACTTTCGGGAAAGTACTTGTCGTTGAACAGTTCTTGGAACTTCTCCCAAGACATTTTGAGTCGGCGGCGTTGGAGTCGCTTTACGATTCCCACCAGGAATATGCCTCTCCTCGCAACATAAAGGTTGCAAAGGGAACCTTTTGCTCCTCGGAGCATCCCAAGACATCAAATATCTTGGTGATCTGCTTTATCCACGTTTCCGCCTTAAGTGGTTTTGGCTCTCCAATAAAGTCCGGTGGTCCCAGCTCCTTGAACTGCTTAGCAGTGATCGTCCGAGAGTTGCCAGTGTTTCCACCTGTATTTTGGACAGGAGCCACTCTCGCCTGATGTTGCATGAATTGCATAAAGCCTCTGAACATTCCATCGTTCATCATTTGATCGTTGTTGTTTACCTGAGGATTATTGTCTTCCTGTTGCACATTATCCTGGGTATTGATCTGTGGTGACTCAACGGTCTCCCGTGCTCCATTGCTATTCTCAATATTTTTGGATGTCATTTTCAAATACTGCCACAAAACAAGGCTTAATTGACATTCAACATATTATCCCTATACTCTGACCGACCAATTAAATACCAAATAACTTAGGTAGGTCTACTAGTGAAGGAATTCCCCGTCTCTCCCCTCCTAGTTCTTGTCTCACATCTTAGCCAGGGATCATATCCCTAAGATTTGATACCAACTGTGACGCCCCCAAAATAGGTATACATCACCCATCTTGAGTCGCCAAATACATGGTACAAAATTCAAATACAACTTAATAATACAACTATCGTGTAAAATAAGATAAAACATAAACTGAGAGTTCTAATACAAATATTGTCTTCTAGACAGTATTCAAACTCAAATGGAGTCCTCAATAAATTAATTATCACACTATTTCACATAATAGTGAGGACTACTAATACTATCATCTCACGGATGATCACTCTGGTTCCCATTTAGTCCCAAATATATTCTCATTTCCTGAAGAGAACAATGAAAGCAAAGGGTGAGCTCAACTAGCCCAGTAAGAAATATTATGACTAAGATAATGCAGAATAAATTATCGTTAGCCTTCAATAGTGTTAAACTGATAAAATATAATAAATATCAAGTTTAACTACAGCGGAACAAGCAATCCATTAGAAGAGTCAAGTAGAGCATGATATCTACTATCTTCTATAATTTTAAAAGATTTTTCATCACTTTTATCGCTGAGACTCAGCTTAAAAAAATAATCTACATCATCGAATCACCCCTGCACTACGGCCAAGGATATTCTTTAGTATCACGACCACAGATTATCCACGCACTACGGGCCAAGGATATTCGTGTATTCATCAATGGTCATGATCATGCCAACACCTGTCCATCACTGCACTATGGCCCAATGAGGACTTTTACCATATCATTTGTAATATTACGGTCATGATTATACCGAATAATCCCTGGTCATAATCATACCAAGTCCATCTGTGCACTATGGCCAAAGATGACTTTCATAAAAATATAAGCATGAGAATGATGACAATGATATAAGAATTCAATTAAAAGGAAGTATAGGATAAATTTTAAAGATTTATAATTTAATTTATCCAGAATTCAATAATGTCCAAATTGTCAACATGATACTACTTTGTGGAGTAAAATTCAAGAATAATATTATATCAAAAATGTTTTGGACCGAAAAGAAATCAATTTTTGTCATGAATAGTACCCCAGGTGAATAGTACCCATGAATAGTAACTTCAGGAATAGTAACCTCGTGAATAGTACTCCGGCATGAAAAAGTTAAAACTTATCAAGAATTCTCAGAATAATATTTCCATGAAAAGATACTGGATGAAGCGCAAATATCAATGATATTCTACTAATTTCATGGAGTATAGAAGCCAAAACTTTTACAAAATGAGTATAGAATTCGAAATCTGAAACGAAATAATATTACTTACATACTACAGAGTATGAAAGAAAATATTATTTCAAGCGAATATTGAACAAAAATAATATCCCTTACCTTGAAAAGAAGAGTATTCCAACTGGTATAGCGGGGATATTCTTGAAGCAAAACTTTCACTATTTTCTATGCTCAAAGCTTTCTAAAACTCGAAAGAAATACACTTAATATTATAGAAGAAGAATTCTCTGATTTTGGTGTGTTTTACAATTCTAACTAAGCATCCTATTTATAGGAGAATGGAAATGATACTATTTAAAAATAGATTTAACGATGAAGGTTCACGGTATTTGAATTAGCCTTTACTGATTTTTACGAAAAATTTGATTTACTATTCATTACTGTGCACTAAAATATTATAATAAAATAAAAACTTTAAATAAAATATAATATATTCTATTTATAATCAAATAAAACAAAACTTATAATAATATGTATAATAATAATAACAATCACAGTACTCCCCCGTGAATCCATTTCATACCTTCCTCTAACAATTTTTTTCAAAGTTATATATATAATAATATTAATGTCACGCCCCCAAAATAGGTCCACACGACCCATTCTGACTCGCTAGATATCATACTATAAAAATCAAATACGACTTCATTTATACAACTGTTGAACTGTCGTGCAGAGTACGACAACGCATAAGCTGTGAGTTTTAATATAAATAGATGCAACTCACACGGTGCCTCGACCACAACACCTTATAATGGTACCTTACATAAAGGTACAGTCAATAACTATTTTAGAAATTAAAATCTTCGGAAAGTGCTCAAGGAAACCTTCGTACATGGGAGGCCATGTGTCTAGGTTATGATAGATATCATATGTCCACAGAATTATCCTTGGTTGACCCAATAGACCTCAAAGAAAAACGAGAAAATTACTATCATATTCTTTCCAATGGTGAGTCTTCTCTTGACATATCATTATCTCCACGGTCTCTAATCGAGAATTATACTTCAACCAAACACCAAGATTATATAGGTAGTGCTCATAGATATACTCAGCAAGTGGATGTACACAAACATGTCTTATGATAACACGAAGTCGCATGTCATTAGACATCTTTTATGATAGTGGCAAAACACCCTTTCAACGTTGGGTTCGCCTCACCCTATTTGATTCACCAAATATAACTACTAAATGATGTATAAAATACAACACACTATTTTAAAGTTCTCAATAAAATTATTTCTATCTTGTTTAGGAGAACCTCCATTAGAGACCACCGCTCTATTCCCTGTTACCCCTACCGACCACCATACACTCACTACTGAAAATAGTCTATCGGCGATCAGCGACGTCGGTGACCATTGTTGGTTGCAGATATCTATTAGCGACCGAGTGCAGTCGCTGATAGTTGTCGCATTAAATCTGGTCGTTGGTATGCACATCAGTGACCACTATTAGCGACCGATATATCTGCGACCGCGAATAGCGATCGAATTTGTCATTTCGATTAAGCTAAGTTGAAATGGCATGGCTCGAGGGCCAAAGGTCGACGTGGTCCACATGTCATGATTTCTTATCAAATGACCGCAGCGATCACCGATAATCTCAAATGCTTAGCCGTCGCTAATAGATATCAACGACCGCATGCGGTCGCTGATTCTAAAAAAACTGAAAACCAGCTTTTTGTTGTTTTGCAGAATTCCCAAAAAACTGTACCTGTTTTGTACCTACTATATCCCAACACACATACACAACAATATAGACAATGTGCACAACAATATAAACATCCATCATCCACCAAACTAGCTAGTATATAAACTATATATATAAACCTTTAAAAACCGCTATGAATTGAATAATTAACCACAAATCTAATGTTTAAGTAACATACAGACATCCAAAGAATGAATATACAAGTACAAGCTTATACTATAACTACAAAATTGATCTAAAGCAGGTACGTCAAGCATCATCGCCTCCTTGATCACCCTGTAATTAACAAAATAATAAAACAAGTTACAAATATAGTAACTATGTTGATACTGATATATATTACGACAATATATACAATAAATTGATTTTATACCTCGTTGCCATCCCATTAACATCCTCTGCATTGTTGTTTTCATCTGCTTGACTAACTCCTCAGGATCAAGAGCCTCAGATGCCCCCCCAGTATCTTCAAAAGATTTCGATCTCGACATATAGCTCTCACACAGTCAACCGGAGTATGAACATATGGATGACTCGATGACTGTGAAGACTGGGTAGCAGAGCTGCCTGAGCCACTGAAGGATGGGCATCATCATTGTCCTTGACCTTTAATGTAGTTCTTCTTCTCAAGATCAAGTTGTTAAAACTTATTACCGCTATCTGGATAGCATCAGGCAGACCATCACAGGTGGTCACATACACATCCAGCCAATGGATAGGTTGACCTTGAGACTGAGACTCCTATACAAAAAATAGTACAATATTACTAAGTAAAAATGGGATATATTTTCTACAATTCATGATTGTAAACATATTTAAACTTGTAAATCATTACTCAGCGTTGATATCTTTAGCGTGAAATATTACATACTTGTATGTTCCTTTAGCCTTTTTCGCCATCGAATTTTTAGAGGCTCACATTGCAGGGCGGCGATCTTTCGTCTTTTCACCCACTCTCGACTCTTTATTGGGCACACATCTTAGCCCATATGGACTGGGTGCACCACCAGGGGCTATGCTCGTGCATGTAATCCTCTTTCTGGCCTGGATGGTTGATCTCGGCATTGTGAATGGCTTTTTGTCGTTCTTTGTTCAAATTATCCTTTGTGAGGACGACACACTTCTGCCAGAATAATGTCTAAATCACTGAAGCCTGCGCGTCCTCCCATCTATACCTTTTCTGCAAATAAAATAACAATAATAACATTACTAAACAATTATCCTTAATTAGAATATTATATTATCTATTATAATTAAAAAAAAACATACCTGGAATTCAGCCCAAACTGCATCCTTGTGGGCAATAGGTGTGCTCGCCCACGTAATCACAGGTGTATGCCAATTCTGTAAACACAACTGTGATATGCACTTGACGATTTTATTATCCAAAAAATCACTATAGTATACAACAATTTACATCAACGTTAAGTAGATATATTAAAGCAATTTACATCTAAGTTCTATATATCTTGTATAAATAGAATCTAAAATGCTTATATATAAATGACGCGGGACGTACGTGCTATTCGGAGGAAGGCGAATCTGAATAAGAATTCGATCATCCAGATTAGTAGGGGCCTTGGGCACATGATTAGGTCACCTACCCATGCCGCGCTTTTTCTGCGCTGCTTCAGATGCCATCTGTATATTACAAATTTCAAGATGTATATATGAGTTATATTTGATTACATGTATATATGAATATATAAAATGACAATAAACATGACAGTGATATAAACATATATATATATATATATGAATATATATAAAATGACAATAACAAAAATTGCATTTAAATAGTTAAGTACATAAACATGACAATGATATAAAAACATGTAATACTAAACATACATTTCTTTTGTTCAAGTGTCAATGTCTCGATTCGAAATCATCTTATATACGTGTTGCTGATTCATAACCATCATCCGCTTCAAATTCAAAGGTCGATTCAATTGAATAACTCTTCCTCCTCGATGATCAATGTCATCCGACACAAGTATTGACTCAGGGATCTAATTCATGTGGTTCATCTCCACCAACTAATCTGGATTACTTCATTGTCATCCTCCACATTTATTATAGTTTGACTATGAAACATCCGTTTCTTGGTAAATCTCCCCATCAACTACTTCTACGACTACACGCACGGAGTATGAATTACAACTTGCCAATCTGTGGCGCGTCTATCCCTTTTCCTAGCAAGACTAGGAGTGTAGTATACTTGTACTCTTTGAGTTGGTGAAACAAATGGTTCGTTGGAGTACGCAGACCTATGGAGGTCAATATCGACGATTCTATGTCTGTCAACATGTATCCCTTTTTCTGAATCAAACCAACGACACTTGAACAAGTGAATATGACCCACGTACGTGCCCTTGTACGACAACTCTACGAATTCCTCCAACTCCCCATAAAAGGCACGACCAAGCTCATTGTAACAATCTCCTTGGACACACACTCCATAGTTCGTTGTTCTTTTTTCGCGCCCATATGCCTTTGTATGAAATTCACAACCATTTATTTTGTAACCATTGCGGCTGACTTGGTCCCTGTCTGGTCACATAGCTAGGACTTGTACATTAGCCGGAATCGTTGATCTCTCAGTCAAAGCCTACAAAAACTCCATCTTATTAAATGAAGTCATAGTTAATATGGAGTATATATATATATATATATATATATATATATATATATATATATATATATATATATATATATATCGTGCTTAAGAAATTGAACTTACTTTGTCCTTTAGCCAAAGTGCAAATTTTTATCACGATTGATTTGAATATCTTTATCGAGTTATGTCGGGATGCTTCACTTTTAACTTCGTAATCGTACAATCTATACCATGTTATAAACATTAACATATTGGAATAAGTTTTTAACTTAAAAGATAAATTATCAAGTTTACATGTGTACCTCACAAATTCGTTAATCTCCTCATGATTGAGAAGAACGTAAGTATGTGCATGCGATGTAATTCTTACTCGAGAATATAAACTTCCCTTTTCCATAAGCGCGGCCTGATAGACCAAATACAGAGAGCCGACGATTTAGTTCAACATTCCCACCATCATCATGTCTCGATACTCGATTGTCCTTTGTCAAGACTTCGTCTGGAAAATAGTTTGAGACAAACGTAGATATCTCATCGAAACTGTATGACTCACATATCGACCCCTCGACATAAGCTCTATTCTTCACCTTCCCCTTAAGGTTTCCCATCACCCTCTCGAAAGGGAACATCTATCTATATTGAACTGGATCCCCAACACGAGCTTCATAGGGAAGATGGATTTGCAAGTGCTCTATGGAGTCAAAAAAACCAGGTGGGAATATTTTTTCCAGTTTACACGTGATCTCTATGATGTTCTTCTTAAGTACAGACATGTCCTTCTTATTTAATGATTTTGAACATAAGTCTTTGAAGAAACGACTAAGATCCGTCAAAGCATCCAATACTTGGTTTATCAGCGGATCCCAAAATCTATAGGCATGAGTCTCTCCATGAACACATGATGATCGGTGACTCTTCATCCCTTGCAATTTCCCACCCATAACACACCTTGCAATGTTTGACACATATCCATCTGGTAGTTTCAAAGACTTAACCCATGTGCACACATCTTCAACTTGCTTTTTTGACAATGTGTACCTTGCATGAGGTTTGACAATCTTACCATTAGGAGATTCATAAAGTTCTAATCCAGGACGCTTACAAATATCTTTTATGTCCAAACATGCCTTATCATTATCTTTTGTCTTCCCTGTAACATTCATCACGGTGTTAAACACATTCTTCTCAATATGCATCACATCTAGATTATGACGAATCAAATTTGTAGACCAATAAGGCAGTTCCCAAAATATGCTTCTCCGAACCCAGTTATGAGATTCGCCAAACCCATTTATTATGTTTGTGGCATCAATCTTACCAAATGGGATAACCGACAATCTCATCACACGATCTCGCATCTCCGTTCCCGACAATCGCGGTGCAGGCATATCATTGTCTACTTTCCCTTTCCTGAAATATTTTCTATTTCTTCGAAATGGGTGATCTACCGGCAAGAACCGACGATGACAGTCAAATCAACAAGGCTTTCGATGTTTTGATAGATTAAAAGACTTTGTATGCTCCATACAATACGGACAAGCCAACTTCCCATGTGTACTCCATCCAACTAACATACCTTAAGCTGGGAAGTCACTTATAGTCCACATAACCGCTGCCCTAAGGTTGAAATTTGTTTTCGTTGCAACATCCCAAGTCTGTACTCCATCCTCCCACAATACCTTCAACTCGTCTATAAGAGGTCTCAAGTAAACATCTAAGTTATTTCCAGGACTCTTAGGACCAGGAACCACGAGTGAAAGAAACAAGTATGGCTGTTTTATACACATCCAAGGAGGCAAGTTGTACGGAAAAATAATCACAGGCCAACATGAGTACGGAACAGCTGAGTGGCCAAACGGGTTGAAACCATCGGTGGACAATCCAAGCCTCACATTTCTAGGTTCCAATGCAAACCCAGGATGCGCTAAATTGAAATCTTTCCAAGCCTGCCCATCTGCGGGATGATTTAGTTCTCCATCTTTAGCTGGAGATTTCGCATGCCAACTCATGTTCAGCTGTTCTTGATGACATGTACAATCTTTTTAGCCGATGTGTTATTGGAAAATACCTTAGAATCTTAAACGGTATACTTGATTTTTTTGTAGTCACACCCTCTTTATTAGGCCTAAACCGATCAGGCTGCAAAAACGTGCACCTTGTCATCTGTTCATTTTCCTTATAAAACAACATGCAATCGTTGGGACATGCATCGATCTTTTGGTATCCAAGACCCAACTTCTTCACCATTTTCTTACAAAAGTAATAGTTACCAGGTAATTTCTCACCGTCAGGCAACATACTCTTAATGGCCTTCAAGAGCGACTCAAAACACTCATGGCTCATGTTGTGATCAGCCTTGATGTTAAGTAATTTCGCCACTACAAACAATGTAATGTGTTTGGTGCAACCATGCCACAATGGCTCGCTACCCTCGTCTAACAACTTAAAGAAGTCTTTGGCATTAGAATTCATAGGTTGCTCTCTGCCTTGTTCCCAATCAAAATCTGGCCCTGCAATATCATGAACCATTTCATTCATACGATGAGTACTAATGCCCGAATTGTGTACTTCTATGATGCCACCATCTCTTCTCTGCCCATGTGCCCACCAACATTCTTCGTAGTTTGTCATGAACCCAGAAAAAAGTAAATGATAGTTTATCACGTCTCTGTCCATATAATTAACATTCTTACACTTCAAACATGGACATCGTATCTGCGACTTACCATTCATACATTCCGGGTGACTATACGCATACTCCAAAAACACTTGGCAACCAGCTCTAAATTCAAATTTGTAGCACTTTATCTCGGGCACTTGACTTTCGTCGTGCCATCCAACTACGGTCTGAATAGAGGTCCATGATTCCACGGTACCTACTACAGACAACATTATAAATGTTAACATATGACTTGAGCATACTTGTAACCATATGAATTGAGCATACTTGTAAGCATGCATATGATTAACATTTAAGCATACTTGTAATCATATGACTTGAGTATAATTGTAAGCATATGATTAAAATTTAAGCATACTTGATGTTAACGAATGAATGCAAATTAAAGCAGTATGAGAAACTTTAAATATTATTAAATTTATTATGAGAAACTAAGTAAATGCTACTTAGTTTAATAGTTATATTATATCATGTTATTTTATTTTAATTTGTTTTAAATTTCCTTTTATTGTTTATCGTAAGTGAATACGTAAGGTATTTCATTCATGCTAGCTTTATATCAGAGTTTGCTAACTCATTTATACAACTTTTGAGTATCTTGGAGATTCATTCATATCAACTAGTGTGATAAGGTGCCTAACATGTTTTAAGATTATACCCCTCACGGTCCCTTTCTATAATCTTTTATGTTTTGGGATAGTCACAACTTGGTTGAGCAATTTATAGCTTTTATAACATTTTGTAGTTTTATTCTTGTATACATTAGTGTTAAATACCATTGTTTTTCTGTTATAGCCAAAACAGTCTCTTTATTGACCAAGTGTGTTTAGTTACCTTCTCTATTGCACTAACAGTTCCCTAGCATTGTCTATTTTGGCTTAACAGCCCCCTAACAACCAAGCTTGGCTTGGCCCCGTGAGGCTTGGCTAAGCTTGGTGGTTCCTCGTGGCCTCATGACCCCAAGCCCAAATTTCATCAACTCCAATGACCCCTTAATAGGCTCTAGTGGATCACCAATAGGCTCGTTAATAGTATAAATGTTCGCAACTACCCGACCAATAAAATTTTTTTGCCAGAGTCTCCCCTGTAATATGGACTAGCAATATGAACGATGGCATGTATATAAGGTAATTTCTAGGCACCCAAGACACAAACCAGGAATCAGTACTAGTACTGTATCCAAAAGAAACAAAATCTCCATCCAAGTATCAGTTCAAAACTAAATAGAAACTGAGATTATAGCAAGAAACATTCAAAAAAGTAATAACACATGATCAATTAGTAACCCTGAAAATATTAAATGATATGCAGCTTAGATCTCAAACATAAATAAATATCGTCATATATATTATTTTCCAATTATAAATTTTACAATGAGTATGATTTTAAATATTTTACAATATTTCATATATTATGGTCCTCATTAAGTTGCTGGTAATTTGTGTTGATGAGTTGGTGACTCATAAATATTTTTGAAAAAATAACTGAAAAAATATATAAACAACATATATGCCTTGACACAACTCATTTAACATTGAGTTCCTCTAATGACAATGTTTACTCTAATAGTACTACCTTATTGCAATATTCAACTCAAAACAAATCGATTAAAGTATAATAATCACAAGATTAGTATTCTGTTTAAGGTATCAAAACAAATCTATTTAAATATTTTACAATATTTATCATTGTTTTTCCAAAAAAACAAGCACGAGGGCCATCAATTAAAATTAATAGTAATGTACATAAAGCACAATTGGTCTAATTTAGAGATTTAGGGATTAAGGGGTTACCGGCGTGGTGCAACGGTGGTGCGGCGGTGGTACCTCCTGGTGGCGGTGGACCGGTGTCCCGGTGGCGGTGGTCAAAGTCTCTTCCCCTTCTTCTCTTCTCCCCCCCATTTCTCCATCTTCTTTTTCTTCGCCTCTCTCATGTGTGTGTTGAGTAGTGATCAATCTGTTAATATTAAGTTTGATCGTGATGACAATATCTGCGACCATATGCGATCGCTGATTTATAATGACATGGACTTATCCGCGACCGCATGCGGTCGCAGATATTAAGTTGTCACACAAAACCTTGGCGCCAACATTTCCAACCGAATTTTGGGAGGCAAATTTATACTAGCGACTGACTAGCAACCGCAGGCGGTCGCTGTTAAAATATAGTAACTAGATTAAATAATGGTCGCAGATGGCGGTCATTGTTACTAATATCAGCAACCGATGGTGCGGTCGCTAATACTATTGGTCGCTTTTAGGCCTTTTTCTTGTAGTGACTCTTATTACCTAAAAGGAATTGTGAAGCAAAAAGGGTGAGCACAACTAGCCCAGTAAAGAATATCATGACTAAAGATAATTAAATTATCAATAACGTTCATTAGTAATAAATCAGAGATTTAGAACATATGGTACATGATAAAACTTTTTAACCATAGTTGCAGTGGAACGAGCAATCCATTAGAATAGTCAAATAGACTATAAGGTCTATTATCTTCTCCATGTTAAAATTCCATCAACAGTGTTTTATCCCTGTAACATCAATCAACAATTCATGTCCACAATCCTGTGAATAACTCATAATCATAATTGTGATTCTAAATTCCTCTTCGCACCTAGGACGAAGATAATTTTCATCACCTGTCTTTACCTGAAACATCAAAAATCATGGTTATACCCCATCACAATTCTTGTTCATAATCCTACTAATAAATTCATCTTTGCACTACGGCCAAAGATATTCATTAACAATTCATCTTTGCACTACAGGCCAAAGATATACAACTGTATTTTAGAAGAGTCAAGTAGAGCATGATTTCTACTATCTTCTACGAATTAAAAGTGTATAATCAATATTTTATCATTGAGACTCAGCTTAATAAATAATTCACATCATCGAATCATCCCTGCACTACGGTCAAGGATATTCATTAGTATTATGACCACAAATTATCCATGTACTACAGGCCAAGGATATTTGTATTTTAAAAAATGGTTATGATTATACCGAATAATCCCTGGTTATAATCATACCAACAACTATCCATCAATGCACTACTGGCCAATGAGGACTTTTACCACATCATTTGTAACATTACGGGTCATGATTATACCGAATGATCCCTGGTCATAATCATACCAATCAACAGTTCATCTATGCACATAAGCCAAAGATATACAACTGTAAAACCAATAATCAACAGTCCATCTTTGCACGTAAGTGAAAGATATACAACTGTAAAACCAATAATCAACACTCCATCTTTGCACGTAAGCCAAAGATATACAACTGTAAAAACCAATAATCAACAGTCCATCTTTGCACGTAAGCCAAAGATGACTTTCAACACAATATAAATATTAGAATGATGACAATGATATAAAGATTCAATTTAGTGAGATCAATGATAAATATTAAAGACTTTAAATTTATCCAGAGTTTAAAAATATCCAAATTGTCAACATGATACTACTTTGTGGAGTAAAATTCAAGAATAATATCCATGTATCAAAATAATTTGGACAAAAAAGAAATAAATTTTTTGGGTGAATAGTACTTCGAGAATAGTACCCCGTGAATAGTAACCCCAGCATGAAAAGTGCCCCGAATACCCAAGTGAATAATACTAGAGTGAATAGTAAGTCGTAAATAGTACCCCGACATGAAAAGTGCCCCAAATACCCAAGTGAATAATATTATAGTGAATAATAACTGGGTGAATAGTAAACCGTGAATAGTACCCCGGGTGAAAATATTGATATTTAATAAGAAAGTTCAGATTAATATTCCAATAAAAAGATACTGTATGCAGCGCAAAACTTAAGAATATTCCACTAATTTCAAGGATTATAGAAGCAATACTTACCATAGTAAGTTTAGATTTAAGAATATGAAAAGAAATAACATACGATCATCAAAATGGATTTTCACCAAATAAATACGATCTGAAATCCGGCGTGAGACGAAGTTATTCCGACATGTTAAAGGATGAATACGAAAAAATAGTATTCCTTATGAATACGAAAGAAATATTAGCCCTTACGAATACAACAAATAATATCCCTCACCAAACGAAAATAACATCCCTTACCTTAGTAGAAGACCGGATACTACAATAGTGAAGTAGCAGAATACTCTTCTTCTTTCTCTCTATACTTTCTCTCTTTATAGCTTCTCTTGCGAGTCTCATTGAATTGGTGAGAATGAGAGAAATGTCAGGAATAAGCATTTGAATGATATTCATATTTATATATGATTTGATTATGATATATATATGAATGAATAATATGCAAGTATGCTTGCATTAAGAAAAGTTGTAAAGTCCATTGATAGATAATAGAAACATGTGTACAAGGACTTAGAATGAATTGATAAAGTATGAAAGGTTGATCCCACATAAGCAAAACAACTTTGTAAAGTCCTTATAAAGAAATGATGTACAAGGACTATAAATATAGAAAGATCAAGCATGTTAGGTTGATCTTATGATGTAATAGATAGGCATGATCGATCGTCGACCTTTGCACGAAAATCGTAGTCTGCCGGAGAGTCAAGGAGAACTCGAGAGCTGTCGAGGCAGAATCATAGTCTGCAAGATAGTAGATCTCGGAGTTCGTAGACTGCCAGGAGAGACGAGAAAGGATAGTAGTGTGTCGAGTAGAACTTCCTCGGGAGTAAAGTCTATTGAGGAAGTCGTGTTCGAGAATCGTGAGACACCGCCACGCTTCTGGTAAATAGAACCTCTGCCGAAGCCAAGTCAGAAATGTATACTACACTCAGAGTAGTAGAGTACTGATGTCGAAGCCAAGTCAAGGATCATAGATTACATTATGAGTTCGTAGAGTCTATTGATTACATCCAGAGATCGTAGTCGAGCTATATCAGATGAAGACATCGAGCCCAAAGACAGAAATCGTAGAGTGTCAAGATCTGAACCCAAAGTCGTAGTGTCTGCATAGCCGAAGCAGAATAGTAGAGTGCTGAACTACGACCTCAACAAATGTGCTCACAATGCCAAGGCAGAATCGTAGAGCATATATGATTCTCAACTAATAACCACTTCCAGAATATCTAATGGAACAAAGCCTCTGGTTGGCACTGCAAAAATACATCCCACCTGAAGGGAACCAGAGAGCACTCGACGAGTGGCATACAAGCTAAACAGAAGATCTAAGCACCAACCCAATCAGCATCAAGATTGAGTTGTGAAGCCATTCTAGATGAAGTCTTCCACAAGGAGATCAGAAGAAGACTTTAAATGGCCCGACTAAGGAAAGTCGACTAGTCACGATGCGATGGTATCAGTGAATGAAAGACAACAATCTTGGAAGCAAACGAGATCGTAGTGTTTGCCAAACAAAGAAAGAAATGATGGAAAGTGAACCAAGATACTGGTTAGTCTCTGAAGAACAAGTCTAAAGTGATTAAGCGTAGGGTCAGTCCATTGATGATAAGTGAACGGGAGATCACAAGGAGAAAGCGAAATTTGACGCGCGCCACAAATCAAAGTGTCTTGCTATTCAGAGGGGACCAAAGCAAGGAGTTAGGCCATCAGTCTCTGAGAACAATCGAAGCAAATAGAAGTGTTGAAGCACTGCACAATAGAAGGAAGAGGAGTTCTACATTGGAGATCAAATCAACACTCTTCAAGATCGTAGTGTTAACTCTACCAGTTAATGAGCAACACTTTACAAGACACTACGATCAGGTCCTCGAAGACATGCATAAAAATCGTAGAGTTCGAATAGCTGAAGACTGAAGCATTAGCAACGATTCAATCTGAAGGGTAATATTCGAACAAGAGCTTATTGAGAGCATCGATGCAAAAGGACAACCTCTGATCGAGAAATCAGAAGGAGGAAATAAAGTCTTCGACCTGCACAAGACATTAAAGTGACAACTCTAATGGGGTAGGTGAAACAGTAGACTGCAATGTCAGATAAAGTATGACATGTCACATCAGCAGTCTACCTTTGTCAACTCGAGATCTATGAAGATATTTGAATAGCTTTCAACGGCTACTTTCCAACGGAAGGATTGGGAAGGAGTACAAATCAGGAAGAGCTTCAAAGATCGAAGGTTGCTGGAGTTTGCTGGGTTTTGGAGTAATGGTGGACTATTCTAAACCATGCGAAATAGTGAGTCCGAAGGCTCACTCTACGATCCACAAAGAACACTCAGATACATGCAAAGGAAGAAGTAGAAGTGAGAGTTCTACTACAAGAAGAATATTCTGAACAGCCGAGAGAAAGAAGAGCATCATGTCATCTTGGTGTCTATCATGGGAAGACTCTAAATACCATAGAGAAGAGCTAACAGTCATCTTAGCAAGTCCATCATGAGAAGACATCAATTATCAAGAAGGGAGATCACAAACGTCATCATGGTGGTAAGCATGAGAAAGTTTCTAAGTACCTAGCAGAAGAGCTTACAGTCATTTTAGAAACCCATCATGTGCAGCCATCGTGTATCAAGAGGAACAATCTTCAAGGCAGTCATCAAGGGGTCATGCGAAGTGGTTGAGTAACTGAAGAAGTTTAGCATCATGCAACACTCAACTGCACTTCAAGGATGATCATGCCAAGCTGCTAAGTATAGAAGATGTTCAGAGCATGAAGACATCTTAGCAGCTCAGCACCAACTCCAACAAATAAACAAACAAACAACTCAAGAAGCCAGGGCCTGAGGGGTCCTTGTCCAGAGGGGCTAAATGAAGTTCCAAGTCTACTGGGCTTGAAGAGTTCGTAGGGAACTAGAGGAGTTCTAAGGCTGCTGGCCTTGAAGAGTTCTTAGTGAACTAAAGTCCCAAGGCTGCTGGCCTTGAAGAAATCTTAGTGATACAGAGTGCTGCCCTTCCTTAGTGGAAATCCTGCTAGTTGAAAGCAGAAGAGTGGATTAGGAGCTTGAGTCTCTGAACCACTTAAAACCCCTTATGTCTTTTACATTATGTACTATAACTGCTATGTATGTTTTAACTGCTTACAACCAAACTAACTCTACGAAGAATGTATGTTTGATTATGAATATATCAATGAAGGGGATCTTTTACTTATTCCGCTGTGCTTGAAAAGATTCTTATGTTTGTCATCTGCTAATGTAATAGCAATATAAAATAAAAGAGAAAAGTATTTGAAATCAAGAAGGATATATTCAACCCCCCCCCCCCCTTACAGATCTATTGTGCCTACTGGGAACTAACAATTGGTATCAGAGCAGGTTCTCATGATATATTCAAAAACTAATCGCTTTGAGTCTGATCCCATGCACAAACATTGTTCTAAACTTAGTTTAGTAGTAAGTAACTTGTTATATGCAGATGAGCTCACACATTGGAAATATTGTGTATAGGTTAAATGTGTATATACACCTGAAGCTGCTTATATTGGTCCATGTTCTTGATTGTCACATCAACAAGACCAATCCTTGCCTGCAGTCAATCTTGTAGTCTGAAGAACAGACGAGAGAGCTCAAGAGACATCAATGACAAAGAGTCAAGCATCCACCAATGTGAAAGATGACGATGCCATACATGCTAAGAAATGCTTATCAAGAGAAGAAAGAAGATCTTCTCTAACTTATGTATGGCCAACCAGCAGTTGGGTGCAAACTTTGTAAACTAAAGGATGTCAAAGATTTTAATGCTGAGATTCTCTTGGCCTACATCTTCAAGACCACGACTGATTGATTAAAGGCAACACGAGCAATTAGCTGTCAAGAGCAAAAGTGAAGCTAAGCACATCAATGCCTAAACTGAGTACATTAAAGATAAATGATTGTTAAGTAACTGACAGTAAAAAGGTACGGTTCCTCACTATTACATGTGTTCATCATAAAAGCACCCTCTTATGAACCATAATAGATTTCAGTCAATAAGTCATAATCTACCTAAAAAGGTGAAGAGAAAAAGTGCTCTGAGGATGTAAACTCAAATGTCTATAAACTTTCTCTCCATCCAAGTCTTAGGTTGAAGATGACATCTTGAAGGAAATCTGAAATGGGTCATAAGAGCATCACATGTCAAATGAATTTTATGTGAAGTAATCTTTGCTGATGGGTTAGTATTTATATACAAATCCTTTTTCTAAGTGTTTGATAACACACAGAGTATGATCAGTCCTAAAAGAGTATCTTGACGATGTGTAGAAACTGATCACCTCCATGAATCAACTAGATACTCCTAAATCATAAAGTTGATTCTCACTCTGTGAACATTTAAACATTGTGAACATAACCCAGCAAATGATGAAACCATCAAAGATAAAGAGTGTGTTATTAAATGTCAACTCTTACACACACTTACCTTCATGCATATCAAAATGTATTATCTAAAACTAGTTTTATGCATGAATATGATGTTGGTGATAAATGTGATGATTATCCAAATATAAGAGGAACAGGGGTTTAGAAAACTAACCTAGCAGGACCCATTTAATTATGGGTACCAAAAATAGATATACATTTATACCTGCAGGTACTCGGTCTGTCTGACCACACTAAGGAATGTTGAAGCATGAGACTTCAGTCAAGAAGACTCAACCAGCAGAAGGCTAAGGACTGTTTAGAAGTGATTCTGATAAAATTCCTATATGTCCAAGCCTATCCTTGAAGACCTATTGAGCTAACCTGAGTGAAGCTCACATGGATGCAAATCTGTATATGGGAGCAGGACATGCAACCAAAGATGAAAAGGGTTCTATATGCTCAAATCAAGAAAGGCATGCTATATGAGAAGAATCCTCAAGGGAGCTCACAACAGAGGATCACTGAGCATCAGTCATGAGGAATTCACTACGAAAGCAGAACCTCACAAACACAAGACTGTCAAAGAAGACTACATTCGTAGTGCTGTCAAATGATCGTAGAGTCATCAATCCTGAAAAATATTCATGCCTACAAACAGGGAGATCTAAGTGATAATGGTGATTCTAGTCAGAAGGAGATTTACAAGGCTTCCTTCTAATACATATGTGGAAAAGTGAATCATAGCTGAGAAAACAGCATTAACCATGGGGAGCAGTGATCTGTTGAGAAACAACAACACTGAGTTTTACTATAAAGAAATGTACCAGCTACAAAGTCCCAAAACTTTGTGGCTGATGAACCAAATGAAGATCCATAGTCAGTAGGAACGTCTCAAAACATACTACTGATAAACTTTCAGCTACCCAACTCAAAATCGTGAAGTGCCTACGATCAAACATCTGATCGCAGTGTAGAAGCAGAAGGACACCACAATTATAGCAAATGCAATTGTCCAAAGTTGGTAGAGGACCTCCCCACCAGAAAAGGTCAAATGAGATATCATTGCAAATCACTTCCAAAGTATTTCATCTGGAAAGTGCCTCAGGGACAAACCTGACCCTCAACTCACTCTAAGAGGTTGGCCCTTCCTGAGCTACCTTAACCCAGAAGAATTGCTTGATCAAATTCATCTCAACGACAAAGTCATTCAACGATCATAGAGTCGAGGTTGAAGAGAATTCCACGATCGCAGTACAACCTCAGCGATCGTAGAAAACAACTCGACGATTGTAGTCCTACAAAAGGGTACTCCAGTTCACAAAGAGCTTAGAAAATGAGACAATTGCTCAACCATTCAAAATGAGGTGATAAGTTAGAATATATCAGTAATCAAACTATGCTGCATCAAAGTGAGGATAAAAGTCAAAGCCATCCACTACAGCATCTCTCAAAAGTTGATCGTTGAATCAACAAAGGAAAATGTAGAGTCCACAGCTGCCTTACCATGCTACTCTACGAATTAAAAGGTAAACGGTCAAAGCCACGTCGTTTAAACGTCTACTCTTCAAAAAGGAAATATCTAACTAAAAAGTTATGGGGAGTTACAGCTCATTAATGGGCATCGTGCAACCAATGGTCGATTGACACATCACTGGTTATGCAGAGTTAGAAGGCACTGCCATAAAGACAATTTCAAATCTGCAGACAGTTATCAAAAGCTATCGAACCTTTCTCCCTCCCATTTTCAAACCCTAAAATCCTCTCAAGAGCCAGAACAGACTAAGACTCCAAAGCTTTATCAAATCATAATCAGCCATCTCTCACAAACCTCTCTAAATCAAATACCCACATTCTTTGAACTCATAAATGGAAAACTGGCGAGTTATCACTGGCATTCAGCTCGGAACCAAGTCGTTTGAGAAATCTAAAAAGAAGTTCAGAGACATTCTCGAATGTGTGAAGAAAGCTGGATTTTCAGAATGCCTAAAGGCTGGGACTAGAGTGTATGATGACCTGGTGAAAGAATTCTACTCAAATGTTTCCATAAACTCTGGAATCCTTTCTACCAAGGTCAAAGGTCAGTCTCTAAAGCTAAAATCTTCTGACCTCAATCAATGCCTAGGTTTTCCTAACCAAGGACTAAAGAGCCTTGATGATGTCAATACGGAACAAGCAAAGGAGATCATGGGGTACCAAAGAAACCCTAGCCTGAAAGACATGATAAAGAAGGAGTTTCTAGAGGAATACGAGTTCCATGCTGAAATAGTTAGAAAATGCATACTGTGCAAGGATACTGTACATGACACAGTGCTTGACCAACAGTTAAAGATAATGTCAGCAATAGTTCTGAAGAAACAAATCAACTTTGGAGCTATCTTGTTTAATCAAATTTCCAAGTGGGTAGAAAAAGCTGAGTTGAAGAAGTCCACTGAAAAACCCCCGACTAAGGTGTTTCATGGTAGACTGCTGAGTATTGTGATGAAGAAGAAGCTAGGAGGGAAGATCAAGGATGATGAGGGAGAGCCTTTGAATGTTCACAAAGTGATGTCTCCACAATTATTTGTAAATTGGAAGAAGAACCCCAAAGAGAACCGACGGCTGACAACTGGGAGCAGCAGCAGGGCCTCTGCAAAGAAGAGGAAGACAGAAGAGGCAGAAAGCTCTGAGTCTAATGACTCTGTACCAGCAAAAATCACATCAGCCAGAAAGAAATCTAGAGGTGTGAAGAAAGCTGGTGATGTGAAGAAAACCCAGACCCCGTCAAGAAGAGTCTCCACCAAAGATAAAGATGAAGAAGAAAAGAGCCTAACTGCTGAAACAACAAAGAGGAGAAGTAACAGATTACTTCAAGGCCCATTTAGCAAGAAAGCTAAGGTGGAAAATAAACCAGCCTCAGCTTCCCAAAACAGTACATCTGATGAAGAGAAGGACGTAGAGTCAGCAGAGGAAAAGGAGACAGATGTCAAGGCTGAGTCCTCACAGACCAAATCCAGCAGTGAAGGTGAAGCTGGATTGATGAATGAAAATTCAGCATCTGTTGATGAAGAGGAATGCTCAAGCCCTATGGCTAATCCTCAAAGCATTCACTCTGATGATGAAGAAGAAATTTAAGATGACCCAACTACATCCCCAAATGCAACTGCCCCAACAAGCCCAGATAATGGGTCAAACGATGCTGATTCTAAAGAAGAAGAATAAACCCCTTCTAATCCTTAAAGCCCTCAAAATGACTCAAAGGGTGATGAGTTTACAGAAGAAGGGACTGCCCCTGCCAGTGCTGAACCCCAAGGAAGGTTGTCTATTGAACCAGAGGAGTCAGAGTCTGAAGAAGAAGAAGAGTCCAACTCTCCCAAAATTGAACCTCCAAGAAGAAGGAAGAGCTACAGACTGCAAGCCAAGTTTGCCTCCAAAAGGAGTAGTGATCAATCAAATGCCATCATTGAATTAAGTAATGATGAGTCTGTATCACAGGAAGAAAGTGCTGAGGATAGGACCAGAAATGAAGAAGATGAATCAAAGGAAGATCTTACTGAAGAAGGTTCTGGAAATGAAATGCAGCAAGTAGAATTCACTGCTGGAAGTGATCAAGATAGTTCAGGCTCCGAAAAAGAAGAAATGGAAAATGATTCCAATTCTGAAAAATCAGGAATCTGAGGAGCCAGAACTCTATCATGTCCTCTCACCAGCAAGATTCAACAGAATAATAGTGGTGGAAGTCTCAAATGAACTACCAGAAGCTCCACCAGAAAGATGGGTGAACTATGGAAATGTGCAGCTCAAGGTAGTAAGAATGACTACCTTTGACATAGCTAAAAACTGGAACAACATGGAGCTAGACTGCTCGACCATTCTCTACAATCCTGATGACTTGCTGATGAGATGATTCTTCCAGTGGATGCCATGGCTAAAGGCCCATACTGAAGGAGATGGAAGCTACCTCAACTGGTGCTACTCTCACTTTCCAAGCATGGAGCTTGTAGCACAAAACTTCCTAAGGGTAAAAAGTTTTGCTACAAAGATGATCACAAACCAGCCCCACTTCAAAGTCTATCGACATGCTGGAAATCACTACATTCCCTACGATCGTAGAATAGACTCTCAAGGAAGAAGGAACATGACAAAGGAGGTGATCGTAGAGTCTGGTCACTACTGCTGAGATTGTTCAAATTCAAAATCAGAACCTTCCAACAACCCAAACACTGTTATCTGACATTCTCTCATCCTCAACCAGTAATTGGTACTCAACGATTGTTTAGATTCTCTAAGCTTTCGAAAATCTGTCCAAGAATGAAAATCGTAGAGTCTAATCTGATGCTCAACCCGAAGCTGCCCAACAAAAAGATCAAACTATTTTGGAGCAGGAACTATTGAAGAGCTCTGATGAACTAAGTGAGAAAATATCTCTACTCATTTAAGAGTCACAGAAACTGATAGCAAGAGGAGAAAATTCACTTCAGAATAGACTTCAAGCTACTATGGCTGATGTATCTCTCAAACTCCAAGAGAGAGATAACATCTATTAGATGGCCATACAAGATCAAAAGGCAGAAGCTCTACGAGTTTAGAAGGCCAATGAAGAGCAGATCCAAGCCCTCTCTGACAAGATTGACCACCTGAAGCAGTCTTTCTCAGTGCAACTTGAGCTAGGCCAACAAAAACTCAAGTTTGAAGTTGCCAACTCCTCCTACCTAATGGAGCAGCTTATGTCCAACATGGAGCAGCTCTCACAAATGATTAATGCCAAAAAGGGGGAGAAAAAGAGGCATAGAAAGAAGAAGAGCAAGAGGACCAAGAGGCACTCAAAGAAGAGCAGAGGGATAGGAGAGAAGAAGTCAAAGAAGAAGACAGCAGCTGCAGAAAAAGAATCATCATCTGAGGGGGAGCCAGAAGATGATGATAACATGATCGCAGAGTCTGATGGAGAGCATGTTCAGGAAGAAGCTGAAAGGGAGCAAAGCAAAGATAGAAGGTCATCATCCCAGGGGGAGAAAGAGAAAGAAGAACAAACAGATGAATAGCTGATCAACAGACATCCTGGAAACATACATAGAGCCAAAGAGGTACATCTCTAACTAGTTAGGTATGTTTTGGATCCAGGATTTAAAATGTCTTAATGTATAAATTGCCATAGCTTTTTAAATGACATTCATGATCTATCTATTTTAGAAATACAGCTGCTCACTATATATATAAGATTCATTCATAACATGCATATGCACTTATTGTTTTTGTCATAATCAAATAGGGGAGATTGTCAAGAAATAAGCATGCGAATGATATTCCTATTTACATATGATTTGATTATGATATATATATGAATGAATAATATAAAGTATGCTTGCATTAAGAAAAGCTGTAAAGTCCTTTGATAGATAATAGAAACATGTGTACAAGGACTTAGAATGAATTGATCAAGTAAGTAAGGTTGATCCTATATAAGCAAAACAGCTTTGTAAAGTCCTTATAAAGAAATGATGTACAAGGACTATAAATATAGACAGATCAAGCATTTTAGGTTGATCTTATGATGTAATAGATAGGCTTGTCTGATCGTCGAGCACTGCACCAGAAATCGTAGTCTGCCAGGAGAGTCAAGGAGAACTCGAGAACTGTCGAGGAAAAATTGTAGTCTGCAAGATAGTAGAACTCGGAGTTCGTAGACTGCCAGGAGAGACGAGGAAGGATCGTAGTGTGTCGAGTAGAACTTCCTCAGAGCCGAAGTCTATTGAGGAAGTCATGTTTAGAATCGTAGAGACAGCCTGCCTACGAGCCGACCGAACCTCTGCTGAAGCCAAGTCAGAAACGTAGACTACACTCGTAGTCGTAGAGTACTGATGTCGAAGCCAAGTCAAGGATCGTAGATTACACTCTGAGTTCGTAGAATCTATTAATTACATGCAGAGATCGTAGTCGAGCTATATCAGATGAAGACATCGAGCACAAAGACAAAAATTGTAGAATGTCAAGATCTGATCCCGAAGTCGTAGTGTCTGCACAGCCGAAGCTGAATCGTAGAATGTTGAACTACGACCTCAACAAATGTGCTCACAATGCCAAGGTAGAATAATAGAGCAAATACGATTCTCAACTAATGAGCACTCCCAGAATATCCAAAGGAACAAAGCCTCTGGTTGGCACTGCAAAAATACATCCCACCTGAAGGGAACCAGAGAGCACTCGACGAGTGGCATACAAGCTAAACAGAAGATCTAAGCACCAACCCAATCAGCATCAAGATTGAGTTATGAAGCCATTCTAGATGAAGTCTTCCATAAGGAGATCAGAAGAAGACTTTAGTAACTGACTAAAGAAAGTCAGCAAGTGCAGTAGCTGTTAAGTGAACAGAAGACAACGATCTTGGAAGCAACCGAGATTGTAGTGTTTGCCAAACAAAGAAAGAAGTGATGGAAAGTTAACCAAGATACTGGTTAGTCTCTGAAGAACAAGGCTAAAGTGATTAAGCGTAGGGTCAGTCCATTGATGATAAGTTATCAGGAAATCACAAGGAGAAAGCGAGCTGGACGCACCACAAATCTGAAGTGTCTTGCTATTCAGAGGGGACCAAAGCAAGGAGTTAGGCCATCAGTCTCTGAGAACAGTCGAAGCAAACAGAAGTGTTGAAGCACTATACAATAGAAAGAAGAGGAGTTCTACATTGGAGATCCAATCAACACTCTTCAAGATCGTAGTGTTAACTCTACCAGTCAATGAGCAACACTCAACAAGACACTACGATCAGGTCCTCGAAGACATGCATCAGAATCGTAGAGTTTGAATAGCTGAAGACTGAAGCATTGGCAACGGTTCAATCTGAAGGGTAATATTCGAACAAGAGCTTATTGAGAGCATCGATGCAAAAGGACAACCTCTGATCGAGAAATCAGAAGGAGGAAATAAAGTCTTCAACACGCGCCCAAGACATTAAAGTGACAACTCTAATGGGTAGGTGAAACAATGAAGCTCGCAATGTCGAGGATAAAGTATGACATGTCACATCGCTGATCTACCTCTGTCAACTCGAGATCTATGAAGATATTTGAATAGCCTTCAACGGCTACTTTCCTACGGAAGGATTGGGAAGGAGTACAAATCAGGAAGAGCTTCTAAGATCAAAGGTTGCTGGAGTTTGCTAGGTTTTGGAGTAACGGTGGACTATTCTAAACTATGTGAAATAGTGAGTCCAAAGGCTCACTCTATGATCCACAAAGAACACTCAGATACATGCAAAGGAAGAAGTAGAAGTGAGAGTTCTACTATGTAGAAGTGAGAGTTCTACTACAAGAAGAGTGTTCTGAACTGTCGAGAGAAAGAAGAGCATCATGTGTCCATCATGGGAAGACTCTAATTACTATAGAGAAGAGCTAACAGTCATCTTAGCAAGTCCATCATAAGAAGACATCAAGTATTAAGAAGGGGGATCACAAACATCATCATGGTGGCAAGCATGAGAAAGTTTCTAAGTACCTAGCAGAAGAGCTTACAGTCATCTTAGAAACCCATCATGTGCAGCCATCGTGTATCAAGAGGACCAATCTTCAAGGCAGTCATCAAGGGGTCATCCGAAGTGGTTTAGTAACTGAAGAAGCTGAGCATCATGCAACACTCAACTGCACTTCAAGGATGATCACGCCAAGCTGCTAAGTATAGAAGATGTTCAGAGCATGAAGACATCTTAGCAGCTCAGCACCAACTCCAACTCCAACAAACAAACAAACAAACAACTCACACTACTACAAAACAATAAATAGACAATGCTTAAACCACAACATTTTTATTAAAAACATTGTGGTATTTTTTTTTACAACGTTTTTAAAAAAACGTTGTAGATATATATGTAAAAACGTTATCTATTTAAAAGGGCATTTTTTTTAGTTTTAATTAGATAACATTTTTTTTAAAAACGTTGTCTATCAACAAAAACACGGAGCATGAACTGAACACTTCAAATTAAAACATTCCGTCTTTTTCTCTCCAAGGCTCGTCAGTGCAAAGCTTCAGTTTTCGTCTTTTGGGATTTCTATAATTTCATACCACAGATGACCGTAGTTGAGGCTTAAGTTGGGAAAAAGAAGATTAATCCACCTGAGGATTGATCACAATTACATGCAGAGGTTTCCACTCTGCTTAATGAGGGTATTGCACAAAATACTTCAGGCAGTGTGTTTTTCTCAAAGGTAATCTATGAGTGTGTGCATAACTCCTTTTCCCCCATTCATCCCTTGATTATCATTTGAGTTGTACTATTTCCATGAGGAAATAGGCTTGCACAGCTTCCTACCGATGTGGATGAGCTTCTTCCTCTCCTTGATGTGAGCCCTAATTCCTGTCCTTTTATTAAATCTACTGATTTAAATTTTTTTTCCTATTTACTCTTGGTGCTTTTAGTTTTACTAGTATTTTAACAAATTTTAGCTTATTTTAGTAGTTATCACTGATATTTATTGTGTTGCATGTTGGTTGGATTTTTATCTTTAGAAAGATAGAGATGTTGTTTATGTATTCTCCCTTATATAAATATAAGATTGTTATTATGATGTGGTATTCTGATTGTTTAGGCTCTTTTTCTATTTTTTTGGGTTTAGATAAGAAAATTCTTCTTTCAAATGAAGTCTTAATCTAATTTTCTTTGTTAAAATTTACTTATCCTAGTTTCAAATCAGTGCAATCAAGATGTATATAGGCATATGTTCAATCTGGTGTAACATTTGTTAAAAGCGAGCTTTCTTAGCATCCTCCCCACAAAAAAACCCCAAAATTAGTTTTCTGAGATCGTAAAGTAGTTTCTTTTTGGGTTGACGGTAGTAAAAAAAAGAGTGAGAGAAAAGTGTGACGCCCCAAAATAGGTATACATCACCTATTCTCGAGTCACAAATACATGGTATGTAATTTAAATACAACTTAATAATACAACCGTAAGTACAATACGACAAAACATAAGTCGTGAGTTTGAATACAAATATTGTCTACTAGAGATTATACAAACTCAAAAGAAGTCCTCATTACAATTATTATCACACTATTTCACAAAAATAGTGAGGACTACTAATGCTATCATCCGTCCGTCACTCGCTCCCCGACTAGTCCCTCGCTACGTTCTCATTTCACAAGAGAATAATAAAAGTAAAAGGTGAGCTCAACTAGCCCAAGAGGGAAATATTATGACTAAGATAATGCGAATATATTATCGTTAGCCTTCAACAATGTTGTTAAACCGATACAATATAACAACCATCAAGTTTAACTGCAATGAACAAGTATTCCATTAAAAAGTCAAGTAGAGAATAAAATCTACTATCTTTTATGATTTAGAAGGTTTTTCATAACTTTTATCATTGGGACTCAAATTTTAATAAATAATCCACATCATCGAATCACCCATGCACTACTGACCAAGGATATTCTTTAGTATCACGACCACAATTATCCATGCACTACGGGCCAAGAATATTTGTGTATTCATTAATGGTCATGATCATGCCAACAACCGTCCCATCAATGCACTAAGGGCCAATAAGGACTTTTACCACATCATTTGTAACATTACTATTCATGATTACACATCGAATAATCCTCGGTCATAATCATACCAAGTCCATCTATGCACTATAGGCCACAGATGACTTTCAACAAAATATAAACATGAGGATGATAACAATGATATAAGAATTCAATAAAACAAGTTCAAGAATTATTTTATCCAGGAACTAATAACGTCCAAATTGTCAACATGATACTGCTTTGTAGAGTAAAATTCAAGAATGCTCAGAAGAATATTTCCATGAAAAGATACAGGATGAAGCGCAAATATCAAGGATATTCCACTAATTTCATGGGGGTATAGAAGTCAAAACTTTAACCAACTATGTATAATAAGGAATGGAATAACAAAAGAAATCACCAGGCATGCGATTGATCATGACAGGTAAAAGTTATTCCAACGAATAATAAATAACGAGAATCAGTCCAGCGTAAAAACGCATGCATGTGATATTCAAATGAATAATAAAGACGGAATCGAATTCCGTTGTAAACGCATGCATGTGATATTCCAATGTAATAATAAAAAGATTTTAATCAAGTCCGTGCGAAACGCATGACATGTGATATTCCAATGTAATAATAAAGATTTTAATCGGTCCGCGCGTAGAAACGCATGAGCGAGGATATTCCAATAGAATAATAAAGAAGCGGAACCAGTGTTTAAGATAGAACGCATGCATGTGATGTTCCAATGTAATGATAAAGAATGGAACAATGTAAGAATTTCACCGAATATAGGGTAGCTCAGCATATACAAAGTTATTCCAATGTAAAATTAGAATGGAATAACAGTTCTCTACATAGATAAGAAAGAAATAATACTCCCTACCTTGGAAAAAACTGGATACTGGAATAGTGAAGTAGCAGACTTCTCTTCTTCTTTCTTTCTATAATTTCTCTCTATAATAATCGCTCTAAAGCTTTTGTGAATTGGTGAGAAATGAAGGAAGAATGAGTTTCTATTTATAGGAAAATATAGTTTCGATAATTGCACGTTTTGGGGCTCAAAAATTACAGTACAATACCTCCAACTTTTCTTTCATTTTTAATTTAGTCCTGCAAGTATTATCAATCTTGCACCAACTCCCCTAATAGTAAATAATGTGAATCAATTATTCAATCATGTGAATCAATAGTATAATCATGTGAAAAATACGAATTACAGTATAGTACCTCCATCTATACTTCCATTTTTAACTTAGTCATGCAAGTATTATCAATCTTGCACCAACTCCCCTAATAGTAAATAATGTGATTCAATAGTACACATATGTGAACAAATAGTTATATAAGCATGTGAATTAGTAGCAATTAATTGCTCATTTATCCGATATAAATTACCCGATTTATCGATATAACCCTCAGACATCAATTATCAACTAATAAATGTTGATTTTCACTAACACAAACAATTCCAACATAATGAAACTATTTTTATCAAAAATATAAATTTTGAAATATCGAAGTTTGACTTTTTCCTCAAAAAGTCAATCACGACTTTTTGACCAAATAGTGAATCCAAAAATTTTACATTTTATAGACTATTTTACTAATTTCGTCGTTTTGGACTCAAATATCACGTCAAGATCTCCAAATTCAACTCCTAACAACATTCATCATTAATATTATAACTCACAATATATATCAACCAAAATTCATTCCCGAAAGAGGGGCTTTCCAATAAGGATTTCTCCCTATCATGCCAAGAATTAGGTGACCAAACCTCTCCTCGACAGAACTTCTAGACATTGTAAATATTGAAATTTATAATATGAATAACTTTGTCGCCTCTCAAGAATTGATTTAATAAAAAACATTTTATGCAGATGATATCTTGTGACAATAATTGAATCAATAATATGATAGATATGATGCAAAGAATTATCGTAGCAATAATTGAGTATAACCGAGTGACTTCTCACGTAGCATCAATAATCAATACCGTTGTGCTACTATGCAACCACGCCAGACATTCTTTCTTTACTTTTACTACTGGATAGTTCAACAAATAACGGTAAAACTTCCGCCGTTATTTTCATAAAGTATTTTTGTCGTTTTCTCAATCCGACAATAATTCTGTTGTGGGGGTCCACCAATGATTTTGCCGTTGTAAGAATATTCCCTATTAAAATGAATATTCCCCGAACAATCGAATATTATATAACAACTTGTGTACTTTGCAAAATTTGTAAATATTACCCACAACTATAACATTATATCAAATCCACACCATAATATTCAAAAAATATATTTCGAGAAAATTTAATCTTTATTCAAAAAGTTGGGGTCTTACAACCTCCCCTTCTTATGAAATTTCGTCCTCGAAATTAGGGTGCATACCTGGTATGTCGAAGAGGTGAGGATACTTTTATTTCATTTCAGATTCTAACTCCCAGGTCATTTCCTCAACATCGTGGTTTCTCCACAAAACTTTGACTTGAGGTATAACCTTGGAGCGTAGAATATGTTCCTTCTTATCCAAGATTTTAACAGGAACCTCTTCATACGTTAAATCTTCCTCTATTTCGTCTGGTTCTAACTCAATAATGTGGTTCGGGTCTTTCACATATTTACGTAATATAGATATGTGAAAAACGTTATGAACATGAGACATACTTGGCGGTAACACAAGTCTATAGGCCACAGTTCCTACTCGATCGAGGATTAAAAATGGGCTGATGAATCGAGGATTGAGCTTTCCTCTCTTTCCAAATCATGTAACTCTTTTCCATGGAGCAACACGTAACAACACATGATCACCAATATCGAATTCTACGTTCTTTCGATGAAGATCAGCATAACTCTTTTGTCGATCTTGTGAGGTTTTTATACGTTGTCGGATCATCTAAATCTTTTCCGTAGTCATACGTACCAACTCTGGTCCCAACAACGTTGCTTCACCCACCTCATCCCAGCATACTAGAGAATGACACTTTCTTCCATACAACGCCTCGAATGGAGCCACGCCAATACTTGCTTGATAACTGTTGTTGTAGGAAAACTCCATCAATGGTAAGAACTTGTCCCAACTTCCCTTGAAGTCAAGGACACAAATTCTTAATAGATCTTCAAGAGTTTGAATGGTCCTCTCCGACTTCCCGTCCGTCTGAGGATGATATGCCGAGCTAAATCGTAAATTCGTGCCCATGAGCTAAGAAAGCTTTCCATCATTGTTGAATCTCCTTTTCTTGAAATGTCCATTTTTACTGTCTTGGCCATGATTACCACCGAAGTGGTTACCATTTCTGGCATGTTGATTCCCTCCACGCTTGTTGTCACCATTTCGATGACTGTTACCACTGGTATTTTCATGATGTTGGCTGCTTTCCCTTGGTTGCGTTGACTCGTTACCGCGCTCCAATAACTGAGCCCTATTTACAACATCTGAGTACAAACACAGTTTATGAGAAATTAGATATTGACGTATCTTCGATTTCAAACCTCTTAAAAACATTCGCGTCATTCGCTCCTCATTATCGACCAAATGGGATGCAAACAGTGATAACTCCGTAAATTTAGCCTCGTATTGCGACACGGTCATATTATTTTGTTCCAACTTGATAAACTCCACCTCCTTAATGTGACGAATACTTTCGGGAAAGTACTTGTCGTTGAATAGCTCTTGGAACTTCTCCCAAGACATCTTGAATGCGTCAGGCTGGGTAGGTTTTACAGATTCCCACCAGTAATCTGCCTCTTCACGCAACATGAAGGTTGCGAAGGGAACCTTTTGCTCCTCGGAGCATCCCAAGACATCAAATATCTTGGTGATCTTCTTTATCCATGCTTCAGCCTTAAGTGGTTTTGGGTCTCCAATAAACTCCGGTGGTCCCAGCTCCTTGAATCTGCTTTAGCGAATCGCTCGAGAGTTTCCAGTGTTTCCACCTACATTTTGGACAGGAACCGCTCTCGCCTGATGTTGCATGAATTGCATAAAGCCTCGGAACATTCCATCGTTCATCATTTGGTCAGTGTTGTTGTTTGCATGAGGATTGTCGCCTTCCTGATGCACATTGTCCTGGTTATTGATCTGTGGAGACTCAACGGTCTCCTATGCTCCATTGATGTTCTCAACATTCTCGGATGCCATTTTCAAATACTACCACAAAACAAGGGTTAATTGACATGCAACATATTATCCATATACTCAGACCAACCAATTAAATACCAAATAAACTTAGGTAGGTCATACTAACGAAGGAATTCCCCGTCTCTCCCTCCTAGTTCTAGTCTCACATCTTAGCCAGGATCATATCCTCAATCTCTCGATATTAATCATGGCGCCCCAAAAATAGGTATACATCACCTATTCGAAGTCGTCAAATACATGGTATGTAATTCAAATACAACTTAATAATACAACTGCGTCGTACAATACGACAAAAACATAAGTCGTGAGTTTGAATACAAATATTGTCTACTAGAGATTATACAAACTCAAAAGGAGTCCTCATTACAATTATTATCACACTATTTCACAGAATAGTGAGGACTACTAATGCTATCATCTGGTCCGTCACTCCGTTCCCCGACTAGTCCCTACTACGTTCTCATTTCTTGAAGAGAACAATAAAAGTAAAAGGGTGAGCTCAACTAGCCCAGTAGGAAATATTATGACTAAGATAATGCAGAATATATTATCGTTAGCCTTCAACAGTGTTAAACTGATACAATATAACAATCATCAAGTTTAATCAAGCAATTTAACAAGCAATCCATTAAAAGAGTCAAGTAGAGAATAAAATCTACTATCTTTTATGATTTAGAAGGTTTTTCATAACTTTTATCATTGGGACTCGACAATAAATAATCCACATCATCGAATCACCCCGCACTCTACGGCCAAGGATATTCTTTAAGATCACGACCACAATTATCCATGCACTACGGGCCAAGAATATTTGTGTATTCATTAATGGTCATGATCATGCCAACAACCGTCCCATCAATGTACTACGGCCAATGAGGACTTTACCACATCGTTTGTAACATTACTACCATGATTACACCGAATAATCCCTGGTCATAATCATACCAAGTCCATCTATGCACTATAGGCCACAGATGACTTTCAACAAAATATAAACATGAGGATGATGACAATGATATAAGAATTCAATAAAATAAGTTCAAGAATTATTTTATCCAGGAACTAATAACGTCCAAATTGTCAACATGATACTGCTTTGTAGAGTAAAATTTAAGAATCCTCAGAAAAATATTTCCATGAAAAGATACTAGATGAAGCGCAAATAACAAGGATATTCCACTAATTTCATGGGGTATAGAAGTCAAAACTTTAACCAACTGTGTATAATAAGGAATGGAATAACAAAAGAAATCACCAGGCATGCGATAGACCGCACAGGCAGGTTATTCCAACAGAATAATAAATAACGGAATCAGGTCCGGCGTAAAAAGCACAGATAGGATATTCTAATAGAATAATAAAGATTTTAATCGTCAAAGCGTAAAACGCATTGCACAAGATATTCTAACGTAATAATAAAAGATTTAATTAGGTCCCACAGAAAAGCATTGTGACAGTGATATTCCAATGTAATAATAAAGATTTTGAATCGGTCCCATGTAAACGCATGCATGTGATATTCCAATGAATAATAAAGACGGAATCGTCAGCGTAGAACGCATGCAGACGTGATATTCTAACAGAATAATAAAGAAGGCGGAACCAGTCCCAAGATAGAACGCATGTATACGATGATGTTCCAAATGAATGATAAAGAATGGAACAACAGAAGAATTTCACCTAGTATAGGTAGTAGCCCATATATCTGAGTTATTCCAATGTAATAATAAGAATGGAATAATGTAAGTTCTCTTCATAGATAAGAAAGAAATAATACTCCCTACCTTGAAAAAAGCTGGATCTTTGGAATAAGTAAGGTAGCGAGACTCTTCTTCTTTCTCTCTATAATTTCTCTCTATAATAATCGCTTCTAAATCTTTTGTGAATTGGTGAGAAATGAAGGAAGAATGAGATTCTATTTATAGAAAATATAGTTTCGATAATTACACGTTTGGGGCTCTAAAATTACAAAGACAATACCTTCAACTTTTCTTTCATTTTTTAATTTAGTCCTGCAAGTATTATCAATCTTGCACCAACTCCCCTAATAGTAAATAATGTGAATCAATAGTTCAATCATGTGAATCAATAGTATAATCATGTGAAAATACAATTACAAGATATAAGTACCTCTATCTATACTTCCATTTTTAACTTAGTCATGCAAGTATTATCAATCTTGCACCAACTCCCCTAATAGTGAATAATGTGATTCAATAGTACACATATGTGAATAAATAGTTATATAAACATGTGAATTAGTAGTAATTAATTGCTCATTTATCCAATAAATTACCCGATTTATCGATATAACCCCTAGACATCAATTATCATCGGAATAAATATCGATTTTCACTAACACAAACAATTCCAACATAATGAAACTATTTTTATCAAAAATATAAATTTTGAAATTTCAAAGTTTGACTTTTCCCGAAAATGTCAACTGTTGACTTTTTGACCAAATAGTGAATCCGAAAATTTTGTGTTTATAGACTATTTTTACTAATTTCATCGTTCCGGACTCAAATATCACGTCCGCGTCTCCAAATTCAACTCCGAACAACATTCATCATTCATATTATAACTCACAATATTTATCAACTAGGTCGTTCCCAGGAAAGAGGGGGCTTTCCAATAAGGATTTCTCCCTATTGGCGCGCAATTAGGTTACCAAACCTCTCCTTGACAGAACTTCTAGACATTGTAAATATTAAAATTTATAATATGAATAACTTTGTCGTCTCAAGTATTGATTTAATAAAATAACATTTTATGCAGATGATACTGTGATAATAATTGAATCAATAATATGATAGATATGATGCAAAGAATTATCGTAGCAATAATTGAGTATAACCGAGTGACTTCTCACGTAAGCATCAATAATCAATACCGTGTGTGCTACTTGTCCACCGCGAGATTCTTTGTATTTTTTACTAATGGGTAGTTCAACAGCTTAACTATCCAAACTTCCACCATTATTTTCATAAAGTATTTTTTGTCGTTTTCAATCCGGCAATAATTCCGTTATGTAGGTCCACCAATGATTATGTCGTTGTATGAATATTCCCTTAAAAAAACGAATATTCCCCACCAATCGAATATTATATAACAACTTTGCGTCTTTTGCAAAATTTGTAAATATTACCCACAACTATAACATTATATCAAATCCACACTATAATATTCAAAAAATATATTTCGAGAAAATTTAATCTTTATTCAAAAAGTTGGGGTCTTACAAAAAGTATTCTTAAAGAAAAATTATTCTTACAATGAGTCTTGAGAGAAAAAATATTCTTCGTGCTTTTGGTGCTGAGTTTGTCCTCACAGATCCTGCTAAGGGTATGAAAGGTGCTATTCAGAAGGTCGAAGAGATATTGGCTAAAACACCTAATTATTACATTCTTCAGCAGGATGGATTTGTATGTATATTTTTTCTCTTTCTTCATTTACAAAGTTATGTTTGTGAATTTTGGTTTCTTATGGTGAAATTTTTTAGTCGAGTTTACTGACTGACAGTGATAGCACCAAGGATGAAATTATTCCCCCCTCTACACCTTTTCCCTTCCCCCTTTCTCCCTTTTGTGTATCAATATGTGAAGAAATTAATTCTAAAATTAATGTTACTATGCCAATTTGTCTGCAGGGGTCAAAGGGCAATGACATTGATCATAGACCCAGGGTTCTACCAAACAACAAAGTCAGATATATTTTGGGTCACACCTCGGAGAACATTGCCAACAGCCATTAAGTTGTTTACTGTTTAGCTTCCCCCATTTAGTTATTCCATACCTTGTGGTGATTATTATAACTATTGATAGATATTTAGTTTTTCATGCAAACCTCTCAGTTCACCATGTTGAATTGGTTTAGATTCATACAATATGGGCGTCTCAAGTATCAAACTTGTATTGAAGTTTCAGCTAGTTTTATCAGTTGATTCTTCTTCCCCTCCCTTCCTCTCTTCCTTTAATTAGTTGATCTCTCTTGTTTGGTGGTTCAGCTATTGTTACTATAAGAATATTAATGGTAGATGGTAAATCCATGGCAATCTGCAGGTAATATTTCCACAAGTCTCTGATTATGCTTCATTTCTCAGGAGATAACAATAACAAAGATGACAGGGCAGGGGGTTATATGCTTTCTTGTCATCTGATGACGAGGAAACAGAAAAGAGGATTGTTAAACAGCGAGTGCTTGACAAAGCTGTGAGTGTTTTCAACTTTTATTGGATTTGTGCTGTTATATATGACTAATGTTTATCTCTGCTAGTATGCCTGATCAGAATATGCTGTTTATCATGGAAGTCTATCTTTAGTTCTGAACTCCCTAAATTTTGGTACCTAATAGTTGTAGATTCCTTAATTTTCACTTAGACAATTGTTGTACTTCATAAACTTTTAGGGAGATCAGGCAACCTTAGTGTCACCAGCTGAGGATGCGAGTTCCCGAGAAGTTTTTGGTCTTATAAAAAAGCTAAATAATGCGCCTGTCACCAAAAAGAAAGCAAAAGCATCAAGTAAGATATACAAGAGTTTTAAGAGGCATGCTTCTTCAGTAATAATTTTCATTTTCTGACACTTGTTATTTTGCAGCATTTTTTGGTACACTGCTAACAGGAGGAAATAGTAACTGCTCTTCGAAGGTAAGCTACTCGATAGCAGCTGATAGTCTTTGTTACTTACCTCTGATCCTCATTACTCTAATGATCTGGTACTGTCAAACTTGTTTTTAGACCACAGGCATTTGGGAGTGAATACTCCTCTGTCATGTTGGTAGATAACTATTCCTTAGATTCTATCAAATAGTGCAAGTCGTATTTGCACACTACTGCACTCCTTATTGGAATTAAAGACTATGTTGTTGTTGTTGTTGTTATTATTTGTGGGGGCGGGCACTGGGGTTAGAAAGATAGTTATATCTTTCATATGATGTAACAGCTTAATTTTTTCCTTGTAAAATCCTTGGGCTGGGCTGTTTACCTTCAACTTATTCCTCATCATTGTGCAGTTTACTATACTTCACAAATAAGTAAATATGTAGCTGTCTTAATTTAGTAAAGTTATTAGTTGGAACTCCCAGACTTAAAATTAAGTTGTCAACATGTGTGCTGAACATCTATCTATATTTAAACGTTGTGTATATGATTTTATTTCCCATCTATTGCAGTATATTCTTATTGGTGCTTTGGGATTGCTAGTCATTATGTCCAAGGAACTTTCCCGAAATTGGTTTTAGTTTAGCAACACCTGAGATTGCTAGTCATATATGGTCTGCTAATTGTTAATTTATTCTTTTTGAATAGTTTCCTTATTGGTGATAAAAGTTATATCTTGCAATTTTATAGAATTAGTTTTTGACTGTTAATGCTTGTGTTTCTGACTCATTTTGTTATAGGTGCTGCCTTTTTCTCACAAACAGTGGTTGTAAATGATGCAACTATAAAATTTGAAATATGGGATACTGCTGGTCAAGAGAGATATCATAGCTTAGCTCCAATGTACTATAGAGGAGCTGCAGCTGCAATTATTGTGTATGATATAACAAACCACTTAGTTGAATTGATTTTCTAGTAAAACATAGATTCTTGATGTCATTGATCACAGTTGGTCATGTTGTAATGTAAAAGCTCCAATTCCTTTTTTGTTTCATAGTACATGTCCATTTTACTTTAATCAGGCAGTCTAACTGATAAAATACAATGTAATATTTTGTGGATGTAGTAATGTGAAACTGTAAACGAATGGTATTTATTGGGATGTATTTTGAATGGTTGATACATTTTGGTTTTAAATTTAATTGAGAATTTAGACTTTTTAGCTATATATCATGGCATTAGCATATTACAGGTGCATTGGTATTGTAGGTGAATCACAACATTTTTTTTAATTTTTTTTTTTAATCTACAACATTTTAAAAACGTTGTGGAATAATACCTTCTACAACGTTTTTATCCATATGTTAATTTTTGAAAAACAAATCTACAACGGTTTTTTTCCTAAAAAATGTTGTGTATTGTGCTTAATTACAACGTTTTAAAAACGTTGTGTAAGGGTGTCAAATAGACAACACCCTTAACCACGACATTTTTCTGACTGAAACCACAACGTTTTTTCAGCGTTATCTATTTACTGTTTTGTAGTAGTGTCAAGAAGCCAGGGCCTGAGGGGTCCTTGTCCGGAATGACTAAATGAAGTTCCAAGTCTGCTGGGCTTGAAGAGTTCCTAGGAACTAGAGGAGTTCCAAGGTCAGCGGCCTTGAAAAGTTCTTAGTGAATCAAGTCCCAAAGGTCGCTAGCCTTGAAGGAATCTTAGTGATTCAGTTCTTTGCCTTCCTTAGTGGAAATCTCGCTAGTTGAAAGCGTAAGAGTGGATTAGGAGCTTGAGTCTCGAACCACTTAAAACCCTTTGTGTCTTTTACATTATGTCATTTATATTATGTACTATAACTGCTATAACTGCTATGTATGTTTTAACTGCTTACAACCAAACTAACTCTACGAACAATGTATGTTTGATTATGAATATATCAATGAAGGGATCTTTTACTTATTCAATTGCAGCTTTGAAAAGATTCTTATGTTTGTCATCTCTAATGTAATAGCAATACAAAATAAAAGAGAAAAGTATTTGAAATCAAAGAGGATCTATTAAACCCCCCTTTTCTAGGTCTATCAGGTTCATCTGGAACTAACAAGAACAATTAAGCTTCTATTTATAGGAGAATGGACTAAATAGTAACTTATTCACGAACGATCCAGATTGATTTACTATTAGAACGGACGGTCCATATTGATTACTATTAGAACCACAACCAACGGTCCAGATTGATTTACTTTTAAAACCACCATCAACGGTCCAGATTGATTTACTATTAAAACCACCACCGACGGTCTAGATTGATTTACTATTAAAACCACCATCAATGGTCCAGATTGATTTACTATTAAAACCACCATCAATGGTTCAGATTGATTTACTATTCAAACCACCACCAATGGTCCAGATTGATTTACTATTAAAACCACCACCAATGGTCCAGATTGATTTAACTTATTACACTTTGGTACCCCTAAATTTTTACAAGTTTGCATTACTCCCATCTAACTTTTGTAATTCACTTATCTTCAATAAACACATTCTTAATACTTCAACAATTATTCATCACTAATATTATAACTCACAATATTTAACAATCAGGTCGTTCCCAGGAAAGAGGGGGCTTTTCGATAAGGATTTCTTCTTATTGGCGCGCAATTAGGTGACCAAACCTCTCCTTGGCAGAACTTCTAGACATTGTCAATATTGCAAATAATAATATGAATAACTTTGTCGTCTCAATTATTAATTTAATAATATAAAATATTATGCAGATGATATTGTGATAATAATTGAATAAAATAACGTGAGATACTATGCAACAAGTTCTGTATATAATTGAATAAACTAAGTGGATTCTTACGTAAGCATCAATAATCAATACCGTGTGCTACTATGCAACCACGCGTATTACTGTATTTTTACCATCGAGTATTTCAACAGTTTAACGGTAAAACTTTGTCATTATTTTTATAAAAAGATATTTCTGTCGTTTTCTAACTCCGACAATTATTCTGTTGTGCGGTCCACCAATGATGGTGTCGTCGTACGAATATTCCCTGACAAAAATAATATTCCCCGACACAACGAATGTTTTATATCAACTTGTTACTTTGCAAAATTTTAAAATATCACCCTTAACTTTAACCTTTTAACAATTTAACCATTTACTAAATAGAATAATAATTATCAGAAAATTGAATACTTTCATTTCGTAAAATTTGGGGTCTTACAATCTCCCCTCCTTATGAAATTCCGCCCTCGAAATTTACGTACCTGGTAGTTTGAAGAGATGAGAATACCTTGATTTCTTTTCGAATTGTACCTTCCTGATTATTTCCTCTGTATCATGATTTTCCCATTGCTCATCTCCTGCATTTCAGATATCATTCTAGAATATATCTTCAAAACAAAGGTTAATTGATATATCACAATTTGTCAACTTATCAAGTAAAAATTTTAGCTTAGGTAAGTCACACACTAGCGAAGTATATTACTCGTCTCTCCCCTCCTAGTTCTAGACTCATATCTCCGCCAGCGACCATATCCCTAAGCTCTGATACCATTTGTGACGCCCCCAAAATAGGTCCACACGACCCATTCTGAGTCACCAGATATCATACTATAAAAATCAAATACAACTTCATTTATACAACTGTTGAACTGTCGTGTAGAGTACGACAACGCATAAGCTGTGAGTTTTAATACAAATATATGCAACTCTCATGGTACCTCGACCACAACACCTTATAATGGTACCTTAAATAAAGGTACAGTCAATAACTGTTTTAAAAATTAAAATCTTCGAAAAGTGCTCAAGGAAAACTTCGTACATGGGAGGCCATACGTCTAGGTTATGATAGATATCATATGACCACAGAATTATCCTTGGTTGACCCAATAGACCCCAAAGAAAAACGAGAAGATTACTATCATATTCTTTCCAATGGTGAGTCTTCTCTTGACATATCATTATCTCCACTGTCTCTAATCGAGAATTATACTTCAATCAAACACCAAGATTATCTAGGTAGTGCTCATAGATATACTCAGCAAGTGGATGTGCACAACCCTGTCTTATGATAACACGAAGTCGCATGTCATTAGACATCTTGTATGATAGTGGAAAAAAACCCTTCCAACGTTGGGGTCGCCTCACCCTATTTGATTCACTAAATATAACTACTAAATGATGTATAAAATACAACACACTATTCAAAAGTTCTCAATAAAATTATTTCCATACTGTTTAGGGAGAACCTCCACAGCTAGAGACCACCGTTCTATTCCCCTGTTACCCCCGCTCGACCCAGCTACACTCTTATTACCTGAAAGGAATTGTGAAGCAAAAAGGGTGAGCACAACTAGCCCAGTAAAGAATATCATGACTAAAGATAATTAAATTATCAATAGCCTTCATTAGTAATAAATCAGAGATTTAGAACATATGGTAGATGATAAAACTTTTCAACCATAGTTGCAGCGGAACGAGCAATCCATTAGAAGAGTCAAATAGACCATAAGGTCTATTATCTTCTCCATGTTAAAAGTCCATCAACAGTGTTTTATCCCTGTAACATCAATCAACAATTCCTGTCCACAATCCTGTGAATAACTCATAATCATAATTGTGATTCTAAATTCCTCTTCACACCCAAGACGAAGATAATTTTCATCACCTGTATTTACCTGAAATATCAAAAATCATGGTTATACCCAATCACAATTCTTGTTCATAATCCTACTAATAAATTCATCTTTGCACTACGGCCAAAGATATTCTTTAACAATTCATCTTTGCACTACAGCCAAAAGACATACAACTGTATTTTTGAAGAGTCAAGTAGAGCATGATTTCTACTATCTTCTACGAATTAAAAGTGTATAATCAATATTTTATCGCTGAGACTCAGCTTAATAAATAATTCATATCACCGAATTATCCATGCACTACGGTCAAGGATATTCATTAGTATTATGACCACGAATTATCCATGCACTACGGGCCAAGGATATTCGTATTTTCGATAATGTTTATGATTATACCGAATAATCTCTGGTTATAATCATACCAACAACTGTCCATCAATGCACTACGGGCCAATGAGTACTTTTACCACATCATTTCTAACATTACGGGTCATGATTATACCGAATGATCCCTAGTCATAATCATACCAATCAGCAGTTCATTTATGCACATAAGCCAAAGATATACAACTGTAAAACCAATAATCAACAGTCAATCTTTGCCCGTAAGCCAAAGATATACAACTGTAAAACCAATAATCAACAGTCCATCTTTGCACGTAAGCCAAAGATATACAACTGTAAAACCAATAATCAATAGTCTATCTTTGCACGTAAGCCAAAGATGACTTTCAACACAATATAAATATTAGAATGATGACAATGATATAAAGATTCAATCAAGTGAGATCAATGATAAATATTAAAAACTTTAAATTTATCCAGAGTTTAAAAATATCCAAATTGTCAACATGATACTGCTTTGTGGAGTAAAATTCAAGAATAATATCCATATATCAAAATAATTTGGACAGAAAAGAAATAAAATTTTTGGGTAAATAGTACCCCATGAATAGTACTTCGGGAATAGTACTCCGTGAATAGTAACCCCGACATAAAAAGTGCCCCGAATACCCGAGTGAATAATATTAGAGTGAATAGTAATCGGGTGAATAGTAACTCGTGAATAGTACCCCGGCATGAAAAGTGCCCCAAATACCTGAGTGAATAATATTATAGTGAATAGTAACTAGGTGAATAGTAACCCATGAATAGTACCCCGGGTGAAAATATTTATATTTAATAAGAAAGTTTAGATCAATATTCCAATAAAAAAATACTGGATGCAGCGCAAAACTCAAGAATATTCCACTAATTTCAAGAATTTTATAGAAGCAATACTTACCATAGTAAGTTTAGATTTAAGAATATGAAAAGAAATAACATACGAAAATGCAAATGGATTTTCACCCGTCATACGATACGTAATCCGCGTAGACAAGTTATTTCGACATATTAAAGGATGAATACAAAAAAATAATATTCCTGATGAATACGAAAGAAATAATACCCCTTACGAATATAACAAATAATATCCCTCACCAAACGAAAATAACATCCCTTACCTTAGTAGAAGATCGGATACTACAATAGTGAAGTAGCAGAATACTCTTCTTCTTTCTCTCTATAGTTTCTCTCTCTATAGCTTCTCTTGTGATTCTCAGTGAATTGCACTACAAGAAAAAGGTCTATCAGCGACCAATAATGATCGGCGATCGCACCATCTGGTCACGATATTAATCACAATGACCGTCATCTCTACGGAATCGACACGTAAACTAGTCGCTATCAATGCTTTATCGGCTGACCGCGTCGCGTCATTGATCGATCATAAAATATAAATTTCCCACCAAAATTTTGGTTTGGAAATGTTGGCACCAATTTTTTGTGCGACCACTTGAAATCGGCCAACGCATGCGATTATTTGTAAATCCATGTCATTAAAAGTCAATGATCGCGCATGCGGTCGCGAGATAGCTGATCATTGATCAAACTAAATGAATTCATGAACCGGTTAAACTCGACACGTAACACGGAGAGAAAAAAAAAAAGGAGGTCACCAAAATAGAGAGAAGAGGAGAAAGGGGGAGAAGAGAAGAAGGAGAAGTAATTTTCATTCATTCTTCTTCAAATTAGAGACTAATTGTAGAGGTAAGAGCTACTTTTAAGTTCTTCTTCATTAATTTTTTTTGTTTTTTTGTTATTTTTGTTCGTTCTTCTCCAAATCGAGTATGTTTCTTCTGAATTTGTGTTTTAAGAGTTAATTTATTGCAAAGAGTTGAATGAATGAATATGGCTATCATGCTTAAATTATATTTTGGGTAATATGATTATGATTGGTTTATAAGTTTTGATTAGAGTAAAATTTATTTGGGTAATACTACGATTACTTTGGGTAATTTGATTTTGTTAATTTATGTCGGTTTGGGTAACTTGATTAGTGATAGGATGGAGTTAGTATAAAATTTATATTTTGGGTAACTTGATTTGGGTAATAGGATGAATGTATTAGATTGTAGTTAGTATAAAATTTATATTTTGGGATTCTTTTTGTGCAATAGAGGTAGTAACAGTTTGGTTATTATAGGAAGTCGTTACATATGATATGTACTCGTGAATCCCATGTTTATGTTTGTAGTTTAACCAATTATATTGGTCATTGTGAAAAAATCATTTGTAGATCGAGAACTTGACATTGACATCATAATGTGAATCAAAGCGTGAATAATTGCTCCCACAAAAAATGATTGGGTTTCAAAGTTTACAAGTTTGATCCTCACATCTTTGTGGATACCGCAAAACTCTTTTGTAGTAAATCTCTAGATTAAAACATTTTTGCGGATAGTAATTCTTTTTATGAGCATAGGGATTCGATAAGTTCATAATTTCCATCCAATTCCTATGGTATCTCATATGGATTTGTTGGTTTATGTCTTGTGTTCCTAGAAATGACCTTATATACATGCCGTCGTGCGTGTGGTTAATCCATATTCTTTGGGAGACTCTGGCAAAATTTTTTTATTGGTTCGGGTTATTTGCGAACATTTATACTATTAACGAGCCTATTGGTGATCCACTAGAGCCTATTAAGGGGATGTTAGAGCGGATGGGGTTTGGGCTTGGGGCCGCGAGGCCACGAGGCTCACGCCAAGCTTAGCCAAGCCTCACAGGGGCAAAGCCAAGCTTGGTTGTTATGGAATTGGTTACATTGATTGTGTTATTTGTTCCTATATATAGAAATTAGCTTATTGGTAATGTTTTGATTGATATGTATGCTAGATTGGAATAGTTTGATTTCGTGGTATTGTTCAAATAGATATTGGAAGGAAGCATTGGGAATATTTTAGCGATTAGGAATCTTAGGGTATTGTTCAATGAAACTTTTCAATTGTTATCATTTACGATATTATCATTATGTGTTCATTGCGATTTAGTTGAGTCAACCGCATTATAACGTCAATCGATTTATGTGATATAATTTGCGATTATAAAGAGGCTACGCCAAGCTTAGCCAAGCCTCACGAGGCCAAGCCAAGCTTGGTTGTTAGCATCTTAAGCTATTAGGGGTCATTAAGCCAAAATAGACGATCTTAAGGAACTGTTAAAAGTGAATGAGAGAAGGTAACTAGACACACTTAGTCAATAAAGAGACCTGCTTTGGCTATAACGAGAAAAACAAGGGTATTTAACACGTATGTATACAAGAATAAAGCTATAAAATGTTATAAAAGCTATAAATTGTTCAATCATGTTGTGACTATCCCAAAACATAAAAGATTATAGAAAGGGACCGTGAGGGGTATAATCTTAAAACATGTTAGGCGCCTTTAGCACACTAGTTGATATGAATGAATCTCCAAGATACTCAAACATGTTAATCATATGCTTACAAGTATGCTCAAGTCATATGGTTACAAGTATGCTTAAGTCATATGCTTAGAAGTATGCTTAAATGTTAATCATATGCATGCTTACAAGTATGCTCTCAAGTTATATGGTTATAAGTATGCTCAAGTCATATGTTAACATTTATAATGTTGTCTCAGTAGTATAGGTACTTAGTGGAATCATGGACCTCTATTCAGATCAGTAGTTGGATGGCACGACGAAAGTCAAGTACCCAGATAGGTCTTCTACAGTTGAATTTAGAGTTTGGTTGCCAAGTGTTTTTTGAGTATCGTATAGTCACCCGTAATGTATGAATGGTAAGTCGCAGAATCGATGTCCATGTTTAAAGTGTAAAATGTAAATTATATGGACGGAGACATGGTAAACTATCATTTACTTGTTTCGGGTTCATGAGAAATTACGAAGAATCTTTGGTGGGCACATGGGCGGAGAAGAGATGGTGGCATCACACAAGTACACAATTCGGGCAAGAGTACTCATCGTCATTATGAATGAAATGGTCCATGATATTGCGGGGCGATTTTGATTGGGAGCAAGGCAGAGAGCAACCTATGAATTATGATGCCAAAGACTTCTTTAAGTTGTTAGACGAGGGTAGCAAGCCATTGTGGCATGGTTGCACCAAACACACTACATTGTCTGCAGTGGCGACATTACTTAACATCAAGGCTGATCACAACATGAGCTATGAGTGTTTTGAGTTGCTCTTGAAGGCAATTAAGAGTATGTTGCTGACGGTGAGAAATTACACAGTAACTATTACTTTTGTAAGAAAATGGTGTGAAAGTTGGGTCTTGGATACCAAAAGATCGATCGTGTCCCAACGATGCATGTTGTTTTATAAGGAAAATGACAAGATGATAAGGTGCACGCTTTGCGGTCATGATCGGTTTAGGCCTAATAAAGAGGTGTGGCTACAAAAAAATCAAGTATACCGTTTAAGATTCTAAGGTATTTTCCAATAACACATCGACTAAAAAGATTGTACATGTCTTCAAGATCACCGAACATATGAGTTGGCATGCGAAATCTCCAAATTAAAGATGGAGAACTAAATCATCCATGCAGATGGGCGGGGCTTGGAAAGATTTCAACTTAGCACATCCACGAATTTGCATTGGAACCTAGAAATGTGAGGCTTGGATTGTCCAATCGATGGTTTCAATCAGTTTGGCCACTCAAATTGTTCCGTACTCATGTTGGCTTTGTGATTGTTACTCCGCATAACTTGCCTCCTTGGATGTGTATGAAATGAACCATACTTATTTCTTTCACTCGTGATTCCCGGTCCTAAGAGTCCCGGAAAGAACTTAGATGTTTACTTGAGACCTCTTATAGACGAAAGTTAAAGGTATTATGGGAGGATGGAGTATGAGACTTGGGATGTTGCAACGAAAACAAATTTCAACCTTAGGGCGGGTTATGTGGACTATAAGTGACTTCCCGACTTATGGTATGTTAGTTGGATGGAGTACACACGGAAGTTGGCTTGTCCGTATTGTATGGAGCATACAAAGTCGTTTAATCTATCAAAAGGTCAAAAGCCTTGTTGGTTTGATCACATCGTTGGTTCTTCTGGGTAGATCACCCGCTTTGAAGAAATAGAAACACTTCAGAAAGGGAAAGTAGATAATGATATGCCCGCATCATGATTGTTTCGGAAACGGAGATGCGAGATCGTGTGATGAGATTGCCGGTTATCCCATTTGGTAAGGTTGATCGACAAACATAATCAATGGGTTTGGTGAATCTCATAACCGGGTTCGGAGAAGCATCTTTTGGAATTGCCTTATTGGTCTACAAATTTGATTCGTCATAATCTAGATGTGATGCATATTGAGAAGAATGTGTTTGACAATGTGTTTAACAATCGTGATGAATGTTATGGGAAGACAAAAGATAACGATAAGGCACGCGTTTGGACATGAAAGATATTTGTAAAAGCGTCTGGATTAGAACTTTATGAATCTCCTAATGGTAAGATTGTCAAACCGCATGCAAGGTACACATTGTCCAAAAAGCAAGTTGAAGATGTGTGCACATGGGTTAAGTCTCCGAAACTACCAGGATGGATATCGTCGAAACATTGCGGGTGGGAAATTGCAAGGGATGAAGAGTCATGATCATGTGTTCATGGAGAGACTCATGCCTATAGCATTTCGGGATCTCGCTTGATAAACCAATATGGGATGCTTTGGCGGATCTTAGTCGTTTCTTCAAAGACTTGTGTTCAAAATCATTGAATGAGAAGGACATGTCTGTACTTGAGAAGAACATCATAGAGATCACGTGTAAACTGGAAAAAATATTCCCACCTGGTTTTTTTGACTCCATGGAGCATTTGCAAATCCATCTTCCCTATGAAGCTCGTGTTGGGGATCCAGTTCAATATAGATGGATGTACCCTTTCGAGAGGGTGATGGGAAACCTTAAGAGGAAGGTGAAGAATAGAGCTTATGTCGAGGGGTCGATATGCGAGGCATACAGTTTTGATGAGATATCTACGTTTGTCTCAGACTATTTTCCTGGATGAAGTCTTGACAAAGGCCAATCGAGTATCGAGACACGATGATGGGGGAAATGTTGAACTAAATGGTCGGCTCTCTCAGTATTTGGTCCCTCGGGCTTTTTATGGAAAAGGGAAGCGCGTATTCCTCTCTGAGCAAGAATTACATGCCATACATACTTACATTCTTCTCGATTGTGAGGAGATTGGCGAATTTGTGAGGTACATACATGTAAACTTGATATTTTATCTTTTAAGTTAAAAATTTATTCTAAAATGTTAATGTTTATAACATGGTATAGATTGTACGATGACGAGTTAAAAGTGAAGCATGCCGACATAACTGATAAAGATATTCAAATCAATCGGGATAAAAACTTTGCACTTTGGCTAAAGGACAAAGTAAGTTCAATTTTAAGCACGTAGTGTATATATATATAATATATATACTCCATATGTTAACTATGTCTTCATTTAATAAGATGGAGTTTTTGTAGGCTTTGACTGAGGGATCAACGATTTCGGCTAATGTACAAGTCCTAGCTATGGGACCAGACAAGGATCAAGTCAGCCGCAATGGTTACAAAATAAATGGTTGTGAATTTCACACAAAGGCATATGGCGCGCGAAAAGAACAACGAACTCTGGAGTGTGTGTCCAAGGAGATTGTTACAATGAGCTTGGTCGTGCCTTTTATGGGGAGTTGGAGGAAATCGTAGAGTTGTCGTACAAGGGCACGTACGGGGGTCATATTCACTTGTTCAAGTGCCGTTGGTTTGATTCGAGAAAAGGGATACGTGTTGACAGACATGGAATCGTCGATATTGACCTCCATAGGTCTGCGTACTCCAACGAACCGTTTGTTTTACCAACTCAAACAGTACAAGTATACTACACTCCTAGTCCTGTTAGGAAAAGGGATAGACCGCCTACAGATTGGCAAGTTGTAATTTATACTCCCGCGCGTAGTCGTGTAGAATTAGTTGATGGGGAGATTTACCAAGAGCAGATGCTTCATAGTCAGACTATAATAAATGTGGAGGATGACAATGAAGTAATCCAGTTAGATGGTGGAGATGAACCACATGAATTAGATCCTGAGTCAATACTTGTGTCAGATGACATTGATACTGAGGAGGAAGAGTTATTGACTGAATCTGACACAGAATCTGAAGCAGATGATGGTTATGAATCTGCAACACGTATACAAGATGATTCTGAATCAGACATTGACACTTGAACTCATGCAATGTATGTTTAGCAATACATGTTTTTTATATCATTGTCATGTTTATGTACTAAACTATTTAAATGCAACTTTTGTTTATTGTCATTTTATATTCATATATATACATATTTATATCAACATCGTGTTTATTGTCATATATATCGTGTAATCAAATATGACTCTAATAAAATCTTGAAATTTGTAATATCTGATGGCTTCACAAGCGGTAGCCTTGAAAAAAAGCGCGGCTTGGGTAGGGGGCCTAATAATGTGCCCAAGGCCCCTACTAATCCCGATGATCGGATTCTTATTCAGATTCGCCCTCCTCCGAATAGCACGTACGTCTCGCATATATCATTTATATAAAAGCATTTAAGATTCCATTTATTGTATATTGGTAATGTTTTGATTGATATTATATTGGTAATGTTTTGTTTTGGTCTTATTGTATTGAAAATTTGTATATTTCTCTTGGTTTGTGTCTTGGGTGCCTAGAAATGTCCATATATGCATCTTAGTCGTGCATGTGGCTAGTCTATATTATAGGGAGACTATGGCAAATTTTTTATAAGTATTATAAGTATAAGTTTGAAAAATGTTCACAAATATTATAACTTAGATATAAATTGCTTTAATATATGCTAATTGATGTTGTATATTATAGCGATTTTTCGATAATAAGATCGTCAAGTGCATATCACAAATTTGTGTTTACAAATTGGCCTACACACAGTGATTACGTTGGCGAAACACACCTATCGCCCACAAGGATCTTTGTTTGGGCGTAATTTGAGTATGTTTTTTTAATTATGACAAATAATATTAATATAATATTCAAAGGATAATTATTTAGTAATGTTATTATTGTTTTTTATTTGCGAAGCAATCATATAGATGGGAGGACGCTTGAGCTTCAAAGGATTCGAGACATTATTACGCAAAAAGCGCAGGTCCGCACTAAGGACAACTTGAATAAAGAACGCGACAAAAAGCCATTCACAATCTGAGATCGACCATCCGTGCCGGGGAGAGGATTATATGCACGAGCATAGCCCACGGTGGTGCACCCGATCCATATAAATTTGAGATGTGTGCCAATGGAGAGCCGAGAGTCAAGGTGAAAAGACGAAAGATGCCGCCACCAATGAGCCTCGGGTGTCCGATGGCGAAAAGGCTAAAAAGGAACATACAAGGGCGGCGATTTTCACGATTCTGACATATCAACGCCCGATGCGTATTTACAAGTTTTAATATGTTTACAATCATGAATTGTAGAAAATATCCCATTTTTACTTAGTAATATTGTCTTTGTTTTTTGTATAGGAGTCTCGGTCTCAAGTTCACCTATCCATTGGTTTGGATGTATGCGTGTACCCGTGATGGTGCGCCTGAGGCTATCCGGATAAGCGGTAATAAGTTTTAACAACTTGATCTTGTTTATTAATACTTACAAAATATTATTTTAACTATTTAAGTGTTAACATGATGACGGGATACTTATAAACGCGTTTATTGAATGGCGCTATCCTGAAGGCACTCCACGTCCGCCTATTGATCAAGAGTTGTGGGAGAGGGCGTCTACATTGAAGAAGAACTACATTAAAGGTCAAGGACAACGACGACGCCCATCCTTCATGGCTCGAGAAGCTCTGCTACCCAGTCTTCCACGATCGTCGAGTCATCCAAATTGTTCATACTCCTACCGATGTGTGAGAGCTATATGTCAAGATCGAAATCTTACGAAGATCTTTGGCGGGCACACAGGGCTCTTGATCCCGAGGAGTTAGTCAAGCGATGGCGGCGGCAGCAGCAGAACGACATGGGGATGGCGACAGGTATAAAATCAATTTGTTGTATGTATTGTCGTAATATATACCAAAGATCAACATATTTATTATATTTTGTAACTTGTTTTATTATTTTGTTAATTACGGGGTGATCAAGGAGGGATGACGCTTGACATAACCTTGTACTTGTATATTCATTATTTGGATGTTTGTATATATGTTACTTAAACAAGTTTTGAAATGTTATTATATTTATTCAAATCATATTGGTTTTAAAGGTTTATATACTAGTTTGGTGTATGTGTTGGTGGAATGATGGATGTTTATATTGTTTTGTATGTTGTTTATCTTGGTGTGTATGTGTGTTGGGATAAAGCAGGTAGAAAAGCAGTGCAGTTTTTGGAATTCTGCAAAAATGCAAAAAATCGGGTCAGAATAATGTTTTTATCGTGACAGTGATGCGTCGTCACGAAAGTTATTAGCGATGATGACATCATGCAATCAATGACGCACGCGATCGGCGATAATAATCGGTCACCGCGTGACCACGTCATCTTTGGCCTCGACCATGTTGATTTCATTTCGGCAATCGTATTTGTCATTTCGGTCGCTCATAGCGGTCGCAGATATCTCGGTCGCTAATAGTGGTCACTGATGTGCATCCCAAATGACCAGATTTTTATCTGACGATTATCGGCGATCGCGATGCGATCATGAGATATTATCTGCGACCGAAAGTCTGACTCGTTGATAGTCGATCATTGATAAGCCTTTTTGTTGTAGTGTTGGTGAGAATGAAAGAAGAATTAAGCTTCTGTTTATAGGAGAATAGACTAAATAGTAACGTATTCACGAACGGTCCAGATTGATTTACTATTAGAACGGACGATCCATATTGATTACTATTAGAACCACAACCAACGGTCCAGATTGATTACTTTTAAAACCACCATCAACGGTCCAGATTGATTTATTATTAAAACCACCACCGACGGTCCAGATTGATTTACTATTAAAACCACCACCGACGATCCAGATTGATTTACTATTAAAACCACCATCAATGGGCCAGATTGATTTATTATTAAAACCACCATCAATGGTCCAGATTGATTTACTATTAAAACCACCACCAATGGTCCAGTTTGATTTACTATTAAAACCACCACCAATGGTCCAGATTGATATAACTTATTACGCTTTGGTACCCCTAAAGTTTTACAAGTTTGCATTACTCCCCTCTAACTTTTGTAATTCACTTATCTTTAATAAACACATTCTAATACTTCAACAATTATTCATCACTAATATTATAACTCGCAATATTTAACAATCGGGTCATTCTCATGAAAGAGGGGGCTTTCTGATAAGGATTTCTCCTTCTTGGTGCGCAATTAGGTGACCAAACCTCTCCTTGACAGAACTTCTAGACATTGTCAATATTGCAAATAATAATATGAATAACTTTGTCGGCTCAATTATTGATTTAATAATATAAAATATTATGCAGATAATACTGTGAAAATAATTGAATCAAATAATATGAGATACTATGCAACAATTACTGTATATAATTGAATAAACTAAGTGGATTCTTACGTAAGCATCAATAATCAATACCGCAGTATACTATGCAACCACGCCACATTCTTCGTATTTTTACTACCGGGTATTTCAACAGTTTAACGGTAAAAATTTCGCCGTTATTTTTATAAAAAGATATTTCTGTCATTTTCTAACTCTAACAATTATTTCATTGTGGGATCCACCAATGATGGTGTCGTCGTACGGATATTCCCTGACAAAATTAATATTCCCCGACATAATGAATATTTTATATCAACTTGATTACTTTACAAAATTTTCAAATATCACCCTTAACTTTAACCTTTTAACAATTTAACCATTTACTAAATAGAATAACAATTATCAGAAAATTGAATACTTTCATTTCGTAAAATTCGGGGTCTTACAAATAATATATATATATATATATATATATATAACATTACTTTCTAAATACGTAACTCCACTGTGACGCCCCCAAAATAGGTATACAACACCCATTCAATAAAAAGCAAACTACAACTTCAATAATACAATTATTGTGCAAAATACGACAACACATACTGTGAGTTTAAATACAAATATTATCTTCTAGACAATATCCACACTCAAATAAGTCCTCATTACAATTATTCATACACTATTTTATAGAAATAGTGAGGACTGCTAAAACATCTTTCTAGAATCATCACTACATACCCCGACTAGATCCTGCTATGTTCTCACCTCCTAGAAGAAAAATGGAACAAAAAGGAAAAGGGTGAGCTCAACTAGCCCAGTAAAGAATATTATGACTAAGATAATATACAACAAATTATCATTAGTTTTAAACAGGAAAAATCGATAAAATATAATAGACAACAAGTTTTAGATCAACAACCTGCAGTGAGCGAAGAATCCATTAGAAGAGTCCAGTAGAGAATGAGTTCAACTATCTTCTAAGATTTAAAAGTCCATCATCAATATTTTACCCCTGTAACATCAATCAATATACATCTTCGCAAGAGTTTATGATAAGTTTACCCGTGATCACCTCGTTCGGGTTTCTCGCGTTTTGGCCAGTCACGACAAACGCTCTTCCAGGAACCGCTGATTTCGACTTATCCGGGACAGCTTTTGGAGTTACCATCCTTGCTGAAATTAGTTTTTTTACAGAACAGTCTCGAGCTATATGGCCCTCCTTTCCACAGTTATAGCATACCTTGGATTGTTGTGGACAGTTTGGGCTGATATGTCCCTCTTTCTCGCATTTGTAACAAACGACCGGTGTTCGTTCTCCTCCCCTAGAAACAGTTGATGTTTGTGCTAATGTCTTCACGTTATCATTGTTGTACCTTCTCTTTTTGAAATCTCCTCCCGACTCACTCCTTCTATTATCACGACCACGATTACCACCAGAGTGGTTACCGCTTTTGTCTGAATGTTTTCCTCCCTGCTGGTTTTCATTGCTCCGATGACCGCTGCCACTGGTATGACCCAGGTTGTGTTCCCTTGGTTGAACATACTCACTATCTCACTCTAATAATTGAGCCATGTTGACAACATCTGAATATAGAGAAAATTTATGAGAGATAAGGTATTGACGAATCTCGGGTTTTAGACCTCTCAGAAACATCCTTGTCATTCGTTCCTCATTCTCTACCAAATGAGGTGCAAACCTCGATAACTCAACTAACTTTGCCTCATACTGGGACACCGTAATGTTTTTTTGTTCTAGTCTGATAAACTCTATCTCTTTCATATGACGAATACTTTCATGAAAGTACTTGTCATTGAACAGTTTCTGAAATCTTTCCCAAGACATGTTGAGTGCGGCTGGCTGGGTATGCTTCACAGACTCCCACCAGTAGTCTGTCTCACCGCGGAACATAAAGGTGGCGAATGGAACCTTATGTTTTTCTGTGCATCCCAAGACATCAAATATCTTGGTAATTTGCTTGACCCACGTTTCCGCCTTGATCGAATCCAGCTTTCTAATAAATTCTGGTGGTCCCAACTCCTTGAACTGCTTGGCTGTGACAGACCGCGCGTTGCTATCACTTCCACCCATATTTTGTACATGAGTCTCCCTCGTCTGATTTTGCATGAACTGCAAAAAGCTCCGAAACATTCCATCATTCATCGTTTGCTCGGTAGTGTTGTTTATAGGAGGAATATTGCCTTCCTGTTGTACGTTCTCCTGGTTTGTGACTAAAGGTTGTTCCACAGTCTCATACACTCCATTGTTAACGTTCTCAGCAGCCATTCTTAAATACTATCATAAAACAAGGGTTAATTAAATAAATTAACATATCACATAATATCCCTATATTATGATCGACCAACAAATAAGCTTAGATAGGACACACTAGCGAAGGATTTACTCATCTCTCCCCTCCTAGTTCTATTCCCCGATCTCCGCCAGTGACCATATCCCTAAGCTTTGATACCAACTGTGACGCCCCCAAAATAGGTATACAACACCCATTCTGAGTCGCCAAATACATGGTACAAAAAGCAAACTATAACTTCAATAATACAACTGTCGTGCAAAATATGACAACACATACTGTGAGTTTAAATACAAATATTGTCTTCTAGACAATATCCACACTCAAATAAGTCCTCATTACAATTATTCATATACTATTTTACAGAAATAGTGAGGACTGCTAAAACATCTTTCTAGAATCATCACTCCATACCCTGACTAGATCCTGCTATGTTCTCACCTCCTGAGAAGAAAAATGGATCAAAAAGGAAAAGGGTGAGCTCAACTAGCCTAGTAAAGAATATTATGACTAAGATAATATAAAACAAATTATCATTAGTTTTCAACAGGGAAAAATCTGATAAAATATAATAGACAACAAGTTTTAGATCAACAACTGCAATGTAAAATAAAGAATTCATTAGAAGAGTCAAGTAGAGAATAAGTTCTACTATCTTCTAAGATTTAAAAGTCCATCATCAATATTTTATCCCTGTAACATCAATCTATATACATCTTTAATCAAGTATTCATCTTTGCACTACTGAGCAAAAGATATTCATTTGTATCACCAGGGCGGTGGCCATGTTCATCTCAACACATGTTCATCTTTTGCTTTCTGGGCCAAAGATATTCATCGATTAATCATTCATCTTTTTTCACTACAGGCGCCAAAGATATTCATAATATCATCATTTAGGACCGAGGATGATGAAAAATATTTAAAAAAAACGAATCCAAAGTGAGACGTAAAGACAAATATAAAGGATTAAGTATAACAGGTTTATCCAAGATCAATAATACTTCATAATAACCAATTGTGAAAGCGTATTCAAAATAAAGATCAAAACATGGATACAATCAAAGATAGTAACCATAATAGACATCTTGGACAAAAAGAAGAAAATTTCATTTTTCTATGAATAGTGCCAGTATTCGTGAATAGTGTCGTATATCGTGAATAGTAACCCCACATAAAAGTTCCAAATTTGATAAAAGTTCGGACCAATATTTCTAAGATAATGATATTGAAAGAAATAATATCATTTACGAAGAAAATAACATCTCTTACCTCAAAATAACCGTACTTCTGACTGAATTTCGAATATAGTGCTGATAGAAACTTGCACTGAATAACAACTCTTGAAGTATCAAAATACTCACAAAAATACGCTCGATAATCTAGAGAGAAAGAAAATGTGACACCCCAAAATAGGTATACATCACCCATTATGAGTCGCCAAAAACTTGGTACAGAAACAACTACAACTTCATTAATACAATTGTTGTGTAAAATACAACAACCCAATACTCTGAGTTTGAATACAAATATTCTCTACTAGAGATTATACAAACTCAAAAGGAGTCCTTATTACAATTATTATCACACTATTTTATAAAATAGTGAGGACTGCTAACACCACCGAACTGAAAACATCACTCCGCACCCCGACTAGTTCCCGCTATATTCTCGCCTCCTGAGAAAATGGAACAAAAAGGGTGAGCTCAACTAGCCCAGTAAATAATATTATGACTAAGATAATATACAACAAATTATCATTAGTATTCAACAAGGAAAATCTGATAGAATATAATCGACAACAAGTTTTAGATCAACAACTGCAGCGACAACAACAATCCATTAGAAGAGTCAAGTAGAGAAAGAATTATACTATCTTCTAAGATTTAAAAGTTCATCATCAATATTTTATACCTGTAACATCAATCAATATTCATCTTGAATCAAATATTCATCTTTGCACTACAGGCCAAAAATATTCATTAGGTAATCATACATCTTTGCACTACAGGCCAAAGATATTTCGTAATATCATCATTTAGGACTGAGGATGATGAAAAATATTTTAAAGAAAACGAATCCAGTGAGATAAAAGAATAAATATTAGGGATTCGTATTACAGTTTATCCAAGTTCAATAATACCCATAATAACCAATTTTGAAGCAGAATTCAAAAAATAAAGATCAAAACATGGATACAATCAAAGAAAGTAACCATAATAGACAACTTGGACAAAAGAAGAAAATTTCATTTTTCTATGAATAGTACCGTATTCGTGAATGAATAGTCATAGTATCACGTGAATAGTGTCGATATCGTGAATAGTTACCCCAGACACACAAAAAAGTTAGAAATTTGATAAAAACTTCGGATCAATATTTTGGCATAATGATATTGAAAGAATAATATCATTAGGAAGAAAATAACACCCCTTACCTCAAAATAACCGTACTTCTGACTGAATATCGGATATGAGGCTGAATGAAACTTATGCTAAATAGCAACTCTCAAAGTATCTAAATACTCACAAAATACACTCAATAATCTAGAGAAAGAAAGAGAGAAAACTTGTTTCTGGTGTGATTTTCAATTCTAACTTAGCCCTCTATTTATAAGAAAATGTTAGCACGCCAAAGCAGACTTAACCTGCAACCTGATGGCTTTACCTGCTACTATTCCCACCCACCACATTTGAATAAAAATCTCAGCACATTTCTTCACCAACCAAGAGTGGGGCCCACTCATTCTAGAATTTTTCACCAAAATGATAAACTCCGAAAATTCAATAATTTCTGAACCAGTCATCTCGTAAAATTCATAACAAATCATACGTTCATTTTTAACAGTTCAAAATTTGTGGACATATACTCAACTTATATATGTATAACATATCCAAAAATTACCATGATCCAACTATTTGGATTAAAAATTATAACCCCCATAATATATCTCAAAAACCCTGATTTGATTTTTAATTCCAACAAAAATACTAATAAAACACCTCAACATTAACTCCTTCATTTTTAACCACAATAAATATATCCAACATTTATATCCACATAAAATAAATATTTCCTTATCATATGAATCAATAATTAATTATTCACAAATAATATTATAGAATTATATTTATGACAACCAGGCCATTCTCAAGAAAGAGGGGGCTTTCCAATAAGGATTTCTCCTTACTGGCGCGCAATTAGGTGACCTAACCTCTCCTTAGACAGAACTTTCTAGACATTGCCAATAATGTTATCTAATAATATTATTCAAATAATATGAATTATTGATCTGATAATGGGAAATACTGTGCAGTGACAATTATTGAAACAACAATAATATAAACTACCAACACAGCAATTATTGAATCAATAAATAAAATATTGAACAGTAATTACTGTAACAATTATTAAGTAGTGCCTTCCTTCGTAAGAATCAATAATTCAAAATCTTTATGCAATCCGGTGTGCTCTTTGTGCAACCACACGTATTACTGTATTTTAACAACCGGGTATTCCAACAGTGTTAACGGTAACAACTACGCCGTTATTCAATTTTGTCGTTTTCTTCATTCGACCGTTATCCGTTATGTGGCCCACAATTGGCTGCGCCGTCGTACGAATATTCCCCGATAGAAAGAATATTCTACCAGCAAAATGAATATTTTATAACCACTTGTTTATTTTACAAAATTTGCACATTTCACCCATAACCAAAATATTATATCAAATTAACACCTTATTAATCACAATAATAAATAAAGGAAAATTGATTTTATTCATTAAAAGTTGGGGTCTTACAACCTCCCTCCTTATGAAATTTTGTCCTCGAAATTGGCGTGCGTGCACAGTATTTCGAAAAGGTGAGGATACCTCGCTTTCATTTCTGATTCCAACTCCCAGGTCATCTCTTCAATAGCATGGTTTCTCCACAAAACCTTAACTTGTGGTATAACCTTCGATGCGTTAGACACGCTCTTTCCTATCCAAGATCTTAACAGGTACCTCCTCGTACGTTAAATCTTCAGCTATCTCATCTGGTTCTAACTCAATAATGTGGTTCGGTCTTTAACATATATACGAAGCATAGATATGTGAAAAACATTATGAACACGAGACATACTTGGAGGTAATGCGAGTCTATAGGCCATATTTCCTATTCGGTCAAGAATCTCAAATGGACCAACAAATCTTGGATTGAGCTTTCCTCTCTTCCCAAATTTTGTAACTCCCTTCCATGGTGCAACACGTAACAATACATGATCCCCAATATTAAATTCCACGTCCTTCCGATGAAGATCCACATAACTCTTTTGTCGATCATGTGCCATTTGTAAACGTTGTCGAATCGTTTGGATCTTCTCTGTAGTCATGTGTACCAACTCTGGTCCCAACAATGTTGCTTCACCCACCTCATCCCAACATACTGGAGAACGACATTTTCTTCCATACAACACCTCGAATGGAGCCACACCTATGCTCGCCTAATAACTGTTGTTGTAGGAGAATTCCACTAATGGTAGGTACTTATCCCAACTCCCTTTGAGATCTAGGACACAGAGTCTTAATAGATCTTCAAGAGTTTGAATAGTCCTCTCTGATTGTCCGTCCGTTTGAGGATGGTATCTTGCCGATCGAATCATAAAAGCGTGCCCATAGCTTCTCGCAAGCTAACCCAAAATCGTGAAGTGAATCTTGGGTCACGATCCGAAACTATGGATACTGGCATGCCATGCAATCTCATAATCTCGTTCACGTACATACTAGCAAGACGTTCAAGGGAATAAGTCTCACGTATGGGCAAGAAATGGGCAGACTTGGTTAATCTATCAACAATAACCCAAATCGCATCTATGCCTTGAGAAACCTTGGGAAGACCTGTAACGAAATCCATGGTAATGTGCTTCCACTTCCACTTCGGAATCTCAAGTGGTTGCAACAGACCCTTTGGTACTTGATGCTCCGCCTTTACACGTTGACAAGTTAAACACCTCGAGATAAACTCCGCGATCTCTCTTTTCATATTGCTCCACCAAAATGTATGTCGAAGATCATGGTACATTTTGGTACTCCTAGGATGGATTGCAAACGGTGTGTTGTGTGCCTCCATCATGATTCTATGCTTCAAGTCTGAATCGTTAGGAACACAAAGTCTGGAGTTGACTCGAAGTATTCCTTCTTCATCGATTCTTGCATCTGGAATAGTACCTTCTTGCACTTTCTTCTTCATACGCATCAGCTCCATGTCTGTAGCTTGAGCAGTTTTAACTTTATCGATTAAAATTGGTTCTACTCGTATGTTTGATATCATCGCGTGGGTACTTGGAGCCTTCATCTCTATCTCCATCCTTTTCAAGTCATACAAAATGGACTTTTGTGTTGACAACATTGCACTGCATGCCGCGATATGATCTTACACTCGATGCGTCGACTCTTACGTTCGCTTTTCCAAGATGATATTGGATGGTATGATCGTAATCTTTCAAAGAAATTTCGAGCCAACGTCGTTGTCGCATGTTGAGTTCCTTTTGGGTGAAGAAATATTTGAGGCTTTTATGATCATATAGATCTCCACTTTTTCCCCATACAGCGGTGTCTCCATATCTTCAACGCGAAAATGATCTTGCGCTGACTCCAAATCATGAGTAGGATAATTCCTCTCATATTCTTTGAGTTAATCGTCGAGGCATAGGCTATGACTTTCCCATGTTGCATGAGAACACATCCTAACCCTTTGCACAAGCATCGGCAGAGATAACAAATCCATCCGAACCGGATGGTATTGTTAGAACAGTCTTAAAATGAGTCTCATCTTGAGTTCTTGAAAACTCTTCTCACAATCCTCGCTCCAACCGAATTTTATATCTTTACGAGTCACCGAGTTAATCGGAGTAGCAATTCCGAGAAAATCCTTCCACGAATCTCCGATAATAACCAAATAAGCCCGTAAAAACTACGTACTTCGATCACCGACTTTGGTTGCTCCCAAATTTGTATGGCTTCAATCTTCGTCGGGTCGATAGATACTCCATGTTTTGACACCACGTGCCTAAGGAATTCTACTTCCTCAAGCCAAAACTCACATTTCTTCAGCTTGGCATATAGCTTGTTATCACGAAGCCTTTGCGATTACCAAACTTCAAATGGTGCTCATGATCTTCACGGCTTTTGGAATAGATGAGGATGTCATCAATAAAGACAACAACGAACTGATCCAAATATTCTTTGAACACACGGTTCATCATATCCATGAAAGCAGTAGGAGCATTAGTCAATCCAAAAGACATGACTAAGAATTCGTAATGCCCGTCTGGGAGTTACGAAGGCATTCTTTGGAATATCCTCGCTTTTAATCTTCAAATTGATATCCGAGAACAAAGATCGATCTTTGAAAAGAATTGTGCTCCTTGCAACTGGTCGAACAGGTCATCAATGCGAGGTAGCGGATACTTATTCTTGATAGTGACATGGTTCAACTCTCGGTAGTCAATATAAAGTCGCATACTCCCGTCTTTCTTCTTTACGAATAACATAGGAGCACCCCAAGGAGATGTACTAGGACGAATAAAACCGATGTCCAACAACTCCTGTAGTTGGACCTTTAACTCCTGAAGTTCAATAGGAGCTATTCGATATGGGGTTTTAGAAATGGGCTTTGTACCAGGTTCAAGGTCAATAAAGAAATCAACTTCACGTTCTGGGGGTAGACCGGGAAGTTCTTCAGGAAATACGTCAGGAAATTCATTAACAACAGAAATTTTATTCAAATCTGACGTGTTTTTGTTCAAGTCCGTGACATGGGCTAAGAAAGCTTGACATCCGTTTTTCAATAAACGAATAGCTTTATGGCTTGAAATGACAGTGATTGACTTTAATGGTTTAATTATTTGAATTCGCATAACAGGTTGGTTAGGAATATGAAAACTAACAACCTTACAAAAACAATCAATTTTAGCACGATGTGTGGTTAACCAATCAATCCCTAAAATCACATCAAATGCAAGAATTTTCAACAAAACAAGGTCGGCAGGTAATGTGATGGTACCAACTTGAATCAAGCAAGATTTATAAATAGTAGATGTAACGAAAGTTTTTCCTAACGGAGTCTCAACAGATAAGTCAAAGTCTAATTTCTCCGTAGTCAAGTTTAAATGTTGAGCACAAGCAGGAGAGATAAAAGAATGGGTAGAACCGGTATCTAATAAGGTATAAACTTTGCAAGAGTTTATGATTAGTTTACCCGTGATCACCTCGTTTGGGTTCCTTGCGTTTTGGGCAGTCACGACAAACGCCCTTCTAGGAACCACCGACTTTGACTTGTCCGGGATATCCTTTGGAGTCACTATCCCCGTTGAACTTGGTTTCGCAACAAGACAATCTTTAGCTATATGACCTTCTTTTCAACAGTTATAACATACCTTGAACTGTTGTGGGCAGTTTGGGCTAATGTGTCCCTCTTTCCCATATTTGTAACATACGATCGGTGTTCGTTCTCCTCCCCTAAAATCAGTTGATGTTTGTGCTGACGTCTTCACGTTATCATTGTTGTACCTTCTCTTCTTGAAATCTCCTCCCGACTCGCTCCTTCTATTATCACGGCCACGATTACCATCAGAGTGGTTACCACTTTTGTCCGAATGCTTTCCTTCCCTCTGGTTGTCATTGCTCCGATGACCGCTGCCCCGGTATGACCCTGGTTGTGTTCCCTCGGTTGAACATACTCATTATCTCGCTCTAATAATTGAGCCCTGTTTACAACATCTGAATATAAAGAAAATTTATGAGAGATAAGATATTACCGAATCTCGAGCTTTAGACCTCTCAGGAACATCCTCGTCATTCGTTCCTCATTCTCTACCAAATGAGGTGCAAACTTGGATAACTCTGCGAATTTCGCCTCGTACTGGGACACAGTCATGTTGTTTTGTTCCAGTCTAATAAACTCTACCTCTTTCATATGACGAATACTTTCAGGAAAGTACTTGTAATTAAATAGTTTCTGAAACGTTTCCCAAGACATGTTGAGTGCGTCAGGCTGGGTACACTTCAGAGACTCCCACCAGTAGTCTGCCTCACCGCGGAACATAAAGGTGGCGAATGGAACCTTCTATTCCTCCGTGCATCCCAAGACATCGAATATCTTGGTAATTTGCTTGACCCACGTTTCCGCCATGATCGGATCCGATTTTTCCTTAAATTCTAGTGGTCCCAACTCTTTGAACTGCTTGGCTGTGACCAGCCGCGCATTGCTAGCATTTCCACCCTTATTTTGTGCACGAGTCTCCCTCGTCTAGTTTTGCATGAAATACAAAAAGCTTCTAAACATCCCATCATTCATCATTTGTTCGGTAACGTTGTTTACAGGAGGATTATTGCCTTCCTGTTGCACGTTCCCCTGGGTAGTGATCAAAGGTGTCTCCATGGTCTGATTTACTCCATTATTAACGTTCTCAGCTGCCATTCTTAAATACTGCCATAAAACAAGGGTTAATAGTCATGCAACATATATTATCCCTATACTCTGACAGACCAAATAAATACCAAACAAACTTAGTCAGGTCATACTAGCGAAGGAATTCCCTGTCTCTCCCCTCCTAATTCTTATCTTACATCTCAGCCAGGGATCATATCCCTAAGCTTTGATACCAACTGTGACGCCCCAAAATATGTATACATCACCCATTATGAGTCGCCAAAAACTTGGTACAGAAACAACTACAACTTCATTAATACAATCGTTGTGTAAAATACAACAACCCAATACTCTGAGTTTGAATACAAATATTCTCTACTAGAGATTATACAATCTTAAAAGGAGTCCTTATTACAATTATTATCACACTATTTTATAAAATAGTGAGGACTGCTAACACCACTAACTCAAAACATCACTCCACACCCCGACTAATTCCCGCTATATTCTCGCCTCCTGAGAATATAGAACAAAAAGGGTGAGCTCAACTAGCCTAGTAAAGAATATTATGACTAAGATAATATACAACAAATTATCATTAGTATTCAACAGGGAAAAATCTGATAGAATATAATCGACAACAAGTTTTAGATCAACAACTGCAGCGGAAACATCAATCCATTAGAAGAGTCAAGTAGAGAAAGAATTCTACTATCTTCTAAGATTTAAAAGTCCATCATCAATATTTTATCCCTGTAACATCAATCAATATTCATCTTAAATCAAATATTCATCTTTGCACTACAGGCCAAAGATATTCATTTGTATCACCAGTTGGTTATGTTCAACTCAACACCTGTTCATCTTTGCACTACAGGCTAAAGATATTCATTAGGTAATCATACATCTTTGCACAACAGGCCAAATATATTCCGTAATATCATCATTTAGGACTGAGGATGATGAAAAATATTTTAAAGAAAACGAATCTAGTAAGATAAAAGAACAAATATTAGGGATTAGACATTACAGGTTTATCCAAGTTCAATAATACCCATAATAACCAATTTTGAAGCGTAATCTGGAAAATAAAGATCAAAACATGGATACAATCAAAGAAAGTAACCATAATAGACAACTTGGACAAAAAGAAGAAAATTTCATTTTTTGGTGAATAGTGCCGTATTCGTGAATAGTGCCGTATACGTGAATAGTGTCGTATACGTGAATAGTTACCCCGACACCAAAAAGTTACAAATTTGATAAAAACTTCAGATCAATATTTTGGCATAATGATATTGAAAGAATAATATCATTAGGAAGAAAATAACACCCCTTACCTCAAAATAACCGTACTTCTGACTGAATATCGGATATGAGGCTGAATGAAACTTATGCCAAATAGCAACTCTCAAAGAATCTAAATACTCACAAAATACACTCAATAATCTAGAGAAAGAAAGAGAGAAAACTTGTTTCTGGTGTGATTTTCAATTCTAACTTAGCCCTCTATTTATAAGAAAATGTTAGCACGCCAAAGCAGACTTAACCTTAACTGAACTTTGATGGCTTTACTCGCTACTATTCCCACCCACCACATTTGAATAAAAATCTCAGCACATTTCTTCACCAACCAAGAATGGGGCCCACTCATTCTAGAATTTTCCACCAAAATAATAAACTCCGAAAATTCAACAATTTCTGAACCAGTCATCTCATAAAATTCATAACAAATCATACGTTCATTTTTAACGGTTCAAAATTTGTGGACATATACTCAACTTATATATGTATAACATATCCAAAAATTACCATGATCCAACGGTCGGATTAAAAATTATAACCCCCGTAATATATCTCAAAAACCCTGATTTGATTTTTAATTCCAACAAAAATACTAATAAAACACCTCAACATTAACTCCTTCATTTTTAACCACAATAAATATATCCAACATTTATATCCACATAAAATAAATATTTCCTTATCATATGAATCAATAATTAATTATTCACAAATAATATTATAGAATTATATTTATGACAACCAGGCCATTCTCAAGAAAGAGGGGGCTTTCCAATAAGGATTTCTCCTTCATCAAGCAATTATTAGGTGACCAAACCTCTCCTTGAGGAACCGAACTTTCTAGACATTGCCAATAATGTTATCTAATAATATTATTCAAATAATATGAATTATTGATCCGATAATGAAAAATATTTGTAAAGGACAATTATTGAAACAACAATAATATAAACTATCAACACAAAGAATTATTGAATCAATAAATAAAATATTGAATAAGAATTCATCGTAATAATTATTGAGTAGTGCCTTCCTTCAGAAGAATCAATAATTCAAAAATACTGCAATCCGTGTGCTACTTTGCAACCACGCCAGCGTATTCACATCGTATTTTAACCACCGTGTATTCCAACGATGTTAATTGATAGAATAACTACGCCATTATTCAATTTTGTCGTTTTCTTCATTCGACCGTTATCCGTTATGGGGCCCACAATTAGCTGCGCTGTCGTACGAATATTCCCCGACAGAAAGAATATTCCACCGACAAAATGAATATTTTATAACCACTTGTTTATTTTACAAAATTTGCACATTTCACCCATAACCAAAATATTATATCAAATTAACACCTTATTAATCACAATAATAAATAAAGGAAAATTGATTTTATTCTTTAAAAAGTTGGGGTCTTACAAAAAATTTGTTTCTGGTGTGATTTTCAATTCTAACCTAAGCGTCTATTTATAGGAAAATGCTAGAACGTCATATGAGACTAGAATAATAAATTAATATTATTTCTCAATCTTTCTTCTACGCATGCATCAATTGAACAAGCTAGCCACCAATTCTGAAAATTTACAGCAGCCCATGTGCATTCAACACCAACCAAAAAGTGGGTCCCACCCATAATTTAATAAAAATTATTTTATTTTCAGAAACTTCAGTAATTCATAGAAAATAGACCGTTAATCAGAAAAATACGAATTTTATATCCATTCCACATGAAATCAATTTCTCTACAACTTTGTAGCTTTGAGTTTTTCCAAATTCCAAACAGAAAATATCTGAAACCCACAAACGGATGATTTTCAACACCTCTAAAAATCCATAACAAATCATTCGTTCATTTTTAACGGTTCAAAATTTATGGATATATACTCAACTTATATATATATAACATATCCAAAAATCACAACGATCTAATGGTCGAATTAAAATTATAACTCACGCAGTAGAGCTTTAAGAACTTCGATTTGATCTTTTAATACCTCCAATCTAACAAAATACTGATAAAATACCTCAACATTAATTCCTTCATTTATAACCACATAAATAAATTCATCATTTATATCCGCATCAAATAAATATTTTCTTATCATATAAATCAATAATTAATTATTCATAAATAATATTACAGAATCACATTTATGACAACCAGACCGTTCCCAGGAAAGATGGAGGCTTTCCAATAAAGATTTCTCCTTACTGGCACGCAATTAGGTGACCAAACCTCTCCTTGAAAGAACTTTCTAGACATTGTCAATAATGTTATCTAATAATATTATTCAAATAATATGAATTATTGATCTGATAATGGGAAATATTGTGCAGTGATAATTATTGAAACAACAATAATATAAACTATCAACGCAGCAATTATTGAATAAATAAAATAAAATATTAAACAGTAATTACTGTAACAATTATTGAGTAAAGGCCTTCACGTAAGAATCAATAATTCAAAAATACTCGGTAACATCGTACTTCTTCACAGTATCCACACGTATTCATCGTATTTTAACTCACCTGGATATTCCAACAAGTGTCAACAAAGAATAACTACGCCAAGTTATTTATAAAAACTCAAACTTGTCGTTTTCTTCATCCGACAGTTATTCTATTATGGGGCCCATAAATGACTACATCGTCATACGAATATTCCCCAACAACAAGAATATTCCACGACCAAACGAATATTCTCCAACAACAATGATTATTTTATAACCACTTGCTTATTTTGCAAAATTTTCACATTTCACCCATAACTAGAGCATTATATCAAATTAATTCCTTATTATTTCAAGATAATAAATAGAGGAAATTCAATTTTATTCATAATAAGTTGGGGTCTTACAACCTCTCCTCCTTATGAAATTTCGTCCTCGAAATTGACATACGTACCTGGTGTTTCAAAAAGGTGAGGGTACCTCGCATTCATTTCTGATTCAAACTCCCAGTCATTTCCTCAATAGCATGGTTTCTCCACAAAACCATAACTCGTGGTATAACCTTGGTGTGTAGGACATGCTCTTTCCTATCCAAGATCTTAACAGGTACCTCTTCGTACGTTAAATCTTCGGCTATCTCGTCTGGTTCTAACGTAATAATATGGTTTGGGTCTTTCACATATTTACGAAGCATAGATATGTGAAAAACATTATGAACACGAGACATACTTTGAGGTAATGCGAGTCTATAGGCCACATTTCCTATTCGGTCAAGAATCTCAAATGGACCAACAAATCGTGGATTAAGCTTTCCTCTCTTCCCAAATCTTGTAACTCCCTTCCATGGAGCAATACGTAATAGTACATGATCTCCAATATTAAATTCCACATCCTTTCGATGAAGATCAGCATAACTCTTTTGTCGATCTTGTGAGGTTTGAATACGTTGTCGAATCATTTAGATCTTTTTCGTAGTCATGCGTACTAATTCTAGTCTCAACAACGTTGTTTCTCCCACCTCGTCCCAACATACTGGAGAACGACACTTTCGTCCATACAACGCCTCGAATGGAGCCATGCCTATACTTGCTTGATAACTATTGTTGTAGGAGAATTCTACCAGTGGCAAGTACTTATCCCAACTTCCTTTGAAATCTAGAACACAGAGTCTTAATAGATCTTCAAGGGTTTGAATAGTCCTTTCTTATTGTCCGTCTATTTGAGGATGGTATGTCGAATCAGATCAGAACTCGCTGCCATAGCTTTCTGCAAGCTAACCCAAAATCTTGAAGTGAATCTTGGGTCACGATCCAAAACTATGGATATTGGCATGCCATGCAATCTCACAATCTCATTAACGTACATACGAACAAGACGTTCAAGGGAATAAGTCTCTTGTATCGACAAGAAATGAGCAGACTTGGTTAAACTATCAACAATAACCCAAATCGCATCTATGCCTTGAGAAACTTTGGGAAGACCTGTAACGAAATCCATGGTAATGTGTTCCCACTTCCATTTTAGAATCTCAACTGGTTGCAATGGACCCTTTGGCACTTGATGTTCCGCCTTTACACGTTGACAGGTTAAACACCTCGAGGTAAACTCCGCGATATCTCTCTTCATATTTTTCCACCAAAATGTGTGTCAAATATCATGATACATTTTGGTACTTCCAGGATGGATTGCAAACGGTGTGTTGTGTGCCTCCATCATGATCTTCTACTCAATGCGTCAGCTACCACGTTTGCTTTTCCAGGATGATATTGGACGGTATGATCGTAATCTTTCAACAGCTCGAGCCAATGTCGTTGCCGCATGTTAAGTTCCTTTTGGGTGAAGAAATATTTGAGGCTTTTATGATTCGTATAGATCTCCACTTTCTCCCCAGACAGGTAGTGTCTCCAGATTTTCAACGCTTGCGATCATCGCCGCCAACTCTAGATCATGAGTAGGATAATTTCTCTTATATTCTTTGAGTTATCATGAGGCATAGGTTATGACTTTCCCATGTTGCATGAGAACACATCCTAACCCTTTGCCTGAAGCATCGCTGCATATAATAAATCCATCTGAACCAGATGGTATTGCCAGAACAGGTGCCGAAATGAGTCTCCTCTTGAGTTCTTGAAAACTCTTCTCGCATTCCTCGCTCCATACATATTTTGTATCCTTCCGAGTCAACTGAGTTAACGGAGTAGCGATTCGAGAAAATCCTTCCACGAATCTTCAATAACAACCAGCTAAGCCCAGAAAGCTACGCACTTCGATCACCGAATTCGGTTGCTCCCAACTTTGTATTGCTTTAATCTTCGCCAGGTCAACAGATACACCATGCTTTGACACCACGTGCCCAAGGAATGCTACTTCCTCAAGCCAGAACTCGCATTTCTTCAGCTTGGCATATAAATTGTTTTCACGAAGCCTTTCAAGTATCAGCTTCAAATGGTGCTCATGATCTTCACGACTTTTGGAATATATGACGATGTCATTAATAAAGAAAACAACGAACTGATCCAAATATTCCTTGAATACACGGTTCATCATTCCATGAAAGCAGCAGGAGTATTAGTCAATCCAAAAGACATGACTAAGAATTCATAATGCCCGCACTGGAAGTTCTCAAGGCGCTTTGGAATATCCTCATTTTAATCTTCAAATTTGATGATATCCAGAACGAAGGTCGATCTTTGAAAAGAATTGTGCTCCTTGCAACTGGTCGAACAAGTCATCAATACGAGGTAGCGGATACCTATTCTTGATGGTGACATGATTTAATTCTCGGTAGTCAATACAAAGTCACATACTCCCGTCTTTCTTCTTTACGAATAAAACAGGAGCACCCCAAGGAGATGTACTAGGACGAATGAAAACGATGTCTAACAATTCCTGTAGTTGGACTTTTAACTCCTGAAGTTCAATAGGAGCCATTCCATATGGGGTTTTAGAAATGGGTTTTGTACCCAGTTCAAGGTCAATAAAGAATTCAACATCACGTTCTGGGGGTAGACCGGGAAGTTCTTCAGGAAATACATCAGGAAATTCTCTAACAACAGAAATATTATTCAAATCTGACTTGTCTTTGTTCAAATCCATAACATGGGCTAAGAAAGCTTGACATCCATTTTTCAATAAACGAATAGCTTTATGGCTTGATATGATGTTGATCGATTTTAGTGGTTTAGTTGTTTGAATTCGTATGACAGGTTGGTTAGGAATATGAAAACTAACAACCTTACGAAAACAATCAATTTTGGCATGATGAGTAGTTAACCAATCAATTCCTAAAATCACATCAAAAGCAAGTATCTTTAAAGAGATAAGATCCACGGGTAATGTGATGGTGCCAACTTGGATTAAGCAAGATTTATAAACAGTGGACGTAACAAAAGTTTCTCCTAACGGAGTCTCCACTGATAAATCAAAGTCTAATTTCTCCGGAGTCAAGTTTAAACGTTGAGCACAAGTAGGAGAGATAAAAGAATGGGTTAAACCGGTATCTAGTAAGGTACAAACTTCGCAAGATTTTATGATAAGCTTACCCGTGATCACCTCGTTCGGGTTTCTCGCGTTTTGGCCAGTCACGACAAAAGCTCTTCCAGGAACCGCTGATTTCGACTTATCCGGGACAGCCTTTGGAGTTACCATCCTTGCTGAACTTAGTTTTGCTACAGAACAGTCTCGAGCTATATGGCCCTCCTTTCCACAGTTATAGCATACCTTGGATTATTGTGGGCAGTTTGGGCTGATATGTCCCTCTTTCTTGGATTTGTAACAAATGACCGGTGTTCGTTCTCCTCCCCTAGAAACATTTGATGTTTGTGCTAACGTCTTCACGTTATCATTGTTGTACCTTCTCTTTTTGAAATCTCCTCCGGACTCGCTCCTTCTATTATCACGGCCACGATTAGCACCAGAGTGGTTACCGCTTTTTGTCCAAATGTTTTCCTCCTCGCCGGTTTTCATTGTTCATGATCACGCCACCGTAAGATGATGACCTCAGGTTGTGTTCCCTTGGTTGAACATACTCACTATCTCACTCTAATAGTTGAGCTATGTTGACAACATCTGAATACAGAGAAAATTTATGAGAGATAAGGTATTGACGAATCTCAGGTTTTAGACCTCTCAGAAACATCCTTGTCATTCGTTCCTCATTCTTTACCAAATGAGGTGCAAACCTCGATAACTCAGCGAACTTTGCCTCATACTGGGACACCGTAATGTTGTTTTGTTTCAGTCTGATAAACTCTACCTCTTTTATTTGACGAATACTTTCATGAAAGTACTTGTCATTGAATAGTTTCTGAAATCTTTCCCAAGATATGTTGAGTGCGGCTGGCTGGGTACGCTTCACAGACTCCCACCAGTAGTCTGCCTTACCGTGGAACATAAAGGTGGCGAATGGAACCTTATGTTTTTCTGTGCATCCCAAGACATCAAATATCTTGGTAATTTGCTTGACCCACATTTCCACCTTGATCGGATCCGGCTTTCCAATAAATTCTGGTGGTCCCAACTCCTTGACCTGCTTGGCTGTGACAGACCGCGTTGCTATCACTTCCACCCGTATTTTGTACATGAGTCTCCCTCGTCTGATTTTGCATGAACTGCAAAAAGCTCCTAAACATTCCATCATTCATCGTTTGCTTTAGTAGTGTTGTTTACAGGAGGAATATTGCCTTCCCATTGTACGCTCTCCTAGTTTGTGACTAAAGGTTGTTCCACGCCTCATACACTCCATTGTTAACGCTTCTCGGACCATTCTTAAATACTGCCATAAAACAAGGGTTAATTAAATAAATTAACGTATCACATAATATCCCTATATTATGATCGACCAACAAATAAGCTTAGATAGGACACACTAGCGAAGGATTTACTCATCTCTCCCCTCCTAGTTCTATTCCCCGATCTCTGCCAGAGACCATATCCCTAAGCTTTGATACCAACTGTGACGCCACCAAAATAGGTATACAACACCCATTCTGAGTCGCCAAATACATGGTACAAAAAGCAAACTACAACTTCAATAATACAATTGTCGTGCAAAATACGACAACACATATTATGAGTTTAAATATAAATATTGTCTTCTAGACAATATCCACACTCAAATAAGTCCTCATTACAATTATTCATACACTATTTTACAGAAATAGTGAGGACTGCTAAAATATCTTTCTAGAATCATTACTCCATACCCTGACTATATCCTGCTATGTTCTCACCTCCTGAGAAGAAAAATGGAACAAAAAGGAAAAGGGTGAACTCAACTAGCCCAGTAAAGAATATTATGACTAAGATAATATACAACAAATTATCATTAGTTTGCAATAGGGAAAAGTCTGATAAAATATAATAGACAACAAGTTTTAGATCAACAACTGCTGCGGAAACAGCAATCCATTAGAAGAGTCAAGTAGAGAATGAGTTCTACTATCTTCTAAGATTTAAAAGTCCATCATCAATATTTTATGCCTGTAAAATCAATCAATATACATCTTTAATCAAGTATTCATCTTTGCACTACAGGCCAAAGATATTCATTTGTATCACCAGTTGGTCATGTTCATCTCAACACATGTCCATCTTTGCACTACGGGCCAAAGATATTCATCAGTTAATCATTCATCTTTGCACTACAGAGCCAAAGATATTCAAGAATATCATCATTTAGGACCGAGGATGATGAAAAATATTTTAAAGAAAACGAATCCAAATGAGACGTAAGGACAAATATAAAGGATTCAGATAACAGTTTATCCAAGATCAATAATACTTCATAATAACCAATTGTGAAGCAGAATTCAAAATAAAGATCAATACATGGATACAATCAAAGATAGTAATCATAATAGACATCTTGGACAAAAAGAAGAAAATTTCATTTTTCGGTGAATAGTGCCGTATTCGTGAATAGTGTCGTATACGTGAATAGTGTCATTTACGTGAATAGTAACCCCTACACAAAAAGTTCTAAATTTGATAAAAAGTTCAAACTAATATTTTAGCATAATGATATTGAAAGAAATAATATCATTTACGAAGAAAATAACATCTCTTACCTCAAAATAACCGCATACTCGATCAATTTCTGATATATAGTCTTGTGAAACTTGCAAACGATATAGCAACTCTCGAAGTATCAAAATACTCACAAAAATACACTCGATAATCTAGAGAGTAAGAAAACTTGTTTCTGGTGTGATTTTCAATTCTAACCTAAGTGTCTATTTATAGGAAAATGCTAGAACGCCATAGAAGACTAAAATAATAAATTAATATTATTTCTCATTCTTTCTTCTACGCATGCATCAATTGAACAAGCTAGCCACCAATTCTGAAAATTTTCAGCAGCCCAAAAAGTGGGTCCCACCCATAATTTAATAAAAATCATTTTATTTTCTGAAACTTCAGTAATTCATAGAAAATAGCCCGTTTATCAGAAAAATAAGAATTTTATGTCCATTCCACACGAAATCGAACTCTCTACAACTTTGTAGCTTTGAGTTTTTCCAAATTCCAAACAAAAAATATCTGAAACCCACAAACGGATGATTTTAAACACCTCTAAAAATCCATAACAAATCATTCGTTAATTTTTAACGGTTCAAAATTTGTGGATATATACTCAACTTATATATGTATAACATATTCAAAAATCACAACGATCCAACGGTCGGATTAAAATTATAACTCACGCATTAGAGCTTTAAGAACACCGATTTGATCTTTTAATACTTCCAATCCGACAAAGTACTGATAAAATACCTCAACATTAATTCCTTCATTTATAACCACATAAATAAATTCATCATTTATATCCGCATCAAATAAATATTTCCTTATCATATAAATCAATAATTAATTATTCACAAATAATATTACAGAATCACAATTATGACAACCAGGTCATTCCCAGGAAAGAGGGGCTTTCCAATAAAGATTTCTCCTTACTAACGCGCAATTAGGTGACCAAACCTCTCCTTGACAGAACTTTCTAGATATTTCCAATAATGATATCTAATAATATTATTCAAATAATATGAATTATTGATCTGATAATGGGAAATATTGTGCAGTGATAATTATTGAAATAACAATAATATAAACTATCAACGCAGCAATTATTGAATCAATAAAATAAAATATTGAATAGTAATTACTGTAAAAATTATTGAGTAGTGCCTTCTTATGTAAAAATCAATAATTCAAAAATATTGTGCAATACCGTGTACTACTTCATGCATCCATCCAGTATTCATCGTATTTTAACCACCGTATTCCAACAATGTTAAACAATGAACAACTACGCCGTTATTTATAAAAACTCAAACTTGTCGTTTTCTTCATCCGACAGTTATTATGTTATGGGGCCCATAAATGACTGCGCAGTAGTACGAATATTCTCCAACAACAAGAATATTCCACGACCAAACAAATATTCTCCGACAACAATGATTATTTTATAACCACTTGCTTATTTTGCAAAATTTGCACATTTCACCCATAACTAGAGCATTGTATCAAATTAATTCCATATTATTTTAAGATAATAAATAGAGGAAATTTGATTTTTTCATAATAAGTTGGGGTCTTATGTGACGCCCCCAAAATAGGTATACACCACACCCATTCTGAGTCGCCAAATACATGGTACAGAAACAACTACAACTTTATTATTACAACAGTAAAACTGTGAGTTTAAATACAAATATTATCTTTTAGACAATATCTATACTCAAATAAATCCCCATCACATTTATTGATACATTATTTTACAAAATGGTGAGGACTACTAAACAACTCTCTAGAACCTTCATTCCATACCCAGACTAGTACTGCTTTACATTCTCGCCTCCCGAGAAGAAAAATGGAACAACAAGAAAAAGGGTGAGCTCAACTAGCCCAAAAAAGAATATTATGACTAAGATAATATACAACAAATTATCGTTAGTCTCCAACAGGAAAAAAATCGATAGAATACAATAGATAACAAGTTTCAGATCAATATTCGCAATGAAATAATAATTCATAGAAGAGTTACGTAGAGAATGAAATCTACTATAATCTATGAATTTAATAATCCATCATCAATATTTTATCCTCGTAACATCAATCAATATTCATCTCAAATCAAATATTCATCTTTGCACTACTGTGCCAAAGATATTCATCAATCGGTCATGTTCATCTCAACACTGCTCATCTTTGCACTAAAGGCCAAAGATATTCATCATCGGTCATGTTCATTTAAACACCGCTTTCATCTTTGCACTACGTGCCAAAGATATTCTTCAGAAATCATTCATCTTTGCACTACAAAAGCCAAAGATATTCAATAATATCATCATTTAAGACCGAGGATGATGAAAAATATTTTTAAGAACGAATCCAAAGGAAACAAAATGACAAGGATTAAGGATTAATGATTCGTACTTTGTTTTATCCATGTCCAACAATACCTCAAAAATAATCATAGTGGTGTAAAATTCAAGAATGATCAAAACATGGATACAATCAAAGCTAGTATCCGAATAGATATTTTGGACGAAAAGAAGAAATTTTATTTTTCTATGAATAGTCTCGTATCGTGAATAAATGTCAGATATCGTGAATAGTCAGATACGTGAATAGTAACTCCGACACCAAAAGATAGAAATTCTACAAAAAAAACATTTTCACGCTTCATTTAATAATAATAGTACTCGTGAATAGTAACTCGTGAATAGTAACTCATGAATAGTAACTCGTGAATAGTAACTCATGAATAGTAACCCCCATACATGAAAAAGTTCCAAATTTGATAAAACTTCAGATCAACATTTCAGCATAATGATATTGAAGAAATAATATCATTACGAAAAAAAAAAATATCCCTTACCTCAAAGAATCAGTACTTCGGAAGGAAAGGTCTCAAGTGATCTTTGAATGAAACTTGATTGAATGAAGAACTCTCAAAGTATCTAAATACTCACAAAATACGCTCAATAATATAGAGAGAAAGAGAAAACTTTGTTTCTAGTGTGATTTTCAATTCTAACTTAGCCCTCTCTATTTATAGGAAAATGTTAGCCGTACCAAGGCAGGACTTGACTGACTGCACGATGGGCTTTACCGCTACTATTGCCACCCACCACATTTGAAATAAAATTCAGCACATTTTTTCACCAACCACAAGTGGGGCCCACTCAATTCTAGAATTTTCCACCAAAATCAATTATAAACCTAATTTCCTAATCGGACACCTCTTAAAATTCATAACAAATCATTCGTTCATTTTAACGGTTCAAAATTTGTGGACATATACTCAACTTGTGTATGTATAACATATCCAAAAATTACAACGATCCAACTATTTGGATTAAAATTATAACTCACGCAATATATATCGTAAAAATAATGATTTGATTTTTAATACCTCCATCCGATAAAATCTTGATAAAACACCTCAATATTAATTTCTTCATTTACAACCACATAAATAAATCCATCATTTATATCCACATAAAATAAATATTTCTTTATCATATGAATCAATAATTAATTATTCACAAATAATATTACGAATCACAATTATGACAACCAGTAGCTCCTGTGAAAGAGGGGCTTTCCAATAAGGATCTCTCCTTCTCGGCAAGCAATTAGGTGACCAAACCTCTCCTTAGATGAGAACTTTCTAGATATTGCCAATAATGTTATCTAATAATATTATTCAAATAATATGAATTATTGATCCGATAATGGAAATATCAGTAGTAGTGACAATTATTGAACAACAATAATATAAAATATCAACGCAAAGAATTATTGAATCAATAAAATAAAATATTGAATAAGAACTCATTGTGAAAATTATTGAGTAGTGCCATCTTACGTATGAATCAATAATTCAACAATATCGCGCAATACTGCGGTGTCTATCTTTATGCAAACCACGCCAGACATCAGTATTTTAACCACCGGGTATTCCAACAATCTTAATCTGTAATAACTACGCCGTTATTTATAACCACCCAAACTTTGTCGTTTTCCTCATCCAATCGCTTTCAAGTTATGGGGCCTACACACGGTCATACCGTTGCATTTAATATTCCCCGACAAATCTGAATATTCCACGACCAAACGAATATTCCCAAACAAAAATGAATATTTTATAACCACTTGCTTATTTTGAAATATTTATGTATTTAACCCTTAACTATCCACATTAATCAAATCAACCCTTACTATTTCAAAATAATAAATAAAGGAAATTCCTTTTATTTAAAAAAAAAAATTCGGGTCTTACAACCTCCTCCTTATGAAATTTCGTCCTCGAAATTGACGTGACGTACTGGTGTTTCAAAAGGTGAGGATACCTCGCTTTCATTTCGCTTCCAATTCCTGTGTCATTTCCTCTATAATTTGATTCCTCCACAAAACTTTAACTTGTGGTATGACCTTTGAAGCGTAGGGACATGCTCCTTCCTATCCAAGATCTTGACAGTACCTCCTCATACGTTAAGTCTTCTACTATCTCGTCGGTTCTAACTCAATAACGTGGTTCGGTCTTTCACATATTTACGAAAGCGGATATGTGAAACACATTATGAACACGAGACATACTTGGAGGTAACGCAAGTCATAGGCTACATTTCCTACTCGGTCAAGAATTTGAAATGGACCAATAAATCGTGGATTTGAGCTTTCCTCTCTTCCCAATTCTTGTAACTCCTTCCATGGAGCAACTCGCAACAATACATGATCCCCTACATTAAATTCCACATCCTTTCGATGAAGATCCGCATAACTCTTTAGTCGATCTTGTCTTGCTTTGTATACGTTGTCGAATCATTAGTCATACGTACTAACTCGGGTCCCAACAATGTTGCTTCACCCACCTCATCCCAACATATTGAGAACGACATTTTGTCCATATAATGCTTGAATGGACCCATGCCTATATTTGTTTAATAACTATTGTTGTATGAGAATTCCACCAATGGCAAGTACTTATCCCAACTTCCTTTGAAATCTAGGACACAGAGTTTTAATATATCTTCAAGAGTTTGAGTAGTCCTTTCTGATTGCCCATCCGTTTGAGGATGGTATGCCAAACTGAATCGTAAATTCGTGACCATAGCTTTCTACAAACTAACCCAAAATCATGAAGTGAATCTTGGGTCACGATCTAAAACAATGGATACTGGCATGCCATGCAACCTCACAATCTCATTCACGTACATACTAGCAAGACGTTCAAGGGAATAAGTCTCCCGTATCGGCAAGAAATGAGCAGACTTGGTTAATCTATCAACAATAACCCAAATAGCATTGATGCCTTGAGAAACCGTAGGAAGACCCGTAACGAAATCCATGGTAATGTGTTCCCACTTCCATTTCAGAATCTCAAGTGGTTGTAACGGACCCTTAGGTACTAGATGCTCCGCCTTTACACGTTGGCAAGTTAAACACATCGAGATAAACTTTGCAATCTCTCTCTTCATATTGTTCCACCAAAATGTATGTCGAAGATCACGATACATTTTAGTACTTCCGAGGATGGATTGCAAATGGTGTATTGTGTGCCTCCATCATAATCTTGTACCTCAAATCGTAGTCGTTAGGAACACAAAGTCTAGAGTGGACTCAAGTATTCCTTCTTCATCAATTCTCGCTTAGGAATAGCTCCTTCTTGTACTTTCCTCTTCATACGCATCACTCAAGATTGGTGGCTTGAGCGGCTTTTAACTAAAGTCGATTATACTCAGTATATCATCACGTGGGTACCTAGAGTTTTCATCTCCATCTCTATTATTTGTAAATTATACTGAAATTAGTCTTTGACAATATCGTACTCAGTGCTTATATCGATCTTCTACTCAACACGCCGGCTACCACGTTCGCTTTTCCAGGATGGCATGGTCGAAACATGTCTTTGAAATGAGTCTCCTCTTGAGTTCTTCAAGCTCTTCCCACATTCCTTGCTCCATTCGAATTTTGTATCTCTACGAGTCACCAAGATAATGGAATAGCGATTCGAGAATATCCTTCAACGAATCTCCGATAATAACCAACTAAGCTTCTAAAGCTACGTATTTCAATTCATCGACTTAGGTTGCTCTCAACCGCGACTCATATCCCAATCTTGGATAAAGACGTCACAATGACACCTATCGCTTTACTATCGCATCTAATATGACGTCCCCCATAGAGAGTCTAGCTTAGTGAATTCCACAAAGGAAGTCACAAGGTAAAGGCTCAGTACCAAATTCTATAGTTGAATTTTTAACTCACGAAGTTCAATAGAGCCAATCTATATGAGATTTTAGAAATGAGTTTTGTCTGGGGTTCAAAGTCGATACAAAATTTAATATCAGGCTTTGGGAGTAAGCCAAGAAATTCTTCAGGAAATACATCAGGAAAAATCAATAACAACAGGAATATTATTCAAATCTGACGTGTCTTTATTCAAATCCATAACATGGATTAAGAAAACTTGACATCCGTAATAAACGAATGACTTCATGGCTTGATATGAAAATGTTTGATTACAATGGTTTGATTGCTTGAATTCGAATAACAGGTTGCTTAGGAATATGAAAACTAACAACCTTACAAAAGCAATCAATTTGGCATGATGAGTAGTTAACCTTAAAATCACATCAAAAGCAAATATCTCTATAGAAATAAGGTTAACAGGTAATGTGATAGTGCCAACCTGAATCAAACAAGATTTCTAAACAATAGATGTAATGAAAGTTTCTCCTAACGGATTCTCCATAAATAGGTCAAAGTCTAATTTCTCCGTAGTCAAGTTCAAACGTTGAGCGCAAGCAAGAGAGATAAAAGAATGGGTAGAACCAGATTATCTAGTAAGGTATAAACTTGCAAGAATTTATAATTAACTAACCTGTGCTAACTTCGTTCGGGTTCCTCGCATTTTGATTGGCCACGCGAAAAACGCTCTTCCAAGAACCGCTGACTTTGACTTTTCTCGGACATCCTTTTGAGTCACCATTCACGCCGGATGGGTTTCGATATCGTCTAATCTCGAAAGCGATATGTCCTTCTTTTCCACAATTATAGCATACCTTGGAAGGCTTTGAACAGTTTGACCTTATATGTCCCTCCTCTCCACATCTCAGAAGATCTAACCGGGCGATCGTTCTCTTCCCTAGAATTTGTTGATGGTGCTTTGATGATGTTGCTTACCGACGCCTTCCGTCATCGTTAAATCTTCTCTTTTAGATTGGACATCTCTTTCCATAATATCAACGTGTCGTGCGCTTTTTACCCATGCATCACTCATTCTCACTGCGTTCGATTATTTCTTCTTTCAGCTCAGATTCCAGCTTTATCATCTTATATTCTGCCAAAGAGTGCTTCAGTTCAAGCATCACGTATCGGGTAACACAAGCTTGAATCGTTGCATCCTTTTGCTCCACGACTGCCTGCAATTCTTTAGCCTGCTCTTCTAACTCATGAATACGATTTTGCAATTCTATATTTTGATCATAAAATACCTCTAATAAACTCTCTTGGTACCTCTTCTTCCTCTTCTTCCTCACTCTCGGTATTACCTCTGCAATTATCTCTAAAAGCAACTATCAATTCTTCACTCACACCACACCTGGATATCTCTAATTCCTTCTTCACCGACATCACATTATCCTAGTTGGCGATTAGAGGTGTCTCCACGATCTCATTCACTCCATTGTTAACGTTCTCGTGACCATTCTAAAAACTATCATAAAACAAGGGTTAATTAAATAAATTAACAAATCACATAATACCCTATAATATGACCAACCAACAAATAAGCTTAGGTAGGACACACTAGCGAAGGATTTACTCGTCTCTCCCTCCTAGTTTTATTCCCGATCTCCGCCAGAGATCATATCCCTAAGCTCGATACCAACCGTGACTCTGGACACCAACTTGTGTCAAGACCTCACATTGATACTTATCGGTTTGCCATGCAGAATCAGCGTCCCCTACGGAGAGTCCGGCTTGGTGCATCCCCATCAACAGAAGTCACCAAATGAGAGGCTCGAGGCTCTTTACTTATAGCTCGATACCATTAACCGCGGCGCCCCAAAATAGGTATACACCACACCCATTCTCGAGTCGCCAAATACATGGTACGAAACAACTACAACTTTATTATTACAACAAGAAAAAGCTGTGAGTTTAAATACAAATATTATCTTTTAGACAATATCTATACTCAAATAAATCCCCATCACAATTATTGATACATTATTTTACAAAAATGGTGAGGACTACTAAACAACTCTCTCTAGAACCTTCATTCCATACCCCGACTAAGACTTCGCTACATTCTCGCCTCCCGAGAAGAAAAATGGAACAACAAGAAAAAGGGTGAGCTCAACTAGCCCAAAAAGAATATTATGACTAAGATAATATACAACAAATTATCGTTAGTCTCCAACGAGGAAAAATCGATAGAATACAATAGACAACAAGTTTCGGATCAATATTCATAAATAAATAATAATTCATAGAAGAGTTACGTAGAGAATGAAATCTACTATAATCTATGAATTTAACAAATCCATCATCAATATTTTATCCTCAGTAACATCAATCAATATTCATCTCAAATCAAATATTCATCTTTGCACTACGTGCCAAAGATATTCATCAATCGATCGTCATGTTCATCTCAACACTGCTCATCTTTGCACTAAAGGCCAAAGATATTCATCGATCGGTCATGTTCATTTAAACACTGCTCATCTTTTGCACTACAAAGCCAAAGATATTCTTCAAAATCATTCATCTTTTTGCACTACGGGCCAAAGATATTCAATAATATCATCATTTAAGACGAGGATGATGAAAAATATTTTTAAAGAACGAATCCAAACAAAATGACAAGGATTAAGGATTAATGATTCAGTACTTTGTTTTATCCATGTCCAACAATACCTCAAAATAATCATAGTGGTGTAAAATTCAAGAATGATCAAAACATGGATACAATCAAAGCTAGTATCCGAGAATAGATATTTTGGACGAAAAGAAGAAATTTTATTTTTTCTATTGAATAGTGCCAGATATCGTGAATAGTGTCAGATATCGTGAATAGTCTTGATATCGTGAATAGTAACTCACACCAAAAGATAGAAATTCTACAAAAAAAAATTTTTCACGCTTCATTGAATAGTACTAAGTGAATAATAGTAACTCGTGAATAAGTAACTCGTGAATAGTAACTCGTGAATAAGTAACTCATGAATAGTAACCCCGACATGAAAAAGTTCCAAATTTGATAAAACTTCAGATCAACATTTCAACATAATGATATTGAAGAAATAATATCATTACTTAAAAAAAAAATATCCCTTACCTCAAAGAATCAATACTTCGGAAGGAAAGGTCAAGAAGTGATCTTTGAATGAAACTTGTCTTTGACAAAGAACTCTCAAAGTATCTAAATACTCACAAAATACGCTCGATAATATAGAGAGAGAAAAGAGAGAAAACTTTGTTTCGGTGTGATTTTCAATTCTAACTTAGCCCTCTATTTATAGGAAAATGTTAGCCCGTAAAGCAGACTTGACCAAGCTTTACACGATGGCTTTACTCGCTACTATTGCCACCCACCACATTTGAAATAAAATTCAGCACATTTTTTTTCACCAACCACAAGTGGGGCCCACTCAATTCTAGAATTTTCCACCAAAATCAATTATAAACCTAATTTACTAATCGTACACCTCTTAAAATTCATAACAAATCATTCGCTTCATTTTAATCGGTTCAAAATTTGTGGACATATACTCAACTTATGTATGTATAACATATCCAAAAATTACAACGATCCAACTATTTGATTAAAAATTATAACTCACGCAATATATCGTAAAAATACTGATTTGATTTTTAATACCTCCATCCGATAAAATACTGATAAAACACCTCAACATTAATTTCTTCATTTACAACCACATAAATATATCCATCATTTATATCCACATAAAATAAATATTTCTTTATCATATGAATCAATAATTAATTATTCACAAATAATATTACGAATCACAATTATGAATGACCAGCCGCTCCTGTGAAAGAGGGGGCTTTCCAATAAGGATCTCTCCTTATTGGCGCGCAATTAGGTGACCAAACCTCTCCTTGATGTAACTTTCTAGACATTGTCAATAATGTTATCTAATAATATTATTCAAATAATATGAATTATTGATCCGATAATGGGAAATCTTCATGTAGTGACAATTATTGAACAACAATAATATAAAATATCAACGCAAAGAATTATTGAATCAATAAAATAAAATATTGAATAATAACTACATGTGAAAATTATTGAGTAGTGCCATCTTACGTATGAATCAATAATTCAACAATATCTGCAATACCGTATACATCTTTATGCAACCACGCGTAGACATCAGATTTTAACCAATTAAGATATTCCAACAGTCTTAATCTAATAACTACGGCTGCTATTTATAACCACACAAACTTTGTCGTTTTCCTCATCCAATCGCTTTCATGGGGCCCACATTATGGTTGCGGCTGTCGTATTTAATATTCCCCGACAAGCATTTAATATTCCACGACCAAACGAATATTCCCCACAAAAAATGAATATTTTATAACCACTTGCTTATTTTGAAATATTTACGTATTTAACCCTTAACTATCCACATTAATCAAATCAACCCTTACTATTTCAAAATAATAAATAAAGGAAATTCCTTTTTATTTAAAAAAAAAATTTGGGGTCTTACATCTTACAACCCCCCCATTTCAATTTCATCCATTCTTCTATACGTGGGCCCAAATGTGGCCCCCATATGTGGCTCCCACCTTTATTATATTAAATAATTATCTACCGATTATTTTAAAAAAATGGGTAAATGGGGGTCCAAATAATACGCCAATATTTACAATACTTCATAAAAATTCTCTTAATATTTTTTAACAACACTTATCATCATCATTATAATTCGCAATATTTAACAACCAGGTCGTTCCCAGGAAAGAGGGGGCTTTTCGATAAGGATTTCTCCTTATTGGCGCGCAATTAGGTGACCAAACCTCTCCTTGACAGGACTTCTAGACATTGTCAATATTGTAAATAATAATATGAATAACTTTGTCGTCTCAATTATTGATTTAATAATATAAAATATTATGCAGATGATACTGTGACAATAATTGAAATAATATGAGAGAGATGATGCAGCAATTACTATAGCAATAATTGAGTGACTTCTCACGTAAGCATCAATAATCAATATCGTGTGCTATTATGCAACCACGCCAGACATCGTACTTTTTTAACAATCGATTATTTCAACAGCTAACGGTAAAACTTTCGCCGTTATTTTCATAAAAAGATATATTTCGCTGCTTTCTCATTCCGAAATAATAATTACGTTGTGGGGTCCACTAATGATTGTGTTGGTCGTCATGAATTTTCCCTGTTAAAACGAATATTCCCCGACCAATCGAATAGTATATAACAACTTGCTTACTTTGCAAAATTCATAAATATTACCCACAACTATAACATTATAACAAATTCAAACCTTAATATTCAAAAATGATATTTATAGAAAAATTCATCTTTATTTATAAAAGTTGGGGTCTTACATGGGTGGCTAACATTGATCAAAGAAAGGAATCTAACTCGGAGATTCAAGGAGATCGCGGAGAAGTAGGAGTTGAACTCGTACCTGTGGAAGCTCGTATCTACAAGGGTATGATTTTGTTTCTCCTTCTCTTCTTAGATTGACAATCAAGCACAAGAATGATCTTGGTTTATGGTTTGAAAGAAAAAATTTAAAATTCATTTTTACATCGCTTCCGCTTATTTATGTGATTTGATTGCATGCTCTTATTTCTAGCAAACCTAACATAAGGATCACTTGTATTACTATCACTATAGAAATTCCTATTGATAGCCAAGTAAAACTCAATTAGGTATTCTCATTAGCGAGTCACATTCAGTGAACTTATTCTCCAATAAATACCTACATATTTGCTTTAATGTCTCCACATAAATGATCATGAGATCAATCATTCTCATCTAATGAACAGGCAACGTATGTACCAATCTATTCGGATTCACTAATCCCCTTTTTAGTAATCCAACGATCGGAAACTATTTTAATTTGAAGCTATCAAAGAATTTAGATCTCATTAGTATGATCATCATCATGATTTTAAAAGCATTGCGTAAAACTATGGATTTATCACATTTAAATATAACAACATCATGTAGATAAAGAAAAAGCATTTAATAAATGAATAAGATTGTTACAAAGTATATGTTTTATTATATCATATATAATTGACTTGTATATACTACTTTCAATCCAAACACCTCTGGATATGATCTAGGATGCTTGGAGAGCCTCAAATGAAGAATTAACCATAAAAAACAAAACTCAAGCACAATAATTCAGAAAATAAACTAGATCTAATTAAGCTAAATCTAGTATAAAGATGAGAACTTTAACCTTGGGAGTGAGCATTTCTTTCTCCTTAAGCTTTGTATAGATGGTTTGACTATAGATTGGTAGGAGATTTGATGAGAAAAACCTAGATCTAGATTTCGATTAGAAAAGTTTTTCTCTTCATTTTCTTTATTTCTCTCTATAGATAATACCTTTTCTCTATCTAAAATGTCTTCTTCTCTCAAAAAATGAGTCAAAGCCGCCTTATATAAGCACCCTAGGCCCTGCGTCAGCCCTAGGGCGGTGCTTACTTGCATCGGTTTCGTGTCGCGACATCGATTTTTTATGTTGTGCACTGAAATGTCCATAACTTTAAAATCGGGAAGAGTTAGAAAATGTGTCGTACCAATTCGAAAAGTTCTTCTGAGAGTTACACAATGACATCAAGTTTGATCAATTTCAGATTTAAGAAAATGGAAAAAAGGGAAGAAAAAAAATATCTTTTTATAAACATCAACTAGTCGTTTGTCAACTTTTATGTAGCTTAGCTGCCTAGAGGTCACTGTGGGGACTCCAAATACTCGTTCTGAGTCTTGTAATATTTGTTTAGACATTTTTGTCTCGAGGTAAAATGACACTCTTGCCTTCTTGTCATTATTAGAGAAAAGATGCATAAATTTTAAATGTTTTTATAAATGCATTTTTCTTTTTATATTTCTTTCATTTATTTTTGTTGTCATCAAAATTATTAATTATTTTTAATCCCTTCAAGCAGGAAATACTTGAAGTGACATTTTTATTCTCTATTGGGTAACTTTTCATTTCCGTCTTTTTAAATCGTAATTGTATTCCCAAAAGGATGTAAAAAGTTCAAAAATATATAGTGACAAAACACACACACATGTTAATGACACAAAACACAACAAGTACATTAACTTTTAATTAATTATAAAATAAAAGAAATAAATTGCAATTATATACCAATTATTAGTCATCAATTGGAACCCACTAAAATTTATAAAATCAAATAAGTTCTTCTGAGGGTGATTCGATACACCCAATTAAGATTTTATCGATTAGAGACTATTAAAATTAGGTCCGTCATTTTTTAAAATAAAATCTATATTTTAAACTTACTGCATTTGATAATTCGATCCATATGCATGATATTATATTTCAAAAAACTCTCATATATAATAACATTCAAGTCCAAACTAGCTTTCAACTCCAATTGTCGTCTTTTTCTTGTTCTATTATTTTTCTTTTGTCATATTATAAATTCCAGCTGTCACGTCAAAGTTAAAACAACCGCCGTGATTGACTTTGTCACTCTTCCTCATCATACTCCCTTATATAAATTGGAACCAATCTTTCCACATAATGAAGCAAAACACACACACAAACACACAGTGGGAGCTGCTAGTAGATGGGCACACTAGCTCCGATAACCGGCCATACAACGGCAACAGAGAAGGAGAATGGTGCCGGTGTTGTCCCTCCTAAAAAGCTCGATGCCGGAGCTTTATTCATCCTCAAATCTCGAGGTAATTAGGAAACTTGCGTACTTTTTCATTCATAGTAAAGTAAGGAAAAAGTATATAAGAAATCAGAATATTTCATAGCTTTATTGATAGTAGATTAATTTTAGGGATATATACTACGATTTCTGTTCATTGAGAGAGTTTTTTTTTTTTTCCGTTCATTCTTGTTTTATTTAACGAAAAATATTAAGACTTTTGTTGAGATCAAATACAAGAAAACACTATGAAAATAAATGCAAATATATGGGTATATGTGGACGTGTCTACTTGCAACAACAAAAAAAAATTGTATTTTTTTTTTGTCAAAGATATATAAAAAAAATCAATTCAATTTTTTTTCCTTTTTTTTCTCTTTAACAAATCCTTATATATGTGGGTATTTATGCATACTCAAGTATGCAAGCAGTTGTATATATTTTCATGAAGATAATTGTACAGAATATAATACTAAAATATTTAGTAAAAAGAATACGTTTTAAGAAAACCATGATTTTTGTGATATTGTATCTGTATGTTTTTTCATCGAGATAATTTTATTGTTCGTTTTCATGGAGATATTTCGTAGAGAATACTCTTTCAGATTAAAAATTTGAGATGGATTTTGACTTTTGGAGGTCGGTTTTAAAATTTTAGATTTGATAAAATTTATTGCATTTTTAAATAAACAAATATAATTATTGTATATTAGCAATAATTATTGTATTAATTTGTTACTTGCAAATTTATATAAATTCATATTAATTTTGACAAGTTGGTTTTAAAAAGTCAAAATGTATCTCTAGTTTAAAAATTGTAGTATATTTTTGGTAGAAACCCATGATATTTTAAGAAAAGTTGTCAATTTTCCCATTTTAATTTTTAATTCAAACTATATATATAGCAGTATTAAAATTAAAATTAAAACTAGATTTAGCCACTATTAAAATAAATTTCAAATAATCATGTGACCCCTAATTAATTTTTAGATATGAGACTCGGATGGACTACAAAAAACTGAGACTCATTTATGAGGAAATGTTATGTAATGTTTACGTTGTTACTACCTGTCTAAATTGACTCAATGGTTGCGTACAGGTTCGTCCATAGACTCGATGTTTACGTTGTACAAGTTGTTTTTTATAAGTTATTTTATATAAAAATCTTTTGTTAGTATTTCATAAATTGGTCAACCTTAACCTTCATAATCTTGGAATAAAAGTCATCAGTAACACGTACAGGAGAAAAAATCACAGAAAGATACTTGTGTGATAAGAGAATGAGACTTTTAGAATTTTGACAACTCTGAAATAAATTAATATATACTCTTCTTATTTTAAAATTAGAGATATATTTTTTTTTTACTATTATGCTAAATTAGATATATATTTTTATTTTAAAATTATAAAATAACATAATATTCTTAATTTGTCATTATTTTCTCCACTATAATTTTTAATATCACGCGGCCACAACGAAATTCTTAACTAATACTAAGATTATATTTAAAAACATAAAATTATTTTTATAAGTCATCGTATTTTACAATTGTATTTCTTATTTTGGAACTAATTGTCGACGTCGGAATTTTTATTTGTCCCTTTTCTGTTATTGTCTTTTGGCGTTCTCATGTTAGGTGAGATTTGTTTGAAAAAATAAGTTGTGAAAAGGTTCAACATGTATATGTCGACGATTGGACTATAAGAGTCGCCAATTAGTTTTTTAAATGGTTGTACCAACACAACCGAGAAAATATTTGCACATTGACCCAGTGATGTGACACTGCTTAATGGCTATGTGAAACCGAGATTCGTTAGGGTCCGGGGACTTGGTTATGCGAAGGGATGGTGGTAGACACCCCCCCCCCCCCCCGACATCCGTGTTGCCACGGTGACCGTCACTTTTCAATTAAACTGTTATATGAATGTGTGTGTGTGTGTGTGTGGATCAATGTGCAGTTATCTGGAAGTAGTGACATGCCTCGTTCGCACCTATATACAAAGGGTTTGAATTTATGTATAAAAATTCAGTTTTAATAAGATATAGCAATGATGTTTTGTAAAAAAAGGTTTTTCAAACCCTTATGCTCAATAGTAATTGAGGCCTTTGATACTTTCATTTTTTTATTAAATGTCCGGCTTGATTGTTTTTATTTTCTAGATGCGAAATATCTTATAGAAAATAATGTAAAAAGCATTGCCGAACTCCTTGTGGGCATGAGAGCCATCTAAGGAAATTCAAACACCGTGAATAATTTACATGCCGTGTACAGTTAAAAATGTCCATCACGGGAATCGAATCTAGATTCAAAAAACTGAATCTGTGATCACATGATTCCTAGGCTCACATGATGTCCCAATTTATATGAAAGTCATAATGATATATATATATATATATATATATATATATATATATATATATATATATATAAGCAGTAAACGCTCTGGTTGTTAATCCACGCTCATCGAACAGAGTTCGACCACAGTTTATATATAAGTATATATATAAAAGTAATAAACGCTCCGGATGTAAATCCAGGCTCAATCGAGGCATAACTCGATAATGTTAGTATATAATATATATATATATATATATATATATAAAAAAGAAATAAAAGTCACGGATCGAATTTCGGGCATACACACACAACACGACTCTCAACGTGAAGAACTGTGTGTGCACAGTAGTGGAGAAAGACTTTAGAAAGTGTAAGAAGGCTTACAGTGGACTGCCAAAGAAGACTTTATTAACTTTAAATGGATAAACACTCGGCTCCCGCAGATAAAAATATAGCAATATAGAAGTTCACAAGTGTTTAAAATGAGAAAGCACTCAGTTTATAGTGTATACAGAGCAAATTGGACAGGGCTTTCTTGCATTTTAAATGAGTTGTGTTGGGAGAATGCATATTATGATTTGATGTTTTAAATGTATATGTTCATGATTATTTGTAAGGTCCTTAAATGAATATATGTACAAGGACTTAGTGATAGATCAAAATTGTTAGGTTGATCTAAGCTTTCAACGTGTACCATTCTGATAAAGAATGTATAGATAGAAAGATCAAAACTATTAGGTTGATCTTAAGATGTAATAGATTAGTCTTGAAGAAATCGTAGTGCATCCATCTGATCAACATTGCAGAAGTCAAGGCAGAAAACGTAGAGCCTAAAGATCGTAGTGTGCCTGCCTTGAAGGGGACTCTTCGGAAATCGTAGAGTGGTCCCAACGTTTGCCGAGACAACTCTACGATCGCAGTATGCTGAAGGAAACATGAAGTTTTACAAGTCAACGATCGTAGTGTGCTCTCGGGAACGTAGAGTCAACAACACGAGCAAGAGAAGATCGTAGTGTGCTCTCGGGAACGTAGAGTCAACAACACGAGCAAGAGAAGATCGTAGTGTGCGAAGGATGAAGGGAAATCGTAGTGCTCTCGAACTAATAGCTTCCGTAGTATGCAAAGATGTCAAAGACACTAAGATCTAAATCGTAGAACACCACGATCCAAATCATAGAGCATCATCTCTCCTACGTCGTAAAAACGCCGAGCCTCACGATCTGTGTTTTTCAACAAGTGAGGAATGGATCTCGAGATGTTTGCAAAGGCTCATCATCCCAAAATATATATGAAATATCCTTAGTATGCAACAAAGAAGCATAGTGAAGAAGCTAAGGATAGTACCATGGGTAAGAGGGACAAAATACCTTTTCAAGTGGTAGGTAAGAAAGCAGCCTGCAGTGTTAGTGGGCCAGAATGCAGAATTCAGAAGATGTGCAGATATGTCTCCATCACAGTACAGAAAGTTCAGATGCATTTAATGCCACAATGGATGGATCCAACAGATAGTTTTCAACATCACATATATACAGATCAGACAGATGAGAGAGCAAAAAACAAGCTTTAATCAAACAACGTGAACATCTCTCTCAAGCTCAACTCTACGATCTGAGATATTGCAAAGCTTACTCAAATACTCGGGCCTTAACGAACCAAAGCTTACACAAAGAATCGAGTAGCAACCATCAAGAACTCAACAACTATCAATCAATCAAGAAGAGTACCAAGTCTGACTTGAAGAGTTCGTCAGAGTCTCAGAAGAAAGCCAAGTCTGACTTGAAGAGTTCAAGAGTGAACTAGAAGTTCCTTAACTGGCGGTCTAGAAGGAATCATGTGATTCGTAAGATTGTAAAAGACATCCTTAGTGGATATCCTACTCGTTGAGTAGAAGAGTGGACTAGAGCTTTGAGTGCTCAACCACTTAAAAACAATCGTGTCGCTTTACATTCATGCTATAACTGCTATAACTGCTATATCTGCTATAACTGCCTTACTCGCTCATAACTCCATTGCTTGGTAAAGAAGATTAAAACAAATACTAATTCCGCAAAGTTTTAATCATTATCTAAGAACAAGTTAAAACGAAAAGATTTTCAAATATCTATTCAACCCCCCCTTCTAGATAACTTGTGCCTACTAGGAACTAACAATTGGTATCAGAGCAGGTTCTATTTTACAGCTTACACGCTTTAGTAGATCCAAATGGCACTCGTACCAAGCGAATCCAGACCGGGGAGGCAAAGAAGCCACCAATGTGCAACAAGGATAAATTTGCTAACTGAAAAGTCGATGCAAGCTTACATGGACTCAATAGATGAAGATCTATTTGAGACCGTTTTAATGGGCCCTATATACCAACAAAGCTTGCACCAACCATCGATGATCCAAACCGAGTACAAATCAAAGTGAAAGAAGAATGGATGGATACAGCAGAAGAGAGTCATCTAACTTGATAAAAAGGCAAAGAACATCCTGCTCCAATCCTTGAGAGGATGATCTGTTTGAAAATGTTGTAAACAAAGAAAACAAAAGGAAGTTTGGGAAGCACTCACGATCATGCACGAAGGAATCGAAGAAGTCAGAGAGAACAAACAGTCTCTCCTGACACAGCAGTATGAAATGTTCGCCCATGTGCAAGTAGAAAACGTGACTGCAACTTATGAAAGGTTTAACGTTTTGCTCAACTCTCTACAAGCGTATGGGAAGATCTATCCTAACAAAGATCTGACCATAAAGTTCATGAGAGCCCTACCAAGCAGATGGGATGTAAAGACCACAGCAATAAGAGAATCAAAGAATCTTAATGAGATGACAGTTCAACAACTGTATGGAAATCTCTTGACCTACGAGTTGGAGTTGACCCAACGTGCTGAAACCTTATCAAAAGGAAGAAGAAAGGATAAGGGTGTTGCTCTCAAGGCAAATGAAGGTGTATCAAAAGTCATAACTGAGATTAATTCTGATGATGATGAAGAGGATGACGATGACTTTCTTATGCTTTGGTAAAGAGACTAAGAAGGTTCATGCGACAAGCGCGTAACCCAAAGCCAAAGAAAGTCAAGAATCACGCCACCAGAACAAATGAATGATTTATGCTACAACCGCAAGAAACTCCGGTCATTTCATTGCTAACTGCAACAAGCCTATCAAAGAAGAACTAAAGAAGAAATCTCATGCAAAGAAAGAATACAAAGGAACCAAGAGGCCTCAGAAAAGAGACAAAGGCCTGGTTGCCGGAGGATCGTGGAGTGATTCAGATAATGACTCAAATGCAGACTCTAGAGATGAGGAAGAACCACATATGGCCAATCTGTGCTTAATGGCCAAACATGCAAAGGACAAACAAAGCCTAAACATACATGATGTAAGTATCGATGAGGTATTTGATTTTAATTCTCTTGATGTAGATATAAGTGACTTAAGAACCGCTTTGCATAAAGATAACCAATCGACCTACATCAATACATGAAGTGGTTCGTAGTCTTGTCTAAAGATCATTCACTTCTTCAAGAGGAGAAGAAGAAAGTTCAAGAAGAGCTTGAAACAACCCTTCTTCTAAGTACTAATCTTCTCTCCAAGCTTGAAGTCGAGAATGAAACTTTAAAATGATAAACACACATCACGCACAAAAAGAGAGTCTAAGCTAACCTCTAAAATCGAGGATCTAGAGAAGACTATCTCTCGCATGGAATGTATCCTCATCATCCATGGATCCGCTCGCTTCTCTAGTCGAGAAGCACATTCGACGTAATGTGCTTAGGCTTTGGGGAATCCATCTCGGAGCTAAGTGTGGAAAAGACAATGGAAACTAGCACTAGTAATGTCTCAAGTTTTGGTAGAGGCATTGCTTTTGTGAAATCCTCACAATTGGAAGAACCAGCTTCAACCTTGTTTCTACCGTCTCTAGTTATACTCGTGAAGTAAAGGATCTCACGCCGGTCCGGGTTTCATCAAGAAAAGAGTAACCCAACCTCTACTTACCAACCTCAAAGAATCGTAGAAGTCAAACAAACCAACTCTACTTAATCAACTGGGAAGGTACAAAGAGAGGTAAGGCACACTCATCACTATTCATAAAACCTAAGGACATGTGGAAGAAAGAGAATCAGTTTAACAGAAGGTTAACTAAGGAACCACACAAGTCCAAGTGGAAGATGAATCACCACACACACACAAGTATGTATTATAATAGATGTTTCATATGCAATAAATATGGTCATAGGGCTATAAAGTGTTATTATAATTTCATGCATGTGAGACCCAAGATTAGACAAATTTGGGTCCCCAAAGGCACTAACAAAGAAGGACCCATGCAAATATGGGTACCAAAATGAAGTTTCAAATGTTTTGACAGGAAAAGAGCTCCACGACCTCAACATAGTATCTGGACAGTGGTTGCTCGAGGCATATGACATGGAACAAAGCTCTACTATCCAACTATGTAGAAAAGGAGGGTCCCTCACCATCTTTAGGAGATAACGGCTCAAGGCAAGACAAGAGGATATGGCTCTGCTGGCAATGGTGCAAAGATCTTTCAACAAAGTAGCTTATGTGGAAGGACTTCAACACAACCTTCTAAGCATCACCAACTCTCATGACAAAGGGTCACCAAGTAACATTTCTCAATAATCAATGTCAAATCAGAGATTTGAAGACATCTGCCATAAAGCTAACCGGAACAAGAGAAGAAAATGTCTACATAGTAGATCTTGGTTAACTAAGCTCTGATGAAACAATATGTTTTCTAGCAAAAGCATCCGAGGAAATAAGTCAAGGCGGCATGAAGGTCATCTCACTTAAACTTCAAAAACATGTCCAAACCGCATCAAAAGATCTCAGAATGGCCTACCCAAGTTCAACTTTGTGAAGGAAAGGCCATGTAACGCTCGCCACTTGAAAAGCAAACCGTAAGCTCATTCAAGAGCAAGATTGCTAACTCCATCGACAAGCCCTCGCAGCTTGCTCCACATGGATCTCTTTGGGCCAATCCCAACAACTAGCCTTGAGGAAAAAGATACTTTCTACGGTCAGAATCGATTTATACACCAGATTCACATGGGTATTCTTCCTAACTTCAAAGGATGAAACGAGCTCCGAATTAATCAAGATGTTCAGACTGGTGATGAATGAGAAAGGAGAGAAAATCAAGGCAATAAGGAGTGATCATGGAAGAGAATTCGATTTCTCAGAAATAGACAAGTTCTCGCTTTCGAATAATGGCATCGATATAACTTCTCACCCACGAACTCCTCAACAAAATGGAGTTGCTGAAAGAAAGAATAGAACTCTGATAGAGGCTGGAAGGACCTACTAATAGCAGCAGCAAATGCCCTCAATAATACTTTCGGCGGAAAGTCATCAACACTGCATGCTACACACAGAACAGATCATTAATTCACTCTACGATCAAGAGGACACCCTACGAACTGTGGAAAGGAAGGAAGCCAAGTGTCAGCTATTTCCATGTCTTTGGTTGTGCATGCTATATTCTCAACAATGGAAAGCAGTATTTGACAAAATTCCAGCCTAATTCAAGTCGACGAAGGGATCTTTCTTAGATATGCCACGATAAAGAAAGCTTATAGGTGTTCAACAAGAAGACACCGAATGTCGAAGTCTCAATACACATCATCTTTGATGAAACCGACTCGCATAAAGCAAAGGCCTCTGAGACACTACGACCGATAAGGCGATACTACGAAAGTGCATCGTCGAGCTCAACACTACGATCGTAGTACCGCATGCTGAAAATCGTAGAGAGCATGATAATGAAATCGTAGAGAGGTCCATCCAAGACAACGAGCCTCCACTCCAAGAAGAAGAGATAGACCTCAAGACCTAAGACAGAAGGCATCAGACGTATGTCCCAACAGGAAATGTATGGGCAAGGGATCATACTCAGATCTAATCATTGGAGATCCAAGTGCAAGAGTTAAAACAAGAGTCGCTACTCGTAATGAATGCTTTTTATCTAAGCTTCCTATCACAGATAGAGCCAAAGAAGATAGAGGATGCTATGGAAGACTCCAAATGGATAGAAGCCATGCAGAAGAACTCAACCAATTTGAACGAAGCAAAGTGTGGAGATTGGTACCAAGACCAAAGAGTCATCCCACATATAGGAACCAAGTGGGTCTTCGTGAACAAAATGGATGAAGATGGGGTCATCACCGTAAACAAGGCAAGATTAGTGGCAAAGGGCTATTCTCAAGAAGAAGGTATCGACTATGATGAGACATTTGCACCTGCATTGCTGACATCAGAAGCCATCATAATCTTTCTTGCCTTTGCTGCCCACATGAAGTTCAAAGTCTTCCAGATGGATGTCAAGAGTGCATTTCTAAATGGAGAGCTTCAAGAAGAAGTCTACGTAGAACAACCTCCAGGTTTCATCAATCCATCTCTTTCCAATTATGTCTATAGATTAGATAAAGCTTTATATGGTCTTAAACAAGCACCTAGAGCATGGTATGAAACACTGACTAACTTTTTAATAGAAAATGGGTTCACTAGAGGTAGAGTAGATACCACACTATTTCTTAGAAAGCATAAAGACAAAGTCTTACTAGTTCAAATATATGTTGATGATATCATTTTTGGTTCTACTGACGAAAAGTTATGTAAGAGATTCTCTAAGCTAATGCAGAGCAAGTTTGAAATGAGCATGATGGGTGAGTAAATTTCTTCCTCGATCGCAAGTGAAGCAGATCGATGAAGGAATATTCATCAACCAAGCCAAATACATCAAAGACTTACTAAAGAAGTATGGCATGGAATCAGCCTCTCCCATGAAAACACCAATTGCTCCTGCAACCAAGCTTGACAAGGATGAGAAAGGTAAAAGTATTGATATCACTCAATACAGAGGTATGATCGGGTCTCTTTTACCTAACTCGCCAAAGAGACTGAGATATAATGTTTGCAACATGCATATATGCTAGATTTCGCTAACCCTAAAGAGTCACATTTGTCTCATCAGAAAGAGGATCTTCAGTATCTCAAGGGTACACCCTACTTGGGGTCATGGTATCCCAAGGAATCCTCATTTGAACCGATAGATACACAGATGCCGATTTTGTAGGATGCAAAATAGATAGAAAAAGTACCAAAGGGCACTTCACCAACTTCTTGAAATGACTTGTGTCCTGGTTTAGCAAAAAGCAAAACTCAAAGGTTCACTTCAACCGAGAAGTTAATATATTGTCACCGGCAACATCAATGTGCTCGTATCCTATGGATGAGAAATCAGCTAGCTAACTATGGGTTCGATTTCAAATCTATTCCCATACACTGTGATAACACAAGTGCCATAGCAATAACTCATAATCCTGTCATGCATTCTAGGACCAAGCATATAGAAATAAGGTATCACTTCATTAGGGATCATGTGCAAAATGGAACTATATCTTTACAATATATCCCTACTAAAAATCAACTTGCTGATGTTTTTACAAAACCACTAGATGAATCCAGATTTAACAAGTTAATAAGTGAGCTAGGCATGCTCAATCTTCAACCATGAAATGTATGCTCTAGATTGGTGCTAACCACTACAGATATAAAGGCTGTACTCAAAATCGTAGACATGATCAAGGAAAGTTCACGATCGTAGAGCCGAACAGAACTATCTCAACGATCGTAGCAAAGACTCAACTATCATAGTACAGACTCGACGATGACCAAAAGCCCTTTCAACAAGCAAAGTGAATCTTATGATGACAAGCTTCATAACAAAGCAATCTCTCTAAGAGGTGCCTTAGGGACAAACCTAACCCTTGAATCACACCAAGAGTTTGGCCCTTCCTGAGTTACCTTAAAAGGAATGCTTAGTCAAAAACTCATCACAAGGATCCAGACAGACTCGACGATCGTAGGATAGACTCTACGAATGGTGATCGACTCAACGATCACGGACAGACTGACGATCGAGACTGACTCACGAATGGTGATCGACTCATCGATCGCGACTCTCAGGACGACCAGAAGACTACCTCTACGATCGTAGTCATCTAAGACTGTAAGATCTCACGATCGTAGTCATCCTAAGGACATCTCACCAAGACTCAAAGGGCAAATCAAGACATTCATGCAAAGTCAAAATCGTAGAGCCAAGCAAAAGGCTTACACCTAATCCCACTAAGTCAAAAAGAGAGAGGAAGCTACAAGTACAAATTGGAACCGTGTTTTTGAAATCAAGTTCAAAAGATTATCTCTCTCTCTCTCTCAAAGCAAAACCCTAAATCAAAAGAAAGCTCAACAGATCCCACTTCTCAACTACGTAATCAATGGTCGCCTAAATGTAATTTCAAAGCTACACTCTGCTTTCGATGAGTTCAAGGATGCTCCACCAAAATTTCACAAGACCTTAGCGCCATTACATCAAGAAGGCAGGTCTCGAAGAGGCGCTGAGCACCGACACCCTCATCTATCCCAAGCTAGTGAAGGAGTTCTACAAGAATGGAGGTACGAACACAACACCATCACTACACGAGTAAGAGGAGTTGAAATGAGGCTAAGGAAGAAAACTTCAATCTGCCCTAGGTTTCAAGAATGGGGCACCCATTTCTAGACAAAGATAAGCTTCCAAGAGGGCTTGAAGAAAATGCACCACAAGAAGAATCCTCTCGTGAAAGGCTACAAAAGAAGGAGTTCCCTCAAAGGTACGAATTTTGGTCGACATTATTGGGAAATGCATCTGCTTGCAAGAGCTCGTGTCACGACTCTAAAATGAGACTCGCACTTTTAAGCTCATGCGCCGGCCATGGTTCATGGTACACAACTCAACTATGGGTCAGATTGCTCGAGTGGATCGGCAAGTGGATCGTCAACTCAAGAAATCAAAGAGCACCCCAAGATGTCAGATGGGAGATTCATAAGCATCATTCTCGCAATCTGCACCGGGTGACAAAATAGGGATGATGAAGGAGAAGCCATCAACCCAAATCAAGAATGACACATTAGTTGTTTAAGAACCGGAAAGAAACCTCTGATATGTTCGAATGATGACAGAGTCCAAAGGGGAGAACTGGGGAACTAAAGGAGGCAGGCTTTCCAGGAGGCATGTCTGTTGTCAGAGAAGTTGAAGAAGAAGGAGAAGCAGATAAGGGAGAACCCTCTACTCTTGCCAGAAAAAGCAAGGGCAAGAGAAAGCTAAGGGCAAGACAAGTCGAAGAGCCTCAAGGATCTACAACTAACATTCTTGTAGAGTCCTCTAATATAGAGACTCTAAGAAGGCTAAGAAAGATGCAACAGCAAGAAGAAGCTGAAGAGGATCAAGCCACCATTTCACAGATCCTAAAGAAGAACAAAACTGGTCATAAGTCCAAAAGACCAACAGTTTCTTCGATCGTAGAGACTCTGCTGTTCTCTGAAATGAGGCCAAGTGTGGCAGAAATGGAAGAAGTTACCTCAAGAATAGTAGATGTTCAACATGACAAAGCTAAGACTCAAGAGAGTCCAAAGTTGTGGCTAAACCCAAAGAAAAGCAAAAGAAAGTCGGTCAAGAAGTATATTCTTGAAAATGAAAAAGTGTCAAGAAGGAAGCCAAGAGTATGGTCGCAAAAAGTAGAATTGTCCCAAGCAAACTTAGTAAGAAGATGTTCCAAATAAGATGGGGAGATCCCCAAATTCTCATGATTGAGTATACACCAACGAGGGGGAGAAGTCTTCACCAAGAAGATATACCACCGAGGGGAGTTTCTAAACCTCCAAGAAGATGTTCATGCTGAGGGGGAGCCTCATGATATCCCAATGGCTGAAGAAGAGGTCCTTGCTCAAGATGAAATTGAGCCAATGCCAAACCCTCCAGAGACCATTGAGATAATGGAATCTTCAGAAGAAAACGAAGAAGAAAAAAGATGATGATAATGATGAGCTTGAAATCACTGGTGTAGGGAAAGATGGATTTAGGAGCTATATGTACACTCAACTGTTTTCCTACCTACCCATGATGGCATACCATCAAGCTCAAATTTCAAACTCATGGGATCACATGTTCTGGAGCTTCAAGGAATATCCAAAGAATCTCGCCTGCTAATGGATTTCTAGGGAAAGTCATCTTTGCCAAAAAGCTGCTTACCAACCATTCCTCATCAACAGATAAGCCTGAGGTATTGTCTATCCCTACCAGCTTTAGAGTTAATCACCTGCCATCATCTTCATTTAGCTATTTCTATGAATTTCCTAAATGGCTGGAAGTAACTCTCAATCCAAGAATCGGGCTTCATTCAGAATCCCAAAATTCAGAATCAAGAACCGTAAGAAGTCAACCTTACCTCGCTTCCCTCAAATCACCAACTCTACGATTCCAGACTCAAGCCACAGCATAGAGTCCAATATTAAAATCGTAGAGTCACCTATCCCAGATATCCAAACCCAAGCCCTCCAAATTGATATACCATCCTCCTCATCACATGACTATTTCATCTTGATCTCGCTTTTTACAACTGCAAGATCAATCTCACCCAAAACCCCTCAAATAAAAAATCCTCAAGAAAATGATACTCTCCCAAGCTCCGCCTACCAAGGATGACTTGAAAGACACCTCTGAAAATATGATCAAGTCTATAAAGCAAGCCCGAAACTCACTCTTATCTCATCAATATCCCACTAAACCAAATGATCATAACCGCAAATAATCTCCCCGCACTATGAATAATCGAGCTTACAAAGAGGCTAAGGAAATTATCAAAGAGATTCTCAAGAGTATATCGAATGTAGATGAGATCCACTTCCGTGTTGTCGCCAATCAAAGAGAGGTATACTTGAAATGCGTAAACACCAAGATCGTCAACATCAAATTATGCCGACAATATTCTCAACTTAAAAGCTTCGCTCATGACTTCCGTAAATCTTATGCCAATCAGAGAAGCATAATGATATGATTCTCGATAATCCTCCAAAATAAAGAAGCTAGAGTGAAAAAATAATGATCAAGGAAAATAGAGAGGACATCGCTCAAACCCAAAGCCAACCGAATGAGCTTGTTCAAGGAGTTAATCGGTACATCTGCCGATATTCAAACCCTCGATGTCGACATAAAGGGGGAGAATAATAAAGGAAAGGAGATCAAGGAGGCCAAGGCAAGGAAGAGGAAGAGGTCATGAAACTCAAAAAAGGGGAGAAGTCAATTTTATGCAATTTTAAGCCCTCCCCGACAGACATCATCGACTCAACGATCCGGTCCAGCAGTAATCATTGTAATAACTATTCCTCTCGAAGTCATCAAGAGCCAACTCCTAGCTCACAAGACGTGTTCATCAGACGCATAAGAATGCCAATTGGAGATCCTGCATTCATTCGCAAACATGAAGACAATGCAGTTCTAAGTCTAAGCGAGCTGGAAGAGTTAGCAAGAAATGAGGAAGCTCAAAGGAAAAGAAGGGCTGAGGAGTATGCCAACCCACCTCCAAATAAGAGGTCAAGGAAACAGAGATAAGTTAAAACTTAAATTTCCTATTGATGTAATGCTGAATTGTAATATCTTCTGATCATCAATAAATTCATACTTATTCTCTAGAAATTTTAGCTGCTCACTGAAATACTTAGTCATGTTTAAATTTCCTGCAAATGCATCTAGTCACTAATAATCATGACAACAAATCTCCTTGGTTATGTCAACATCAAATAGGGGGAGATTGTTGGGAGAATGCATATTATGATTTGATGTTTTAAATGTATATGTCATGATTATTTGTAAGGTCCTTAAATGAATATATGTATAAGGACTTAGTGATAGATCAAAATTGTTAGGTTGATCTAAGCTTTCAACGTACCATTCTCGATAAAAAATGTATAGATAGAAAGATCAAAACTGTTAGGTTGATCTTAAGATGTAATAGATTAGTTTTGAAGAAATCAGAGTGCATCCATCTGATCAACATTGCAGAAGTCAAGGCAGAAAACGTAGAGCCTAAAGATCGTAGTGTGCCTGCCTTGAAGGGGACTCTTCGAAAATCGTAGAGTGGTCCCAACGTTTGCCGAGCCAACTCTACGATCGCAAAGATACCGAAGGAAACATGAAGTTTTACAAGTCAACGATCGTAGTGTGCTCTCGAACGTAGAGTCAACAACACGAGCAAGAGAAGATCGTAGTGTGCTCTCGAACATAGAGTCAACAACACGAGCAAGAGAAGATCGAGGTGCTGCGGAAGATGAAGGGAAATCATAGTGCTCTCGAACTAATAGCTTCAGAGTATACAAAGATGTCAAAGACACTACGATCTAAATCGTAGAACACCACGATCCAAATCGTAGAGCATCATCCGCCCTATGTCGAAAAACGCCGAGCCTCACGATCGTGTTTTCAACAAGTGAGGAATGGATCCCGATGATGTCGCAGTTGGTTCATCACCCCCGTAATATATGAAATATCCTTAGATGCAACAAAGAAGCGTAGTGAAGAAGCTAAGGATAGTACCACGGGTAAGAGGGACAAAATTCCTTTTCGTGTGGTAGGTGAGAAAGCAAAAGCAAAGTGTCAAGGGCCGTAATGCGTAATCGTAAGATGTGCGTAAATGTCTCCATCACAAGATGTAAAGTTCGGATGCATTTAATGCCACAACGGATGGATCCAAAGGATAGTTTTCAACATCACATATATACGATCGACATGATGAGAGAAAAAAGCAAGCATTAATCAAACAACGTGAACATCTCTCTCAAGCTCAACTCTACGATCCGAGATATTGCAAAGCTTGCTCACCACTCAGCCTAACGAACCAAAGGCTTATACACAAAGAATCGAAAGAGCAAACCATCAAGAACTCAACAACTATCAATCAATCAAGAAGAGTACCAAGTCTGCGCCGACTTGAAGAGTTCAGAAGTGAATCAGAAGAAAGCCAAGTCTCATTCGGACTTGAAGAGTTCAAGAGTGAACTATAGAAGTTCCTAGCATCGGGTTGGTCTAGAAGGAATCAGTGATTCGTAAGATTGTAAAAGACATCCTTAGTGGATATCCTACTCGCTGAGTAGTAAGAGTGACTAGAGCTTGAAAGTGCTCAACCACTTAAAAACAATGTGTTGCTTACATTCATGCTATAACTCGCTATAATCGCTATATAATCGCTATATCTCGCTATAACTGCCTTACTCGCTCATAACTCCATTGCTTGGTAAAGAAGATTAAAACAAATACTAATTTCGCAAAGTTTTAATCATTATCTAAGAACAAGTTAAAACGAAAAGATTTTCAAATATCTATTCAAGCCCCCCTTCTAGATAACTTATGTCTACTAGGAACTAACAAGTTGATTTGATTTGAATTGAGTTTGATTTGGCAAAATGACCATTTTGCTTCTCCCCTGGGTTATTTCGATTTATATAGCGCTATTTCTCGTGGTTATCTTTGAGATCATATATGTTGACTGACTCAATGTCCTCGTGGTTATCTCCGAGGTCGGCTTGACCTCTCGGGTCGACTTCGGCATTGACTTGATCTCTCGGTTATCTACTAGTTCGAACCCGATTTCTGGGGTAATCTCGGGTTTGAAACGATTTCTATGGGTTATCTCTATCGGGCTTTGAATCAATCTCCTGGCTATCTAATTATATAGTGTGAAAAAGATATTTTTGTCCTCTTAGTTAGCTTTCGAGTCTACACTAAATGTAGTAATTATAAAAGTTAATAAACATTAATTGATCTTTCTCCTTTTAAATGTACCTTCCCCCATAACTCTATGACTTTTCACTTCTTGCCTATATATATATATATATATATATATATATTATCACCTTTAGCTACTAATAAAATCATCGCTAAACTTGTCGCCATTGAATCGGGGCTATAGTGATAATTATTAAGAATTCTTAAATCTCAAGAATTTCTCTCTTTTCTCTTACTTATTCTCTCTAAATTTATTCAAAGAATTATAAGAGTATATTTATACACTTTGCTAAAGTTTTATAACACGTTATCAATATGTGAAGCTCTAACCAACCGAGATCGATTGAAAATTAAATTTTCTCTTTATCTCTTACTTATTCTTCAATTTATTATTATAAGAGTATCTTTATACACTTTGTAAAGTTTTATAACACGTTATCAAAGACTATTAAATTCTTGCCACCAATAATATAATTTTATTCTTATAATCGCATTTAAATTTCATTATTTTTACAATGGTACCATTTATCCTTGTTGATCTTACAAGACTTGGTAGGAACCTTTTACCGCTTATTTAAATTATGGGAATAACTCAGATATGTGAAATATCATATACCGTGAATAATCTTTTGTATTCATTTCTTATTAAATTGTTGAATAACTCAGATAACGCGACTACCCTATACATGGTGAAATTCTTCTTCATTATTCCATTCTTTATTATTCTCGCTGAACATCCGCTCATGCATTTAATTTCACCACGACCGTTCCGTTATTTATTATTCTGCATTTAATATCCTCGTCTACATGACGCTACGCATTTAATTCCGTTCCATTCTTTATTATTCTCGCTGAATAACTGCCTATGCGAACTAACTACCGCACGCCGGTGAAGATCCATTTGCATTATGCTAATAACATAAATATAAGAATATTTATATTTGCATTTTATCACCACTGAGGTCGTGACTTAGTTTATTTTTCTATATCATACATGCAATTATTTATTGTTTTAATAAATAATAATAATTGTGTTTTAACCTGTAATAGATGGCAAACTTGGCAAAAATAGATTTTTCTATTTTGAAAATCTCTCGAGACAACTATTCGGCTTGGGCACTTGATGCGAATCGCACCTTAGTGCAAATGAGTTAGAAAAGACCATCAAATCAGAAATACAAATACTTTAAGACAAAATGCAAAAGCCATAATTTTTCTTCACACCATATATTGATGAAGGATTAAAGATCGAGTATTTAATAAATAAAGATCCTTTGTCTTTATGGACACAATCAAGGAAAGATTTGACCACCAAAATTGGTTGTTCTCCCTAATGCCAAATTTGAGTGGCTTAATTTAAGGCTACAAGATTATAAATCAATTACGAAATATAGTTCCAATGTTTATAGAATAACCTCTACTTTGGCTTTCAGGCGAGATCCAGCTTCAAAACCCAAATGTTAGAGAAAACACTCTCAACTTTTCATCCCACCAACACGATTCTCACACAACAATATGTATGAGTAAGTTCACAAAATTCAAATGACTTATTGTTTATCCTCCTTGTTGCAGTAAAAGAATAATGAATTGTTGTTGAAAAACCATCAAATACGGCCAACGGGTGCTACCCCATTGCCAGATATTAACAGCACGTCATTCCAGCAGAATAAACGTGACAAAAGATGGTCATATAATAAGAAGCCTTGGGGGCGAAAGAATAAACGAGGCCATCATAACAACAAATTCCAGAACCGCGACAATTCAAAGCCACCGTAAGGGCAAGTGTCCGGGTCGGTAAAAATAAAGAAAATGCAAAGATCGATAAAGAACAAACCAGATGTTTGTTTTAGGTGTGGGATGAAAGGGTATCGTCACAGACTGCTGTGACGCCGAGGCATCTCGCTAATTTATTCCGTGAGTCTCAAAAGAACAAAGTAATGGAGGCGTAAACAAACTTTGTTAATCATCAATCAATATTGTTGATGATCCACCAACGACCAAAATGATGAGGAAAAGGTTGTTGATATTATCAACCTTCCGAAAGTATCTTTTGGGATATCGCTTAATTTCTTGTTTTAATTAAACATCCCGCATGTATAATATTATTAGTTTTCGCTCTATATGTGGTATGTGTTTATCATGAATAAAATTATATTTGAAGTGTAACTTTTCTTATTTATGTTTTTATATGTGTCGCATCATCTTTAATGGATATGGAGGATATATGTTTAGCGCATGCAAGCAACAACTCATACAATCCTTCAAAGTGAGAAATATTTTTCACAACTAATCAAAGCTAATGGAAATGTAGGAACTATCTCTGGCACATCAAATTTAATCGAGGGATTTGGAAAAGCTAGTTTCATGCTACCAAATGAGACACAAGTTTTTATCAAAAATGCTCTATATTCTAGTAAATCAAGAAGAAATTTGCTTAGTTTTAAAGATATTCGACTAAATGGTTTTCACATCAAACAACCAATGAGAATGATAATGAATATCTTCTTATTACTTCTACTATTTCTGGAAAAAAGAATATCTTAGAAAAACTTCATTCAATTTCTTCTGGATTATATACTATGAAAATTAGAGCAATTGAGTCTCATATTGTTATGATTCCAAAAATCATAGATCCCAAATCCTTTATGCTTTGCATGAAAGACTCCTGGCCATCCGTGTACTTCTATGATGCGTCAGATTATTGAAAATTCTACCGGTCATCCTCTCAAAGATAAGAAGGTTTTTCCTAGTAGTGAATTTCCTCAGGTCATGTGTTCTCGAGGAAAATTAATTGTTCGACCATCACCAAGAAAAGTTTATAAAGAAGCCCCAAAATTCCTAGAAAGAATTCAAGGAGACATTTGTGGACCTATTCAACCATCGTCCGCCCATTTCGATATTTCATGGTTTTAATAGATGCTTCAACTAGATGGTCTCATGTTTGTCTTCTCTCTTCTCAAAATTTTGCCTTCTCAAAACTTCTTGCTCAAATAATCAAGTTACTAGCTTAGCCTCCCGATCATCCAATCAAGTCAATTCGACTTGATAACGCAAATTTAATTTTCATCAATGACTTTTAATGATTTTTGTATGACTATTGAATTTCCATCGAGCATTCGGCTTCTCATATTCATACACAAAATGGCTTAGCTAAATCTTTAATAAAAAGACTTCAACTAATTGCACGACCATTAATGTTAAGGGCTAACTTACCTACCTCATTGGGGTCATGCAATTTTTCATGTCATAACTATCATTCGAGTAAGACCAACGACTCTTCATAAATTCTCTCCTCTACGCTTAGTTCTTGGACGATACCCAACATATCACACTTTCGAGTTTTTGAAGTGCAAGATATGTTCCAATCAGACCTCCACAAAGAACTAAAATGGGAGCCCAACGAAGAATAGGTATTTATGTTGGTTTTGATTCTCCTTCTATTATCGACATCTTGAACCTTTAATCGAGATGTTTTTACCGCACGCTATGTAGATTGTCATTTTGATGAATCAGATTTCCAACATTAGGAGGAGGAAAGTTTTAAATAAAAAACCTTTAAAATATCATGGAATGCATCGATTTAAATTCACTTGATCCTCGTGACAGACAATGTGAAATTGAAGTTCAAAGAATTATTCATTTACAAAATATTGTAAATCAAATGCCGATGCATTTAATGATGCTAGAAAAGTGATAAAGTCACATACACCGCAGTAAATACTCCAAAGAAGGATAGAAATACTTATTGAAAAATCAATTCTCGAGAATCGATTTAATAAGGTAATAGAAGAATCTAAACCACGCCGTAAGCGTGGAAGACCGATTGTGCAAAAGACATCGCACTACCTAAAATCAAAAGCAAATAAGGAATCCTCAAGGAATACCCGCCCGTAAGTAGCACTTATTCCAAGAATGGGAATAGTCCCTAAGAGGTACAAATCGCTCCGTAAGTAGCACTTATTCCAAGAGTGGGAATAAATTTCTAAGAGGTTCAAAATCTCAAAGAAGGGATAAGAGATGAACACCAAGAGATCTCAATAAATTATGTACATGATGAGAAAATATGGGATCAAGCAAAGTTATGATTGATGACATATTTGCTTTCTCTATAGCATCGATATTACTTTGATTCCCGACACGGATCCCGCACCACAAAACGTGGAAGAATGTCGAAAAAGAAAAGATTGGCCAAAATGGAAAGATGCTATTCAAACCGAAGCTACAATCTCTATTGAAAAGAGAAGTATTTGGACCAAGAGTCCAAACACCACCGGGTGTAATCCCGCTGAAAAATAAATGGGTATTTGTACGAAAGTTTAAATGAGAAAAATGAAATTGTGAGATACAAAGCCCGACTTCAGTAGCTCAAGGGTTTTCACAAAAAACCGTATTGATTATCGTGATACATACTCTCCAAAGAATGGATGGAGTCACTTTTCGCTTCTCGATAGGTACGGCAACCATGGAAGGTTTGGAAACACGCCTCGATGGATGTTGTAACAACATACTTATATGGCTCACTGACAAAGGAGATTTACATGAGAATCCTCAAGGATTGAAAATGGTCAATCACAAAGGCCCCTGGCCACATATATTCAATCAAGTTACAACGCCATCAGATGGGTTGAAATACCGGTCAGATGTGGTATAATCGACTTAGTGATTATTTAATAAAAGATGGATATATAAATGATCAAGTATGTCCATGTGTTTTTATTAAGAAATCATAAAATGGATTTTTCATCATTGCTGATATGTGGATGATTTGAATCTTGTAGGTACTCCTAAAGAACTCGTAAGAACTCCCCACTTATTTAAAGGATGAATTTGAAATGAAAGATCTTGGAAAGACAAAATTTTGCTTTGGGAATACAAGTGGAGCATTTAGCATCCGGAATTTTGTTCATCAATCCACATATGTCAAAAAGATTCTCACCGCTTTTCATATATGGATAAAGCTCATCCTTTGACTACCCCGATGGTTGTTCGATCTTTAGAAGTCGATAAAGATCCATTTCGACCTCTGAAAGTGGGGAAGAAGTTCTTGACCTCAAGTTCCATACCTAAGTGCAATAGGTGCTTTTATGTATCTTGCAAACCGTATACGACCGATATTACTTTTGTCATCAACTTGTTAGCAAGATACGCTTCTTCTCCTACTAAGAGACATCGATGGGATCAAACACATTTTTAGATACCTCCGTGGAAGTATAGATCTCGGGTTATTTTATCCAAGAAATTCAACGTCACGATTGGTCGATATGCCGATGCAGTGATATTTATCGATCCACACAATGGAAGATCACAAACAAAGTGTTATGTATTTACATATCAGGACACAACTATATCCTCGAAATCCACAAAGCAAACCATGACAAATACATCTTCAAATCACTCGTAGATTCTCGCTATACATGAAGCAAGCAGAGAGAGTGTGTTTGTTGAGATCAATTATTCAAAGATATTCAAAAGTCATGTGGATTACCATCAATCAAAGACATTCCTACAATTTCAGATGAGGATAACGCCGCATGTATTGCTCAACTTAGAGGAGGGTACATCAAGGAGATAAAACAAAGCACATTTCACCTAAATTCTTCTTCACACATGAGCTACAAAAGAAGGGTGATATAGATGTGCATCAAATTCGATCATGTGATAATCTAGCCGACTTATTCACAAAGTCGCTACCAAATGCAACATTTGAAAAACTTCGGAAAAGGATCTAATGTGTCGATCGAAAGACTTATGACAACATTTCATCAAGGAGTAATGAATTCTTTTTGAGGGGAAGATCGTATTTTTTTCCTTAGTCACTTGCTTATCCCAATGGGTTTTTCCCGACAAGGTTTTAACGAGGCAGTCAATTAAATGATATTTATGTAAAAGATATGTACTCTTTTTTCCTTCGTTAAGTTTTTTCCACTGGATTTTCTTAACAAGGTTTTTAATGAGACATAATCTTATATCGTAGGGAATCAGGGGAAGTATTATATATGTGATTCCCTTAGCTAGCTTCTCTCGTACTCCCCTTTTCCTTCCTTCTTCTCCTTCCTTTCCCATGACTCTTCTACCTTGCCTATATAAGGCAGTGCATGCTGCTGATTGAAAATTAAGAATTCTCTCCAAAAAATTTCTCTCTTTTATCTCTAACTTATTCTCTCTAAATTTATTCAGCAATTATAAGAGTATCTTTATACACTTTGCTAAAATTTTATAACAACCACTATATATATTTAGCCAAACAATATTTAACCAATAGAACTGTAGAAAGATTTTCTTTCTTTTATTGTGAAACTAATAATTCTTGTTATTATTAGTAATTATAAATTTATTTATATATGTAATGATATCCTTCAAAAATATTGATGTTAACAATAAAGAATTAGAATCCCCCTCCATTACACATCAGTTTCTTCTAATACACATTCTGAGAGGTAATAAAATTTGTCATAATTATGCTGATAATATCGTCACTAATTAAAAGTAATATTTATCTCGCTAAATGTGTATAAAGAGAAATTAAAAAATATATATAATTATTAGTAGTAATTAAATTATTGCACCACTGATTTAATTGGAACAAATTAGGATCATGGTTGCACTGTGGGTACCACTTGACGACGGCGATTGTAGCACCGGCACTTCTGAGCATCCCGTTTGCCATCGGATTGTTGGGTTGGGTGGGAGGAGTTGTGTGCCTCACCATGGCAGGTCTTGTTACTTTCTATTCTTACAACCTTTTGTCTATAGTTTTGGAGCACCATGCTCAACTTGGAAAAAGACAGCTTCGGTTTGGGGACATGGCTCATGATATTTTAGGTAACATGTTAATATCTCATGTTTTTCTAATCTTCATTTTACATATTTTTAGTCTGCTGATATTGTCAAATCAATAATTTTTATTCTTTATTTTTTCTCAATAAACATTTAACAATACAAGTATATAGTGACAAATAAAATTTTGTTACCAATAACTAGCGTCACAATAAATTCATCACAAACAGTATATATCTGTGTTGTTGAGTGTGTATTGAAAGAAATTAATTTGAGAGTAAATCCCTCCATTACACATATCTTGTAATATCTCCCAATATACATTCAGCGACACACAAAAATTCGTTGTAAATAATTAAAGACAAAAAAAAATTGTCGCAAATTATTGTGTCGCTTACATTGTCACTAAAAATAATATTTGTGTTGCTAATTAATATGTATTGAGAAAATTGGAGGATACGCGTAATCGATGAGATACTTTTTTTATTACACATTTAGCAACAAAAATATTACATTTAGTTACATAAAAAAATTCGTCGCCAATAATTATGTCACTAGTATCATTGATAAACGTATTATTTGTGATTCTAATGTATATTAAAAAAATAGGTGAAAGATATAATGTAGTGAATCTTAATCCAAAATTTATGATGTCAAAACAAAGATACAATCAACACAATTTTATAATTATTTCAACAATACTTGACATCTTAAACGAACAAATATAATATTATCATCATAATAAATATTATTTAAAGTGTTAATTAATGTTGAAGTGTAGTTAAATATATAATTATTCTGATAATATTTTTTCTATTTTAATAATATCAACAATCATTACTTGACATATATATAATAATAATAAATAACGTAACATATATATAGTTATAATAATAATAATAATAATTATTATATATAGTACAAATTTAAACTGCATCATATCTAGGCCTAGCAATATAGTTGGTTAACTGTCGGGTCAACTCATATTAACTGGAACCAAATGAGTTGGTTAACTGTTTTTATTTATTTGGGTTGGTTAAAGTTTGAAATCATATTTTTAAAAAGATGTAAGACCCCAAATTATTAATAAATGAAATTTAATTTCCTCTATTTATTATTTTGAAATAGTAAGGGTTGATTTGATTAATGTGGTTAGTTATGGGTAAAATGCGCAAATATTTCAAATAAGCAAGTGGTTATAAAATACTCATTGTTGTTTGAGAATATTCGTTTGGTCGTGGAATATTCTTTACCGTCTGGGAATATTCGTATGCTGACGGCAGCGACCTTGTGTGGGCCCCCATAACTGGAAAGCAATTGGATGAAGAAAAAACGACAAGTATAAGTTGTTATAAATAATTGGTAGCAGTTATTCTGAAGTATCACTTGTTGGAATACCCGGTGGTTAAAACACAATAATACGCGTTGTTGAACGAAGCACGGTATTGCACCAATTATTGATTCTTACGTAAGAAGGCACTACTCAATAATTATTACAAGAATAACTGCTCAAGATTTTATTTTATTGATTCAATAATTGTCATGCGTTGATTTTTTTATATTATCGTTGTTTCAATAATTGTCACTACACAAAGATTTTCCATTATCTAACAATAATTTATATTATATGAATAATATTATTAGATAACATTGTTGACAATGTCTAGAAAGTTACTGCCTGAGGAGAGGTTTGGTCACCTAATCATTGCCAAGAAGAAGAAATTCTTATTGGAAAGCCCCTCTTTCTCGGGAACTACTAGTTGCTTGCCATCTTGTGATTCTCAGTAATATTATTTGTGAATAATTAATTATTGATTTATATGATGAGGAAAATATTTATTTTATGTGGATATAGATGGAGAAAATTTTAAAGTGATAATTGTTAAAAATTGATATTTTATCTTTTCTCGATAAAATAATATTTTATTATAATATAATAATGGGGATATTTTTACAATGAATGTGGGATATATGAATATATGAGGATGAGGAGTATTTTTGTTGTAAAAGTTGTTTAAAACATGTTAAACATGTCCGTGGGCCCATTTCTTGATGAAATTTGATTATAAACAGAAAATCGCCTGCTTATGGATTTCTTGGCCAATTTCATTTGGAATTTGGAAATATTTTCTTCTGCAAAGTTGTAGAGAATTGAATTTCCTATACAAAAACGCGAGATTCGAATTTTCTGATGAAAGAGCTATTTGTTATGAATTATTGAAGTTCCGTAGTTTCGAAATAATTGATTTTTGAAAGTTTTAAATATTTATAATTACAAAAATGTTTTTGGTCATATAATTGGGTCTTGCATGTGATGTAAATGGCTGATTTCAGATCTAAGAGTGGGCATAAGAAATTTGATTATATATATTGTTATTATATTCAATTTTCTGCTTTGGTGTTCTAAGCATTTTCCTATAAATAGGGTGCTTATGTCAGAATTGAAAATCACACCAGAAACTAAAGATTTCTCTCTCTTTGTCTCTCTATAATATCGAGCGTATTTCTGAGTATTTTAGTACTTTGAGTATTGCTATACTATGCAAAGTTCTTTCAAAGACTATATCCAAAGATTCCAATCGTAAGTACTATTCTTTCTGAGGTAAGGGATGTTATTTTATTCGAAAATGATATTATTTCTTCAATATCATTATGCCTAAATATTGGTTGGAAATTTTTATCAAATTTTGAACTTTTTCATGTCGGGATTACTATTCATGAGTTACTATTCACGAGTTACTATTCATGAGTTATTATTCACGAGTACCTATTCACGAGTACTATTCACGAAGCGTGATGATGTTTTTTTTGTGAAAATTCTATCTTTTGAGGTCGGAGTTACTATTCACGATATCGACAATTATTCACGTATATTTACACTTATTCACGTAAAAAATTAAATTTTCTTTTCTCGTGTCCAAGATCGTATGTTATGATTCCTATCTTTGATTGGATCTATGTTTTGATCTTCATTCTTTAATTTTACTCCAATCTGTTATTTATGAAGTATTTTGAACTGGGATTATTTAAAAGTACGAATCCTTAATACTTGTTCTTTTGTTTCACTTTGGATTCATTTTCTTTAAAATATTTTTTCATCATCCTCACCCCTAAATGATGATATTATTGAATATCTTTGACCGTAGTGCAAAGATGAATGATTTCTTGATGAATATCTTTGGCTCAGTAGTGCAAATGATGAACATGTGTTGAGATGACCATGGACCGATTAATTAATATCTTTGGCCCAGTAGTGCAAAGATGAACAGTGTTTAGATGAACATGACCAATCGATGAATATCTTTAGCCATGTAGAGTGCAAAGATGAATATTTGATTCCGATATATATCGATTGATGTTACGAGTGATAAAATATCGACGATAAACTTTTAAATTCATATATAAAAGATAGTAGTTTGCATTCTCTACTTAACTCTTCTAATGAATTATTATTTCACTGCAAAGATTGATTTAAAATTGGTTGTCTATTGTATTCTATTAGATTTTTCCCGCTTGAGGACTAACGATAATTTGTTCTATATTATCTTAGTCATAATGTTCCTCTTCGGGCTAGTTGAGCTCACCCTTTTCCTTGTTGTTCCATTTTTCTTCTAAGGAGGCGAGAATGTAGCGAGTACTAGTGGAAAGTGGGAATGATGGTTCTAGAAGTTGTTCTAGTAGTCCTCACTATTCAGTAAAAATAGTGTATTAATAATTATAAATGAGGACTTATTTGAGTGTGGATATTGTCTAGATGACAATATTTGTATTTAAACTCACGCTTTTATGTTGTATTAATAAAGTTGTAGTTGTTTTTCACATGCATGTATTTGGCACTCGTAATGGGTGTCAGATACCTATTTTGGGGGCGTCACAAAAGAAATATAGTTCAAACCCGGTTAACCATTTTTCGACCCATATTTTATTTCAAATCCAAATCAAAAGCTCTTTCCATCCATATTTACATATTCAAGAAGCTCAACCACCCACCTCTACCCCACCTCACCCCCACCCTACCTCACCTCACCCACGCCACCCCCACGCACCCACCCCACTCCACCCCACCCCCCAAAATAATATTATGTGATTATGTATACACCCCTTACCACCACCCCAACCCCACTCCCACCCCCACCCTCACCCAAAAAAAATAATATTATGTGATTATGTATACACCCCTTACTCCCCACCCCACCCCCCCCCCCCCCCAAAAAAAAATAATATTATGTGATTATGTATACACCCCTTTACCCCCAATCAGAAGACCCCAAATTATTAATAAATGAAATTTAATTTTCTATTTATTATTTTGAAATAGTAAGGGTTGATTTGATTAATGTGGTTAGTTATGGGTAAAATGCTCAAATATTTCAAATAAGCAAGTAGTTATAAAATACTCATTGTTGTTGGAGAATATTCGTTTGGTCGTGGAATATTCTTCATTTCGGGAATATTCGTGCGATGGCACACGACCTTGTGTGGGCCCCATAACTAAAAGCAATTGGATGAAGAAAAACGACAAGTATAAGTTGTTATAAATAACTACAGCAGCTTATTACCATTAATACTTATTGGAATACCCGGTGGTTTAAAACACGATAATACACGTTGTTGAACAAGAAAGACACCTGTTATTGCACCAATTATTGATTCTTACGTAAGAAGGCACTACTCAATAATTGTTACAGAATTACTGCTCAAAGATTTTATTTTATCGATTCAATAATTGTCATATGATTTTTTATATTACCGTTGTTTCAATAATTGTCACTACAAGATTTTCCATTATCTGAGCAATAATTTATATTATCCTAATAATATTATTAGATAACATTATTGACAATGTCTAGAAAGTTCTCATCTAAGGAGAGGTTTGGTCACCTAATCATACGCAACCAAGAAGGAGAAATTCTTATCGAAAGCCCCCTCTTTCTGGAACTACTTGGTTGCACAAGATCGTGATTCTGTAATATTTTTTGTGAATAATTAATTATTGATTTATATGATGAGGAAAATATTGATTTTATATGGATATAGATGGAGAAAATTTTAAAGTGACAATTGTTAAAAATGATATTTTATCTTTTCTCGATAAAATAATTTATTATTATTATATTTTAATAATATAATAATGGTGATATTTTTACAATGAATGTGGGATATATGAGTATATGAGGAGGAATAGTATTTTTGTTACAAAAGTTGTTTAAAACATGTTAAACATGTTGGTGGACCCATTTCTTGACTGAAATTTGATTATAGCCTATAAAATTGCCCGTTTATGGATTTTGGTCAATTTTTGTTTGGAATTTGGAAAAACTTTCTTCTGCAACGTTGTAGAGAATTGAATTTCCTATAAAAAGTCGCGAGATTCGAATTTTTTGATAAAAGGGCTATTTATTATGAATTATTGAAGTTCCGAGGTTCCAGAATAATTGATTTTTGGAAGTTTTAATTATTTTTAATAAGAAAAACGTTTTTTGTAAGCTTTGTGTGGTGGCTACTTGGTGGCTGATGTTTTGGGCAAAATAAGGGTGCGTAGGAAATTTAAAAAATATATATTAATATTTTATTAAATTTTCTGCTTTGGTGTTCTAAGCAATTTCCTATAAATTGGATGCTTAGGTTAGAATTGAAAATCACACCAGAAACTAAAGATTTCTCTCTCTTTCTCTCTCTATAATATCGGGCGTATTTATGAGTATTTTAGTACATTGAGTATTGCTATACGGTACAAGTTCTTTCAGCACTATATCTAGTATTCCAGTCAGAAGTACTATTCTTTCTGAGGTAAGAGATGTTATTTTATTCGAAAATGATATTATTTCTTCAATATCATTATGCCGAAATATTGGTTGGAAATTTTTATCAAATTTGGAACTTTTTCATGTCGGGGTTACTATTCATGAGTTACTATTCACGAAGTTACTATTCATGAGTTACTATTCACGAAGTTACTATTCATGAGTACTATTCACGGCGCGTGATGATGTTTTTTTGAAATTTCTATCTTTTGAGGCTCTGAGTTACTATTCACGATATCGACACTATTCACGAATCATTTACACTTATTCACGTAAAAATTAAATTTTCTTTTCTCGTGTCCAAGATTGTCTGTTATGATTTCTATCTTTGATTGGATCTATGTTTTGATCTTCATTCTTGAATTTTACTCCAATCAAGTTATTTATGATGTATTTTTAACTCGAGATTATTTAAAGTACGAATCCTTAATACTTGTTCTTTTGTTTCACCGGATTCGCTTTTCTTTAAAATATTTTCATCATCCTCGATCACTAAATGATGATATTATCGAATATCTTTGGCCTCAGAAGTAAAAGATGAATGATTTCGATGAATATCTTTGGCCAGTAGTAAAAGATGAGCAATGTGTATCGAGATGAATACGACTAATCGATTAATATCTTTGGCCCAGTGCAAAGATGAACAGTGTTTAGATGAACACGACCAACCGATGAATATCTTTGGCTCAGTAGTGTGCAAATATGAATATTTGATTTATATATATATTGATTGATGTTACAGAATAAATTATCAACGATGAACTTTTAAATTCATATATAGAAGATAGTAGTTTGCATTCTTTACTTAACTCTTCTAATGAATTATTATTTCACCGCGAAGATTGATTTAAAACTAGTTGTCTATCAGTATTCTATTAGATTTTTCCTCGCTGAGAACTAACGATAATTTGTTCTATATTATCTTAGTCATAATGTTCTTTATCGGGCTAGTTGAGCTCACCCTTTTCCTTGTTGTTCCATTTTTCTTCTCAGGAGGCGAGAATGTAATGAGTACTAGTCGGGATGTTGAATGATGGTTCTAGAAGTTGTTCTATTAGTCCTCACTATTCTGTAAAATAGTGTATTAATAATTGTAATGAGGACTTATTTGAGTGTGGATATTGTCTAGATGACAATATTTGTATTTAAACTCACGCTTTTATGTCAGATTAATAAAGTTGTAGTTGTTTCATACTGCATATATTTGGCGACTCGTAATGGGTGTTGTATACCTATTTTGGGGGCGCCACGCTGGTATCGAGCTTAGGGATATGATCTCCAAGCGGAGATCGGGAATAGAACTAGGAGGGAGAGTCGAGTAAATCCTTCGCTAAGTGTGTCCTACCTAAGCTTATTTGTTGGCTCTGGTTATAATATAGGGTATTATATGATTTGTTAATTTATTTAATTAACCCTTGTTTTATAGCAGTATTTGAGAATGGTAACTGAGAACGTTAACAATAGAGTGAATGAGATTGTGGAGACACTTTTAGTCACCAACCAGGCTAATATGATGTCAGGCGGAGAAGGAATTAGAGATATCCATGTGGTGAGTGAAGAATCGATAGTTGACCCTTTTTGAGATAGTCGCAGAGGTAACAAATGAGAGAAGAGGAAGAAGAGGTACCGAGGAGAGTTTATTAGAGGTATTATATGATCAAAATATAGAATTTCAAAATCGTATTCATGAGTTAGAAGAAGCAGTCAAGAACGACAAAGGTGCGTGGAACAAAAGGATGCAACGATTCAAGCTTGGTTACCCGATATGTGATGCTTAAATGTAAGCACTTTTGCAAAGTATAAGATGATAAAGTCGAATCGAAATGAAAGAAGAAATAACCGAACGAGTGAGAATGAGTGATGCATGGGTAAAAGCCGCATTTACGCTATTGATATTGTGGAAAGAGATGTCCGATCTAAAAAGAGAAGATTTAACGATGACGGAAGACGCCGGCAGCAGAAGACCAAAGACCAAAGAACAAATTCTAGGGAAAAGAACGACCGCCAGCTAGATGCTACAAATGCGAGAGAGAGGGACATATAAGTCCAAACTGCTCACAACCTTCCAAGGTATGTTTTAGTTGTGGAAAAGATGGTCACATAGCTCGATTTTTTGTCTCAGAAGCGAAATCAAGTCCAAATTGAAATGGTGACACCAAAGGCGATACTTTTAAAAGACAAAGTCAATAGCTTCTTGGAAGAGCGCTTTTGTCGCGACCGGTCGTAATGCGAGAACCCAAACGGTTAGCACGGTTAGTTAATTATAAATTCTTACGAAGTTTATACCTTATTAGATACTAGTTCTACCCATTCATTTATCTCTCCCGCTTATACTCAACGCTTAAACTTGACTCGAGAAAATTAGACTTTGACCTATATGTGGAAACTCCGTTAGAGAAAACTTTCATCACATCCATCGCTTATAAATCTTGCTTGATTCAAGTCAGCACTATCACATTACACTGTCAACCTTTATTTCTTTAAAGATACTTGCTTTTGATGTGATTTTGGGAATCGATTGATTAACTACTCATCATGCCAAAATTGATTGCTTTCGTAAGGTTGTTAGTTTTCATATTCCTAAGCAACCCGTTATTCAATTCAAGCAACCAAACCATTGAAGTCAAACACTTTCATATCAAGTTATAAAGTCATTCGCTTATTGAAAAACGGATGTCAAGTTTTCTTATCCCATGTTATGGACTTGAACAAAAATACGTCGATTTGAATGATATTTCGATTGTTAGTAAATTTCCGATGTATTTCAAGAATTTTCGCTTACTCCCAAAGTTTGATATTGAATTTTGTATCGACTTTGAACCCTAAGACAAAACTCCATTTCTAAAATCTCATATCGAATGGCTCCTATCAAACTTCGTGAGTTAAAAATTCAACTATAGAATTTGGTCCTTAGCCTCTATCCGGTGGCTTCTTTTGTGGAATGCACCGCTTTATCTCGTAGGGGACGCCATATTCGTGCGATAGTAAAATGATAGGTACCATGGTGACGTGCTATCCAAGATTGGGATATGAGTCATAGTTGAGAGAAACCTAAGTCAGTAATCGAAATACGTAGCTTTCTAGGCTTAGTTGGTTATTATCGGAGATTCGTGGAAAGATTTTCTTGAATCGCTACTCCATTAACGCAGTTGACTCGTAGAGATACAAAATTCGAATGGAGCAAGGAATGTGGGAAGAGTTTCAAAGAACTCAATAGGAGACTCATTTCGGCACATGTTCTGACCATACCATCCTGGAAAAGTGAACGTGGTAGCTGACGTGTTGAGTAAAAGATCGTATACGAGTACGAATGCGATATTGTCAAAGACCCATTTCATATAACTTACAAATGATAGATATAGAGTTAAAGACTCTAGGGATTCACGTGATGATATACAAGTAGAACCGACTTTAATCGATAAAGTTAAAAACGTTCAAGCTACACACCGGAGCTAATGAATATGAAGGAGGTACAAGAAGTATTTATTCCAAAAGTGAGAATTGGCGATGTGAGGAAAGCTCAAACCTTCGATTTATTAGTCCATTTGAAATCCTAGATCGAATAGGAACTGTGGCCTATAGACTCGTTTTACCGCCAAGTATGACGCGTGTTCATAACGTTTTTCACGTATCGATGTTACGTAAATATGTGGACGACCCGAAACATGTTTTTGAGTAAGAACCGGACGAGATAGCCGAAGACTTAACGTATGAAGAGGTACCTGTCAAGATTTTGGATAGGAAGGAGCATGTCCTACGCACGAAGGTCATACCACAAGTTAAAGTTTTGTGGAGAAACCATGCTATTGAGGAAATGACCTGAGAGTTGGAAACGGAAATGAAAGAGAGGTATCCTCATCTTTTCGAAACACCAGGTACGTACGTCAATTTCGAGGACGAAATTTCATAAGGAGGGGAGGTTGTAAGACCCCAAATTATTAATAAATGAAATTTAATTTCCTCTATTTATTATTTTGAAATAGTAAGGGTTGATTTGATTAATGTGGTTAGTTATGGGTAAAATGCGCAAATATTTCAAATAAGCAAGTGGTTATAAAATACTCATTGTTGTCGAAGAATATTCGTTTGGTCGTGGAATATTCTTGTTGTCGCGGAATATTCGTATGCTCTGCCACAAATTTTTGTGGGTCCCATAACTGAAAAGCAATTGGATGAAGAAAACGACAAGTATAAGTTGTTATAAATAATTCGCGCAGCTTGTTACCATTAATCATGTTGGAATACCCTTGGTTAAAACACACATAATACGCGCGTTGTTGAAAGAAGATACTTGCATTGCACTCAATTATTGATTCTTACGTAAGAAGGCACTACTCAATAATTGTTACAAAGATTTACTATTCAAAAGATTTTATTTTATCGATTCAATAATTGTCATATTGATTTTTTATATTATTTTGTTGTTTCAATAATGTCACACTACACAAGATTTTCCATTATCTGGAGCAATAATTTATATTATCCTAATAATATTATTAGATAACATTATTGATAATGTCTAAAAAGTTCTCATCTAAGGAGAGGTTTGGTCACCTAATCAAGCCAAGTAGAAGGAGAAATTTATCGAAAGCCCCTCTTCCCGGGAACGACCAGTTGTCAAAAGATCTTGTGATTCTCGTAATATTATTTGTGAATAATTAATTATTGATTTATATGATGAGGAAAATATTAATTTTATGTGGATATAGATAGAGAAAATTTTTAAACTGACAATTGTTAAAAAATGATATTTTATCTTTTCTGATAAAATAATTTATTATTATATTTTAATAATATAATAATGGTGATATTTTTACAATGAATGTGGGATATATGAGTATAGGAGGAGGAAGAGTATTTTTGTTACAAAAGTTGTTTAAAACATGTTAAACATGTTGGTGGACCCATTTCTTGACTGAAATTTGATTATAGCCTATAAAATTGTCCGTTTATGGATTATGGTCAATTTTTGTTTGGAATTTGGAAAAACTTTTTTCTGCAAAGTTGTAGAGAATTGAATTTCCTATAAAAAGTCGCGAGATTCGAATTTTCTGATAAAAGGGCTATTTATTATGAATTATTGAAGTTTCGAGGTTCCAGAATAATTGAATTTTGGAAGTTTTAATTATTTTTAATAAGAAAAACGTTTTTTGTAAGCTTTGTGTGGTGGCTACTTGGTGGCTGATGTTTTGGGCAAAATAAGGGTGCGTAGGAAATTTAAAAAATATATATTAATATTTTATTAAATTTTTTGCTTTGGTGTTCTAAGCAATTTTTTATAAATAGGGTGCTTAGGTTAGAATTGAAAATCACACCAGAAACTAAAGATTTCTTTCTCTTTCTCTCTCTATAATATCGAGCGTATTTATGAGTATTTTAGTACATTGAGTATTGCTATACGGTGCAAGTTCTTTCAGCACTATATCTAGTATTCCAGTCAGAAGTACTATTCTTTCTGAGGTAAGAGATGTTATTTTATTCGAAAATGATATTATTTCTTCAATATCATTATGCCGAAATATTGGTTGGAAATTTTTAACAAATTTGGAACTTTTTCATGCCGGGGTTACTATTCATGAGTTACTATTCACGAGTTACTATTCATGAGTTATTATTCACGAGTTACTATTCATGAGTACTATTCACGAAGCGTGATGATATTTTTTTGTGAAATTTCTATCTTTTGAGGTCGAAGTTACTATTCACGTATCGACACTATTCACGTGATATCAAGACTATTCACGAATCATTTACACTATTCACGTAAAAAATTAAATTTTCTTTTCTCGTGTCCAAGATTGTCTCATTATGATTTTTATCTTTGATTGGATCTATGTTTTGATCTTCATTCTTGAATTTTACTCCAATCTGTTATTTATGAAGTATTTTTGAACTCGAGATTATTTAAAGTACGAAACCTTAATACTTGTTCTTTTGTTTCACCGGATTCATTTTCTTTAAAATATTTTTCATCATCCTCATCCTAAATGATGATATTATTGAATATCTTTGGTCAGAGTGCAAAGATGAATGATTTCTTGATGAATATCTTTGGCCCGTAGTGCAAAGATGAAGCAGTGTGTTGAGATGAACATGACCAATTGATTAATATTTTTGGCCCGTAGTGTGCAAGATAAGCGGTGTTTAGATGAACATGACAACCGATGAATATCTTTGGCTTTGTAGTGCAAATATGAATATTTGATTTGATATATATTGATTGATGTTACGAGGATAAAATATCGACGATGAACTTTTAAATTCATATATAGAAGATAGTAGTTTGCATTCTCTACTTAACTCTTCTAATGAATTATTATTTCATTGCGAAGATTGATTTAAAACTGGTTGTCTATTATATTCTATTAGATTTTTTTCGTTGAGGACTAACGATAATTTGTTCTATATTATCTTAGTCATAATGTTCTTCTTCGGGCTAGTTGAGCTCACCCTTTTCCTTGTTGTTCCATTTTTCTTCTCGTGAGGCGAGAATGTAACGAGTACTAGTCGGGGTGTGGAATGATGGTTCTAGAAGTTGTTCTAGTAGTCCTCACTATTCTGTAAAATAGTGTATTAATAATTATAATGAGGACTTATGTGACGCCCCCAAAATAGGTCCATTCCATCCAACCCATTCTGAGTCGCCAAATACATGGTACAGAAATAACTACAACTTTATTAATACATTTGTCGTGCAAAATACGACAACATATATAATGTGAGTTTAAATACAATTATTGTCTTCTGTATAACATACATACATGCTAAATAAATCCTTATCACAATTATTTATACATTATTTTATAAAAATGGTGAGGAGTACTAAACAACTCTTTCTATAACCATCATTCCATACCCAGACTGCATTTTTACATTCTCGCCTCCCGAGAAGAAAAATGGAACAAAAAAGGAAAAGGGTGAGCTCAACTAGCCCAAAGAAGAATATTATAACTAAGATAATATACAACAAATTATCGTTAGTCTCCAACAGGAAAAATCTAATAGAATACAATAGATAACCGCTTTTAAATCAATCTTCGCAATGAAATAATAATTCATTAGAAGAGTTAAGTAGAGAATGCAAACTACTATCTTCTATATATGAATTTAAAAGTTCGTCGCTCATCTTTTATCCCCAGAACATCAATCAACATACATCCGAATCAAATATTCATCTTTTGCACTACTGTGCCAAAGATATTCATCATTGGTCATGTTCATCTAAACACTGCTCATCTTCAAGACTACGGCCAAAGATATTCTTCAGAAATCATTCATCTTTGCACTACAGGTGCCAAAGATATTCCATAATATCATCATTTAAGATCAAGATGATGAAAATATTTTTAAAGAAACGAATCCAAAGAAACAAAATGACAAGGATTAAGGATTAAGGATTCGTACTTTGTTTTTATCCACGCTTCAAAAATACCTCAAAAATAATCATAGGGGTGTAAAATTCAAGAATGATCAAAACATGGAGACAATCAAAGCTAGTATCCGAATAGATATTTTAGACTTAAAAGAAGATATTTTCATTTTTCTATGAATAAATGTCAGATTCGTGGATAGTGTCAGATACGTGAATAGTCCAGATATACGTGAATAGTAACTCAACACCAAAAGATAGAAATTCCACAAAAACATCTTCACGCTTCATGAATAGTACTACGTGAATAGTAACTCAGTAAATAGTAACTCATGAATAAGATCTCATGAATAGTAACCCCGATATGAAAAAGTTCCAAATTTGATAAAATTTCCAACCAATATTTCTAAGATAATGATATTGAAGAAATAATATCATTTTCAAATAAAATAACATCCCTTACCTCGAAAAGACAAGATTTAGTTGAAACACCTGGATATAAGCTATGACTTGAACTTCAGACCAGATAACAATACTCAAAGTATACTCAAAATACTCACAAGAATACCGATAATATAGAAAGAGAAAACTTCAGCTTCGGTGTGATTTTCAATTCTAACCTAAGCACCCTATTTATAGGAAATTGCTTAGAACACCAAAAGCGAAAATTGAATATAATAATATTATTTATAAACAAAATTCCTTAGCCCACCTTTTGAAATCTGATTTCAAATTAAAGACATGTTAAATGAGGTTCACAAACTCACTAAAAACATTTTTCTCAAAATAATTAATTAAAACTCCCAAAATTAATTATTTTAACTCAAAACTTCAATAATTCATAATAAATAGCCTTTTATCGTAAAAATTCAATCTCATGAGTTTTTATAGGAAATTCAATTCTCTACAACTTTGCGAAGAAATTTTTTCCAAATTCCAAATGCGAAATTGAATCAAATCCACAAACTGGACGATTTTACATGCTATAATCAAATTTCAACCAAGAAATGGGGTCCACCACAAAAAACATGTGTTAATCATTTAATGCCACAAAATACTCTTCCTCCTCATATACCCATATATCCCACATTCATTATAAAATATCACCGTTAATATATTATTAAAATAATATATTTAAATGAATTATTTTATCGTAAAATGATAAAATATTAATTTTCAACAATTGTCATTTTAAAAATTTTCTCCATCTATATCCACATAAAATTAATATTTTTCTCATCATATAAATCAATAATTAATTATTCACAAATAATATTACAGAATCACAAAGATCTTGCAACCGTGCCGCTTCTCAGAAAGATGGGCTTTCCAATAAGGATCTCTCCTTATCTTGCGCCGCAATTAGGTGACCAAACCTCTCCTTGAGCGTAACTTTCTAGACATCGCCAATAATGTTATCTAATAATATTATTCAGATAATATGAATTATTGCTTCGATAATGAAAAATGCCGTAATGACAATTATTGAAATAACAAAGAATATAAAATATCAACGCAACAATTATTGAATCAATAAAATAAAATATCTTTGAATAAAGAATTATCGTAACCATTATCGAAAGTAAAGCCTTCTTACATAAGAATCAATAATTAGTGCAATACTGCAAAGCTACGTGTTTTAACCAATTTAGTATTTTAACAAGATTAATCTGTGAATAACTACGCCTGGCCATTTATAAACAACTTATATTTGTGCTTTTTTTCATCCAATCGCTTTAGTTATGGGGCCCATAAAAGATCAAGGCATTAGTCAGACAAATATTCTCCGACAAAGATTTAATATTCCACGACCAAACGAATATTCCCCGACGATAATGAATATTTTATAACCACTTCGCTTATTCGAAATATTTATATTTTACCCATAACTATCCACATTAATCAAATCCACCCTTACTATTTCAAAATAATAAATAAAGGAAATTCCTTTTTATTTAAAAAATTTCGGGGTCTTACAACTTATTTGAGTGTGGATATTGTCTAGATGACAATATTTGTATTTAAACTCACAGTTTTTATGTTGTATTAATAAAGTTGTAGTTGTTTCTGTACCATATATTTGGCGACTCAGAATAGGTGTTGTATACCTATTTTGGAGGCGTCACACCCACCCCCACCCTACCCACCCCCCAAAAAAATAATATTATGTGATTATGTATATACTCCTTACTCCCACCCCACCCCACCCCACCCCACCCCACAATCCCCATCCCCATTCCCATCCCCATCCCACCAAAAAAAGTTATGTGATTATGTATACACCCCTTACCCCCTCCACCCACCCCCACCCACCCCACCCCACCCCACCCCCACCCACACCCAAAAAAATTAATATTATGTGATTATGTATATCTCATAGCATTACTTAAGGAGCCTAAATTCCACCCCTTATATCCGTTTCTCTATCTATAGTATATATTACCTTCGTCCCACAATAAGTGTTTTTTTAGGCTTAATATTTTTTCTCAAAATAAGTGATTCTCCAATACAATTTTTACAATATTTTCTCATATATGTCCTTATGCATTCAATGGTATTTATTGCATCTTTCAATCACTACAATTAAATGACACTCATTAACTCTTCAACTTCAAAGAAAATATATTAAGGGTATTTTTATAATTTTAACTTGTGTATTGGTATGTGTGATTTAAGCTAAAAAATCACTTATTATGAGACGGAGATAATATTAATTTCATTTTTTAAAAATTTTGTTTAAAAGTCAAAACATCTTAAAATGGTTAATATGATTTTTAACCATAACCATATGGTTTCAACCCACATAACCCATATTAAAAATGGTTAATATAATTTTAGTTCTTAAATAAAACCATAACGATATTTTAAAAATCAAAATCAACCCATAATCATATTTTGTCTCTAATCATATCACAATATATATGGTTGATGGGCAGAATCACGAAGTATCAAAGATTCCTTACTAGGTCAATATTGCCGGACAACCGGAGGTCAGACATTATTTGTCTCCTAGCTAGATAAACAAGGTTTTTGTATTTGTACAATTAAATTTTGTATTATATGCTCCTTTGAAATCAATAATCTTTTAGATTATTTGATTTTTTTTATTATTCTCAGATTGATTAAACACGATTATTAGGACTGTAGATTTTTATTTTTCCTGACAATGACATGTAAATTAATTATGCAATCCTAAGTCTCTAATTGTTCTCCTCTTCTACAAAAAAATAAATCTCATTTGATTATTTTTAATCAATTTGCAAAATTTTAAAACATAAATTAATATGATTTTTTATTATATTTTTATATATGATGTAGCAAAATAAGTGGTCTCTATGTCGTAATTGAGTCTAACAACTTAAAAAACCTAAATGTTAGGGTTTGAAAGTTATGAAAATTATAGGACAATATGGTCACAATGCTGCAAACGCTAAACTTCCATTGTAATCTATATAAGCTGAGTATATGGTTGTTGGTGGAGTTTTACAGGACCAGGATGGGGCAAGTATTTTGTAGGCCCTCTTCAGTTGGGAATTTGCTATGGAGCAGTTATTGCTTGCACACTTCTTGGAGGGCAGTCTCTCAAGGTAAAGTACTCATATTAGCAAGGCCAATAACCCCAATTTTATTGTTATTATTTTCTTAAATCAATTGTTTAAGAATAATCACTTTTAAGTTTTAACTAGTGAAAATATGATATTGATCTAGTGAAGTAATATTAGTTCAATGTATACAAACTATGCAAGAATAATTGTGCACAATCATTTACATTGTTGATAAGATTTATTAACTTTTATATCATTTTTTTACCATTAAATATATAACGCAGTAGTGTTTGCTCACAACTATTTATACACAATATATATAGGGAAAACTAATAAATTATGCACTTTGATGATTGACGCGTTTTATTGATTACACTATTAAATTTTAAAAAAAATTATCACATTAAAGTATTTAAAATATATAATTGCACCACTATGTTAAAAAAAATTAAATAGACATTAATTTTTTATCTATGGGACTCTAAAAAAATACACAAAATAAAAAAATATCACTTATGTGACAAAAAAATAATAAAAAACTTGAAAGTGAAAATATCACATCTTCTTTATTTGGCTTCCTTTTTATTCTTCATCAAAACAGATCCATCAAAACAAAAAAGCCACTAATCCCAAGTTATATACCAGAAATGGACAGTTTCATTTTCAGTGCAAAGATTTAGAAGGATGCGGCCTCATATAGATCAAAGCTTGCTAACCTCAAAACAGAGCAACAATGTGCTGATGATTTCGATCTTTTTTTGAGTTTGTTAGATGTTAAATATGTTAAGTAACCAACTTATCTAAAAGCTTAAGATATAATTGTGCAGTTGGGAAGATTAGAACCCAAGACCTTACACACCTAGAGCTCTGATATCATGTTAAATAACCAACTCATCTAAAAGCTTAAGCTGTTAGATGGAGGGCCCAACAATATTTATCATGCTAACAGAATACAGCCCTAATTTGCTCGGGAATGGGTAATTAACAAAGCCTTAATGGTAATCGATCTCAAATCGATGGATTTGACTAGATTTTGGTTCAAAATTTTATGGTTTTCTCCTCTCTTTTCTTCTTCTTCTTTTTTCCCTTTTTGTTCTTCTAAATGCAAATCGATGGTACTGTCAATGATGGCGGATTCCAACAATGCATATTCGTCGATAATGATAAGAATGAATATTTTTATAAAATGGGTTACAATTTTAGGGCTTCTAATTTGATTTGGAAGAAGAGGAGAAGAGAGATTGGGAGGAATGAAAAAAAAATCAGATTTATTTACTTTTATTTTTATTTTTTAATATCTACTATAAAAGTTAAAACGATTTAACGATTAATGTGGGTAAAGATAACAAAATAACCTAATTTTAAAATAATAAATTATTTACTTGGATAATTATAAAATTAAAAATTAAGAATATAATCAGTAAAATGTGTTGAGTAAACGTGTGGATTAGAATAAGTAATTCAATAGTTTAATTTTACTGTATATATACTATATAAACATATTTACTCACAACTACATGCACACAATTTATTTATAAGATTTATTAACTTTCATGGACATTTTTAAAGAAAAAATGTCATTCTTCCTACTATCAGCCACTTTTTAGGGTTGACTAACGTTAACATTAAATTTTGTATGCCTGACGAAATCACCAAAACAACATGACAAAATCGCGCTAAATAGGCGCCGTCAGTGGGAACACTTGTTCTAATATTGAATTAAAATCACCGATTTACCAAGAAGAGGAGATCCTACGCATAAATGATAAGTGGCTCTTTTTTTTTTCAAATTTCAAAATCTAGTCGAGGAGAGATAACGGTGGAGGTGGAGGCTCCTAATATATTTGTTGAGGTTACTGGTGGTAGAGTACTTCAGATATGAAGGTTATTGGTGGGAGAGTACTTCGGATATGGCGAGGTTACTAGTGGGAGTGTACTTCAGATATAAGAGGTTACTAGTGGGAGAGTACTTCGGATATGGGAGCTACTGATGGGAGAGTAATTCGGATATAGACACTACTGGTGGGAGAGTACTTCGAATATGGATGCTACTGGTGGGAGAGTATTTCGGATATGGAGCCTACTGGTGGGAGAGTACTTTGAATATGGAGGCTACTGATAAGAGAGTACGTCGGATATGGAGGTTACTGGTGGGAGAGTACTTCGGATATGAGAGCTACTGGTGGGAGAGTACTTCGGATATGGAAGCAACTTGTGGGAGAGTACTTCAGATATGAAGGCTATTGGCGGGAGAGTACTTCAGATATAGAAGTTACTGGTGGCAGAGTACTTCAGATATAGAGGCTACTGGTGGAGGAGTACTTCGGACTTGGATTACTGACTGTTGTCACTCTCTTCGGCATGACAAAAAAATTAGCAGGAGAAAATATTTTTGGGCAAGATATAAGTTTGATTTGATTCAGGCTTCTTTATTTATTTGGGCTGAATTGGTTGGGGGGCAGGATTCACAAGCTTGGTGTAAGATTCAACAGTCTTAGATGTTCGCCTATAATACTTCGGATGATAGCAGTATACTTCGGATTATGTCATATCGATTTCATTCTGGCTTCGGCTATCTACTTTGGTGCTTTTGAAGGTTCGGTGGTGTGTGTTCAGCCTTTGGGAGAACAATTATTTTATGTTTAGAGATACATTCAGCCATTGTGCGAACATTGGTGTTAAAGGGGGTTCGGTGATATCTGTTCTACTCCTGGGAGAGAATGAGATTTTTTGGTGTTCGGTAGAATCAATTCGGCTCTTGGGAAAGAACGATTTTTTTTCTGAATCTGTTCGGCTCCTGGGAGCGAACGAAGTTTTTTGGTGTTCGGTGGAATCTGTTCTACTTGTTAGAGAGAATGAGATTTTTTGGTGTTCGCTGATACTTGTTCTACTTTTAGGAGCGATCGAAATTTATTGGTGTTCGATGGGTTATTTATCTATCTTCGGTAGTGATAAGGTTGGTTCGGTTGGTATAAGTTTGGTTCTTTATATCTTCGGTAGTGATAAGGTTGGTTCAGTTGGTATAAGGTTGGTTCTTTATATCTTTCAGTAGTGATAAGGTTGGTTCGATTGTGATAAGGTTGATTCTTTATAACTTCGGTAGTGATAAGATTGGTTCGGTTGGTATAAGATTGGTTATTTATATCTTCGGTAGTGATAAGGTTGGTTCAGTTGGTATAAAGTTAGTTCTTTATATATTCGGTAGTAATAAGGGCAATTGTTTATCTATCTTAAGAGTGAACAAGAGGATTGAGGCGGCGATATTCGTTCGGCGTATGGTGTTTGGGTGAAATAGTTCGTCTTCAGCAGATACGAACGGATCTTTGGTTGGGATAAATTTATATACTCTCTTAGTTTAAGTTCCTTATAAACAAGAAATTGTGGGGGCAATGTTGGGATGTAATTATTTGGGTCTAGTCAAGGTGTAGCCCAATTTATTTAATGGACTAGATTTGGAGTTGACTCCATCATATATATTTATTTTGACAGTGGGAGAGTACTTATTAAAATAAGATTGTGTTTCCTTATTTGGTGGGATAAAGAGATTTAATTTGGGAAGAAAACTATCAGCCATTAATTGCAGTTATAAGGTGATTCTACAAAGGACTTTTACTCCTGATTGGATTCTGGTGGACATGAAAATTATAAATACAGCAATAAACAAGGGCTTAGGATATACAATACACAATAGCATATGATACAAATAAACACTTTGTACTCTCCATATTATTATAGTGGATTTCTCTCTCTCCATGGTTTTTTCCCAATCGACTTTCCACGTAAATTCTTGTGTTCATATTTTATCTTACAATGATGTGTGTATGTTTATCTGAGTGTATTTAGTGAGTTTGATTTCACAACAATACAATCAACCATTATCGTGATTTTGGCCTGTTGTTTTGCTGTTTTAGTACTCTCCCACCAACAACCTCTATATTCGAAGTACTCTCCCACCAGTAACCTCCATATCCGAAGTACTCTACCACCAGTAGCGTCCACATCCGAAGTAATCTCCCACCAGTAGCTTCCATATCCGAAGTACTCTCCTACCAGTAGCCCCCATATTCGAAGTACTCTCCCACCAGTAACCTCAACAAATATATTAGGACCCTCCACCTCCACCGTATTATCTCTCTTCGACCAGATTTTGTAATTTGAAAAAAGAGAACCACTTATCTTTTATGTGTAGGATCTCCTCTTCTTGGTCAATCGGTGATTTTAATTCAATATTAGAACAAGCGTTCCCACAGACGGCGCCAATGTTAACGCCAAATTTTGTACGCCTGACAAAATCATCAAAATAGCAGGGCAAAATCGTGCTAACGTTTGATTGCATTGTTGTGAAATCAAACTCACGAAATACAATCACATAAACATAAACATAAACATAAACATAAACAAAGAGATATAAAATATGAACATAAGATATTATGTGAAAATCCAATTGGGAAAAAACCACGGAGAGAGAGAGAGAAATTCACTATAATAATATGGAGAATACAAAATGTTTATTTGTGTTATATGCTCTTGTCATTGTATATCCTAAGAGTCCTTCTAGGGGGATATTTTTCTAGTGACATTCTAGTAACCTTTTTTTTGGTTTTTTTTGTAGTGCCTTTTTTAAAATATATAGTATTTATTCCAACTGAAATTTTAATAGAAAATTAGTGTTTTAGGTGTAATTTGGATACATACAAGAAATAGGGTATGTATAGTCTGTAAAACCTTGTTTCTTGTATGTATCCAAATTACACCTAAAACACTATTTTCTGTAAAAATTCCAGTTGGAACAAATACTATATATTTTTTGAGAGGTACTACGGAAAAAAAAAAAAAAAAAGTCACTAGAATGTCACTAAAACAATGTCCCCCCTAGACTTATTGATATCCTAAACCCTTACTTATTGCTGTATTTATAGCTGTCATGTGCACCAAAATTTAATCAGGAGTAGAAGTCATTTGTAGAATTATCTTATAACTGCAATTAATGACTGATAGATTCCTTCCCAAATTAAACCTCCTTATCCCACCAAATAAGGAAACACAATCTTACTTTAAGAAGGACTTTCCCACTGTCAAAATAAATATATATGAAGGGTTAACACCAAATCTAGTCCATTAAATAAATTGGACTACACCTTGGCTTGATCCAAATAATCACACCCCAACATTGCCCCTAGTCTCTTATTTATAAGGAACTTAAAATACAAGAGTATACAAAATTATACCAACCGAAAATCTATATCTGCTGAAGATGAATTATCACACCCGAACTCCATACGCCGAACGAATATCGCCGCCTCACTCCTCTTATTCACAACTAAGATAGATAAACAATTGCCCTTATTACTACCGAAGATATAAAGAACCAACCTTATACCAACCGAACCAACCTTATCACTACCGAAGATATAAAAAATCAACCTTGTACCAACCGAACCAACCTTATCACTACGAAGATATAAAGAACCAATCTTATATCAACCGAACCAATCTTATCACCACCGAAGATATAAAGAACCAACCTTATCACAACCGAACCAACTTTATCACTATCGAAGATATAAAAAATCAACTTTATACCAACCGAACCAATCTTATCACTACCGAAGATAGATAAATAACCCACTGAACACCAATAAATTTCGGTTGCTCCCAGGAGCAGAATAGGTATCAGCGAACACCAAAAAATCTCGTTATCTCCCAAGAGTTGAACAGTTTCCACCGAACACCAAAAAATCTCGTTCACTCCCAAGAGCTGAACATTTTCACCAAAAAATCTCTTTATCTCCCAGGAGCAGAACAGATTCCACCGAACACCAAAAAATCTCGTTCGCTCCCAGGAGCCGAACAGATTCATCAAACACCAAAAAATCTTGTTCTCTCCCAAAAGCAGAACAGATTCTGCTGAACACTGAAAACCTCGTTCGCTCACAGGAGCCGAAAAGATTCTACCGAACACCAAAAAATCTCGTTCTCTCCCAAGAGTAGAACAGATATCACCGAACCTCTTTTAACACCAATGTTCTCACAAAGGCTGAATGTATCTCTGAACATAAAATAATTATTTGCGCAAAGGCTGAGCACACACCACCGAACCTCCAAAAATACCAAAGTTCGCACAAAGGCTGAACACACACCACCAAACCTCCAAAAAAACCAATGTAGATAGCCGAAGCCAGAATGAAGCCAATATGACGTAATTGGAAGTATAATGCTATCATCCGAAGTATCATATGAGAACATCTCAGACTGTTGAAGCTTACACCAAGCTTGAGAATCATGCTCCCCAACCAATTCAGCCCGATTAAATAAAGAAGCCCGAATCAAATACCAAACTTATATCTTGCTCAAAAATATTTTCTCTTGCTAATTTTGTTGTCATGCCAAAGAGAATGACAACAAATAGTAATTCAAGTCCAAAGTATTCCCCCACCAATAGCTTTTATATCTGAAGTACTCTCCCACCAGTAACCTCCATATCCGAAGTACTCTCCCACCAGTACCAGTAACCTCCATATTTGAAGTACTCTCCCACTAGTAACCTCCATATCTGAAGTACTCTCCCACCTGCAACCTCCATATTCGAAGTACTCTCCCTCCATTAGCCTCCATATTCGAATTACTCTCCCACCAATAACGTCCATATCCGAAGTACTCTCCCACCAATAACCTTCATATCTGAAGTACTCTCCCACCAATAGCTCCTATATTTGAAGTATTCTCCCACTAGTAGCCTCCATATCCGAAGTACTCTCCCACTAGCAACCTCTATATTCGAAGTACTCTCCCACCAGTAACCTCCATATCCGAAATACTGTCCCACCAGTAACGTCCATATCTGAAGTACTCTCCCACCAGTAGCTTCTATATCCGAAGTACTCTTCCACCAGTAGCCCTATATTCGAAGTACTCTCCACCAAGAACTCCATATCCAAGTACTCTCCCACCAAAGAACCTCCATATTCAAGTATTCTCCTCCAAGAGCCTCCATATCCGAAGTACTCTCCCACCAGTAGCTCCCATATCCGAAGTACTCTCCCACCAGTAACCTCCATATCCGAAGTACTCTCCCACCAGTAGCCTCCATATCCGAAGTAATCTCCCATCAGCAGCCTCCATATTCGAAGTACTCTCCCACCAGTAGCATCCGTTTCTGAAGTACTCTCCCACATGTAACGTCCATATCCAAAGTACTCTCCCACCGGTAGCTTCTATATCCGAAGTACTCTCCCACCAGTATCCCCCATATCCGAAGTACTCTTCCACCAGTAACCTCCATATCCGAAGTACTCTCCCACCAGTAACCTCAACAAATATATTAGGACCCTCCACCTCCATCGTTTTCTCTCCTCAACCAGATTTTGCAATTTGAAAAAAGGGAATCGCTTATCTTTTATGCGTAGGCTCTCCTCTTCTTGGTAAATCGGTGATTTTAATTCAATATTAGAACAAACGTTCCCACAGACGGCGCCAATGTTAACGCCAAATTTTGACGTCTGACGAAATCACCTAAACAACATGCCAAAATCGCGCTAACGGTTGATTGTATTGTTGTGAAATCAAACTCAAGAATTACACTCACATAAATATAAACAAAGAGATAAAATATGAACACAAGAATTTACGTGGAAATCCAATTGAAAAAAAACCACGGAGAGAGAGGGAGAGAATTCCACTATAATAATATGGAGAGTTTAAAGTGTTTATTTGTGTCATATGCTATTGTCATTGTATATCCTAAACCCTTACTTATTGTTGTATTTATAGCTGTCATGTCCACCAGAATCCAATCAGGAGTAGAAGTCCTTTGTAGAATCACCTTATAACTGCAGTTAATGACTGATAGATTCCTTCCCAAATTAAACCTTCTTATCCCACTAAATAAGGAAACACAATCTTAATTACTTTAATAAAGATTCTCCCACTGTTAAAATAAATATATATGAAGGTTCAACACCAAATCTAGTCCATTAAATAAATTAGACTACACCTTGGCTTGACTCAAATAATCACACCCCAACACTAACAATTGAACAACAATTTTGTAATATAATTTTTTATTTATTTGACTCTCTTTACTAAGGTTGTATATAAGCATTTAAAAGAAAAGAAAATTGAAAAAAATTATGATTTAAGAATATATGTTTTTTCTATCACTCATAGATATCCCAATTTCATTTTCTCAAGTTTTTTAGGAAAATAAACTCACAAAATAAACATGTTGCATGTCTGATTGAGCTTCTTTACTTGATGAATCCAGTAATCCACATTATTATTTTGTTATTTTGCAGTATATATATTTGGTGGCTAGACCAAATGGGAGTATGCAGCTCTCCCATTTTGTTTTTATGTTTGGAGGGTTAACATTAATCATGGCTCAAATGCCATCTTTTCACTCCCTAAGGCACATCAACCTTGTATCATTAGTACTCTGCCTTGCGTATTGTTCTTGCACAACAGCTGGATCCATATATATAGGTAATAATCAATTTTATATCCCTTTCAAATAAGATTATTATTTTTTAAAAGTCAATTCGAATATTTTTTAAATAAAAAAAAATAATATAAATTTATTTAGTTTTTATCAATACAATTATGAATATCATAAACTACCTAAAAGTAACACTTTCTCCTTTCCAGGATAAATGTTTTTATTACTATTTTAGATAGTTTCAAGTTAAATTTCTACTTACCTTAAATAATATATTTTTTACAATAGTTTGCCGATATTATCCTTAGTATTAATTGTTATATTTATATTCTCTATGCATATTTATAGAGTATCACTAGTCATGTGTAAAAAACTATACAACTAAATAATAATTTAAGTATTAATAATTTTGTAATTTTATCGCCTCTCGTAATATGCGAAAAAGTCAACCCGAGCTTTTATCTTGGGACATAGAAAATACTAGTTACTATAAGATTTATTGTTTGCAAAAACATAAATAAATCATGACACTTTTTAATTTTAAAAATGTTTTAAATTGACTTTTAAAATATTGATCTTATAATTGTGAAAGAGACGATATATTGCGATTAAGTTTTTTCAGGTATTGTAAATATGTATCCTATCTAAAGATGGATATTCATATGATTTGATATTCTAACAGGAAGTTCCAATGATGCACCCCCTAAGAATTACTCCATAACTGGTGTTGGTGTAAATCGACTTTTTGGTGCCTTCAACGCTATTTCTATCATTGCTACCACATATGGCAATGGAATTATTCCCGAAATACAGGTTTATCAATCATTTACAGAGTTGGTTCTTATGGATTATACTTTTCATCCAATTTTTCAGACAAGAATCCCCATTATTATATCTTTCAATACGTACATTCAGCGACAAAAACATTATATTTAGCGACACATTATTTTATGTCACAAATAATTGGGTCGTTAGTGCCATCACTGAAAGTAGATTTTGTATCGCTAAATGTGTTCGAGAGAAATTGGATAAAATGTGTAATATTAGAGAGGATCCTAATCCCCTTTTCCCATATTAGGATCTTTTTTAGCGACATAAATATTACATTTAGCGACATTAAAATTGAAGCATAATTAGTGACACTATAAAATTTGTCATAAATAATAATGTCGTTGAAAGAATCGCTAAGGGCAATATTTGTGTCGTTTAATGTGTATTGGAGAAAATTAGATGATAGATGTAATAGAGGAGATCCTAATATCTTTTTCCTCAATTTTCCTTAATACACATAGCCATAAGAAAATTGCTTTTAACCATATTAAGTTCCATCACAATTATTTGCGACGAATATTATTATGATGTGAAAATAATATATTTGTTATTAATCATGTATTGGAGAAAATTTGATAAAAGGTGTAATGGAGGTGATCCTCATCTCAATATTTTTGAATACAAATTGAGTGACAAAAAATATTTGATTTGGTGACACTACATTATTCTTTCTTAATTATGTCGCTAGTATTGTCACTAAAAACATTAATTTTATCGCTAAATATTTATTGGGGAAAATTACGCAAGTGTAAGAGAGGCGATCCTCGTCCATTGTGGGCTACTTCTTTCATTTAATTGCATAATTTGTCTCGTCATGGGAAAAATGCACACATATTTCCCCATCCCTCTTTTATGGGTTCGCAAAAATTAAAAAAATGATATTAAAACCTTGTTTTCAGGCAACTATAGCTGCACCGGTGGATGGTAAAATGTTTAAAGGGCTATTGGTGTGTTACTCTGTCGTAATATCGACATTTTTCAGTGTTGGAATCTCTGGGTATTGGGCTTTTGGAAATCAAGCAAAGGGATCAGTTCTTTCAAACTTCGTGGCTGATGGAAAAATTTTGCTCCCCAAAGGGTTTCTTTTGATCACCAATATCTTCACTCTATTGCAAGTATCTGCAGTTAGTTTGGTAAGGCATTTCTTTAAACTAATACCACTATCAAAACTTAGATTCAAAATAATGGTGCTAACATATATAGTTAAAGATTCAAGTCAGGTTGATAGTTTGATCAATGTACAAAATTTAAGAATGTTTTAAAACTCATTATCTTATACAGCTTAGCTAATCTACTATTGAGCACATAATTGAGAGACTGTAAATACGTTAATCTATTCAATCTCAGTTCTATGATCTACGCTAGTTTATAGTAACTTGCGGCCCAAGGTGTTAGCTCAACGGAGTGAGCCTAGTGATAAGCACCATAAACGGCTTGTATAGGTAATGTGTTCAATACTTTACAAGAAAAATGATATGAACTCGGTCTTATTCAGTACTCACCCTAAAGATAGTGGCTATAGGTCCCACTATAATACAAACACTCACACAGTGGCGAAGCCAAAAACTTTTATCAGTGAGGTCAAAATTATTATTGAGTTACAAATAATTTGGCGGGGGTTGAGCAAAGGCCTCCTCAGCCAATTTTTTTTAATACTTTATACTTTCGAAAGATATATATATATATATATATATATATATATATATATATATATATATATATATATGATTCCATCCACAACAACCTATTGTTGGGAGCAACCTATTTTAGCCACCGCTACTACCTGCACTTACTTATAAAAAAAAAAAAAAAAAAAAGGCTCTAAGGCCTAAGACAAGTAGTAGCTACTACCAAAAATGGGTTGCTTCCCAACAACCTATTCTTTGTGGATGGAATATATATATATATATATATATATATATATGGATTCCATCCATAACAACCTGTTGTTAGAAAGAACCTATTTTTTACACAACCGCCATGAGGATGTAGAGGCTTATAAAAAAAAAAAAATTAATAAGGGCCAGATAAATTTGTAGCCATGGATAAATGGGTTGCCTCAACAACCTATTGTTTGTGGATGGAATTCATATATATATATATATATATATATATATATATATATATATATATATATATTACAATGAAAATATAATGAGTAATAATATATGGTATATATACACTATATTGACAAATAATAGACTTTTTTAATCACAACTGCTCATAAGTAAGTAATTCATTATTTATTTTTAAAAATAATATAAATTAGATTGTAATTTAGTTTAAAATATTATAAAGAGATACATATATTGAGAGGATATGAGTCATATGTGGTTAAAATTTGATTGACAAAGTTATAAATTTACAATTTGACCCGTATAATAGAAAATTAATAAAATTTTAGTGGGGTCAATTTATATATAATACTTAAAATTTTTAAAATATACCTCACATTATAAAGTAATTTTTTTTCAGTGGGGTCGATTGACCCCGACAAAGTCCTAGTGGCTTCGCCACTGCACTCACACAAACACAAACACACACACACACACACACACACATATATATATATATATATATATATATATATATATATATATATAACTTGCTTAAGCCAACTTATGAGAGAAATTAAAATGTCAAACTCAACATTTAATTTCGATCTCAAGCAAGATTAAGATGGAGTAAAAAATGACATAAAGTCCTAAACTTTAACAATGCAATTTAACTTTGGAAAAAAACATTTTTAAAGTTTGCAAATTTTACAGATGAGACTATTTTTATGAAACAAATGGAGTACTTTGTTAGATTATTAAATCAAGATGCTCCATAGTGCTGAACAGCCTAATGAAAAAGCCAATTTGCAAAATAAAAAATATTTGGCAATATTTATTTGAACTTACAACTCGCCCCACTTGAAACTTTTTGAGTCTGCCACTGCTTACTATATATTGAAGGTCTTGAGCTTGCACCATATTCTCATAATATCACAATGGATTAATGCAGGTTTATTTGCAACCAACAAACGTGGTAATAGAGCGCACATTTGCAGACCCAAAGAAGGATGAGTTCTCAATCCGAAACATTGTCCCACGATTGATTTTCAGGTCACTGACAGTAATAATAGCAACAACCCTTGCTGCAATGTTACCGTTTTTTGGAGACATCATGGCTTTATTCGGAGCCTTTGGTTGCATTCCTCTAGATTTTATTTTGCCCATGATTTTCTACAATGTCACGTTTAGGCCCTCTAAAAAGAGCTTCACTTTCTGGGGAAACACAATTATAGCGACTATTTCTTCAGTTTTGGCATTGGTGGGAGCAGTAGCATCGGTGCGGCAAATAATTCTTGATGCCAAGACGTATAGTTTGTTTGCAAATATGTAATGGTACAGAACATTATGGATAAGAGAATCAATCCCTCCATTACACTTATTTTGTTGGATATATATATATATATATATATATATATATATATATATATAGAGAGAGAGAGAGAGAGAGAGAGAGAGAGTCCGTTCCGGTCCGCAGCCAAGGAACCGTAACAAAATTTGAGGGGCCAAAATTTGAGGCAAGTTATCGGAGGTCCTGAAAGCAATGACGCCAGTAGGTTGCAATGGCTGAGAAATGGAGCAAGGTTTTTGCTTTAATTTTGACCTAGATCGACTAGAGAAATTATAAGTTTTCCAAGAATATATTCCAATTCCACTAATATTTTTACCTAAAAGTGTTATAATTTTTTCTTTTTATATAATATAAGTATAGATATACTCATTTATTAATAATATTACATATATTTTATTATTAAATAATACATCGTTTTAATTAATATATTTAAACTTAACTATGATAAATTATTATTTTTTTCCCAATATATAATTGTAAAAACTTGTAATTAAAGTGCAAGACATTGTCCTTACATAATTTCCTCTCAAAATGTAGACATTTTTATTAGATGTCCAAAAAGTAAACGGTAAATACAAATACACCATAAATAAAGGAAAATAACCGAAAATTATAAAACAAAAAAGAACAAGAAAAATAAAAAAGGGAATCGACAAATCAAATATAATGACAATGATCCATGCAACTTGCCAACAACCAACAGAATAGGATTACAAAGAGAGACTCTCTCAATTGCTCACCGTTTGACCACAGCCGACACCACCGTTGGCACCACCGACGGCGCAACAAAATAGAATTGATTCTCTTCCTACTGCACTCCTGTAGCTCATTCAAATGACTACTACTACCCTGCCGCTAGTCGTAACCCACCACCGTCCCCATCTAACCAGTTCATCACCTCTTTTTTTCTCTCCTCCATCACCCCAACCCTTCTCTCTCATCCCAGATTTATAAGGCAAGGCAAAGCAAGAAGGCAAAGCAGTGTGGCAAAGCAAGCAAGCAGAAGAAGCTTCATCCTAGGGGGTCATATGCCCCCCACCCCCGGGTTCCGCCTCCGCCATCCCGGGACGCCTTGATTTTATCCTGTTGGACTTTTTTTTTTTTTTTTTTTTTTAAAAACTACTAAAAATATTTAATATTTTATGGAATTGAAATTTTTTCATAATAAAGTGTTTTGGGGTGATTTGGCACGATATAACAAAACATGGTACAACCAGTGCAGACTGCATCACCATTTTTTGTATAGGTATTCAAATCACCCCAAAAACATCAGATTATGGAAAATTTCGGCCCATAAAATATTAATTATTTTTTTAGTTGTTTTAAAAAAAGTAAAAAACCAAAAAAATTTGGTCCGTCTTACTACTCTAGTCCCAGCATCCCGACCGATCCGTAGGTATATATATATATATATATATATATATATATATATATGAGATCATGTATACCTATATCTTACTCACACTGTTATTTTTTTAGAGATGGTTTTATTATACAATAACTGTTGCTCATACTTTTAATACTTTTACAACATATAAGCGTCACTAAAAGTATGTATGGCATTGCTTGTATGAATCAAATCGTCGCTTAAAGGGGGGTGAGCACTTTGAGTAAGATAAGATATGACTGACTTGATCTATATATATATATATATATATATATATATATATATATATATATATATAAAATAAATGAATGAAATAAAACCAATAGGTGTGACCTTTGGTTTCATACATTTTCAAAGGGATGTACATTTTTAAAGAGATGTACCTTTTCAAAGGGATGCAAGCTTTTAAAGGGATGTAACCTTTCAAATAGATGTATCTTTTCAAAAGAGTGTAACCTTTCAAAAGGGTGTAACCTTTCAAAAAGATGTAACCTTTTGAAAAGAAGTATATTTTCAAAGGGGTATTTGGAAACCTATAAGGTTCCAAATTTACCCAAAATAATCATTGAAAAAATTCAACTTCAATCCTTTTCAAGTTCTTAAAATTAAATTCATTCTTCATTCATTAAAAATAATAGAGTATTCAATATTTTGTTGGTTCGTGAAACCACTACACCAAAAATAGTATTTAGTACAAATGCTTTAGTATCCTTCACTCGCAATTCGATTTATTGCGAATAAATATTTTTCACAACGAAAGTGTCTCGTGATTAGACTAAATGAGTATCCTTCATTGAAGAACTATATGTTATTTGTGAAGGATATATTACTAACTTTTTATTCACAAATTGTATTTAGTAATGAAATATTGTTATTTAGTGAAAGATTGGTTTCCTTCACAAATAATATTTTAAAGACTATTTGAAATTAGTGAATAACTTGATTCCCTCACAAATAATATATTGTGAGGAACAAATTTATTTAACGAGAGAATATTTTCCTTCACTAATTTTAAATTGAGAATCTTTCTTCAAATTAGTGAGAAAAATTCCTTCACAAATTATAAATTTATAAATAAAAATTAATTGCTAAATAATCAAAATTCATTGAAAATTATAATTGATTTTTAAACCATTGATTTCATATTTATTATTATTATTAATCTCTATAAAAATATTAAATTTATTTTTCAAGTAAATATAAATATTGCCATATTTTTTTCAAACTAATTGATAAGCTAATGCATAAAGAGCTAATAAAATCAAAACTTTTCATATAAATAGATCATAATACTCGAGTCACAATAACTACAATTTTTTTTTATTGTATCTTGGTCTCACAAGGACCATAGTACCTACAAAATTTATTAACAAACATAAGAAAACTGAAAGAATAACAATGAACTAGAAGGAATAAAGTGTGACATGTTAGATCCACTTGATCATCATTTTCTTCAAGAAAATCAAGGCTGGGTATGTAAACTTCTTGCTGCAATAGAAACACCAAAATTAATAAAAACAGATGAAACTGGTGAACACATGTGAAAAGAGAGATGAAAAAATAACAGACCTTGCGGTAAACGGCATAATTGGGAACTTCTGACTTATCTCGCTGAAAATGAACCTTGATGCTTTCATTTTCAAGTGATAGTTCTTGTCTACAGCTCTTTTATAGACTGGTGTTTGCCTTTCATCCAACAGCTTGGGCTGCGATTTGAGTAAGCATTGTAAGGGGAAATGTAAGAGGCTATACACTATGCAATAGCCTTAGTTTTATATAAAACAATCTTACCTTTCCACTGTACTTGTCACTATATCAATTGCATAAACATCATTCTCCTCAAATTGCGCATCATCAACTCTTGTATCAGGGTTTGAGACACTCAGTACAATTTTGTTTCCATCAATCACAAACTGCTTGAGCTGATGACTAAGAACACCTTCAACAATTTTGCAGTCATAGGCAGCAACAACCTTCTGAATTGCTTCAGCCACATCTTTGTTCTGCCATGAAGAATAGAGAATTAGCAAACAAGTGACAGGACGAGAGAAAATAAAGAAATAATTTTGTTCTATTAATTGATTTCATTAGACTCACTTAACAAGATCAAGAAGTAGTTTCTAACAAAAAACAAGGTTGGATCAAGGTTTAACATTGCCTTGTTAGTACAAAAATAAGGTTGGATCAAGGTTTGCCATTGCCTTTTGATTGCATAAACAAAAGAAGTATATGTGTAAGTTCAGCCTGTGCAATAAATAAACAAAAAACATCCCAAGATGTCATACATTCAAGTTAAGATAATGCCTTTGCCACTAAAAAGGTCAACCTCACCCAAAAATGAAAAAAGAATTAAGATTTATAACAGATTCTTGAATTATTGATGACCCTAAAAAAGTAAACAAAATCAAGAAGAATGAATCATGAAGATCTCAACTGTTGAATGAGGTTTAGAACCAATGTCGACTCAACCATAAGGTTTTGATGTCTTACCAGTATTATATTAAGTCGTCTGAACCGTAACAAGAAACTTTACTCTATTCTGGACGCCATTTGCATCCTAAAGCACTTGAGGGGGGAAAGACCTTGCAATCTTTCTAGTTGTAAAACCAACATTTTCCTTCACAATCTTTGGACTTGACAAGCCATCCTTTTGGGGAAACATTAAGTTGACAAGCATCTCTAGCCACTACATGCACAACAAACCTCTTTACGATCTTAAACTTCACTTTTACACATAAAAGTATTGTCAATGACCTCAACCAGAATCTGTTTCAAGATGCATAATAAGAGGAAAGATAATATTAACACAATGGGAGTAGCAAATAATAAATAATAAAGACTGACGAGCTTTCATTACTAGCTGCATCCAAACTAACATTGTCAAGATATAGATCCAGGAAAGCAACTAATATATGCTCAACGTCTCTTTTTAAGGACTTCATATATTTTTTTGTAGTCTCTTTAAAATCATAACAAAACATAGATCAACTTCAATATGTAAATCAAGGAAACAACCCTAATTAAAATCAAGTTCTCGCAGGAGATACCCGATCAGGTATATAAGTTAGATACCCAACCTTGTAATATGACGTAGTATCTTTCTCCACATTTATTGTACTAACTGCACACATCTACTATACTTATTATTGTCTCTCTCCACACTTCATCTCAAAACCACGTGTTTCTCTAATATAAAAATATATACAATAAAAAACTTAAAAAATGTATTCACAAGGACACTCACATCCTGATCCATTTGTATGTTGACATCATCAAGAGTTTTTTCCATGTCATTCATTAAAGCATGCTTTTAATAGCTGAAATAGTCCCAAATGCATGTCTGAAAGAAGTAAAAATCACAAAAACAAAGGTAAATACAACAAATGATACGAAAGAAACTTAAGGAAACAAAAAAAAAAAAAAAAAAACAATTTACTTGTTCAGAATAAAGATCAAATATCTTTCAAGCATTTTTGTGAAGTTCTCCAACAGTTTCCTGTTCAAAGAATATGTTGGCAGCATCTCTTCAGTATA